>CAJQUW010010840.1:0-300041 GCA_907163375.1 Prostheceraeus crozeri
TCAGAAAAGCTTATGAGTTTACTATCTATCATTGGAGTGGGAGACGTTCCTCCGCTTTCATTCTTTACTTAAGGTTTACGCTGAGGTTGGATAGGTGAATTATATCCACATCCTAGGTTTTGGTCATGGACTATAATCTAACGTCATTGCTACTGCAATTGTTAAAATGTTTATTCAATCGAATCAAAAAATATCATTATAGATGTAAAATATGTGATGAAGATGTTGTAGAATGCGAAGAACGCATCATTTGAAAAAGCGTGGTGTTTCAACCTTTATCACTTATTGGTTAGTAAAACGTGTAGGAAAGAAGACTCGTGGGTGTAAGAATGTCTGGAGAAAATTTTTGGCGGAATTAAAATAAAGTTGGTTTTTCAGAAATATAATGAACTAACTTTCCCATACAGTTTATTTCTCTCCAACCTTGCGTCATTTTGTAAGACATTATACACCTATTATTGGAAGCGGTGTGGTGTATGCTTCTCATGAATATCACACTAAAGCTGATTCAGTTAATGATGAATGGTGGGTGGACATCACGAATCGCATCAAGAATGGCGATCGCATCAAGAAAATTTACCAGTCTTATGAAGAATCTAAAGTTGCTATCAATATAATGCCGCGTCTATATCATACAGTTGAAAGCTTCATTCATGTAGTAAATCCTTATATACAACAGAAGTTGAAGCATGTGATGAAAAGTAAATATGATGTAAAGACACAACCACATTAGTTTTCAATGTAAATCAACGCGTTGTTCTGAGACTGGGTGATGACATTCAATGTCAATTGAGTAAAAATTTGAAAAAACTCTTTGGTTTTTCAATGCTACAAACAGTGTTTGCTGCTGCGCATACGATTGGTATAGAAACACCAATGACACTTGATAAACATGATCTACATGATCTAAACAAAATCTATTTTCTATCATCCCGTCATCAAACAAACTATACCCTCTATTGCTATCAAAATTACCAATGGTTTACAAGAGTGCATCCACGTGAAAGATACTAAATCCCTCGTAACTTTTGTGTTTCGGAAAACAAAGTGAAGTCTTTATACAACATTTATTGAAATATGTACATGAATGTGAAGCAATAGACTTTATACAACATCCACTGAAAATATATACATGAGCGCACTTCAATAAACATTGCTATATACAAAAGTCTTTTTACTTCGTGAAGGGTGGAAATATACAGGGATAGGAAAAATGTCTTTCAGTGGAAAAGTCATCACATGGGGAATGTACAGATGTGGACACATATTCACAAGGAAAAAACAATCTCATGCGATACATAAAACAACAATGTTTATCTACAGAAATCAACATCAAAATACTAAGTTAAGGATGATTATGCTAAGACGTCTCCTGAATGTGGTAGTGTGAGTTTAATTCTTTTGGGTGGTGGTATGTTTGTGTCAGGATGTCCATGTGGAAGAGATATGTTGTGTTCTAGCCAGCACCTCTTATCCTCCCATGCTGAAAGCGCCCGTTTCCTAAAAGTATGAGTTTTGATCTCATGCGTCTTAGATTTTAAGATTGTCATATTGACAAACGTTATATTTTTATTTCTATAGGCTCCCTTGAAATTTTTATGTTTCATGTTAGAGACCAATGATCTTGATATGCCTTTAGCGCGCTTAATGCTATCATCACTATCCTTTAATTTCATAGAATACATTTTTGGACGGAGGAGAATCATTTCAGCTATCTCCTTCCCTGCTGTCTCATCCTTAAAACAACCAAGTTTTGCCTTATTTTTGATGGAGTATAGTGGATGATCAGCAGGATAATTTGATGTATCAAAATATCTTTCTAAAGATTTTCCTACTTCATTAAAATTTAAATCTTTTTTGAGTGGTAATACCTAAAAAGAAACTATCTGTGTCACCACCCAACAAACGAACCTCTTTTACGAGAGGACACGGTTTTAGTATTTTATAGAAGAGTTGATACATTTCAAGCTTGGAGTAATCTAGAACAGCTTGACCAATATAGATGGGTTTGCACAACTCAACTTCAGATTTTATCATTTTAATACCTACAAGATCCTCATCGATTATGTCTCTATCGATGAATAGAGGTGATGAGGTCAATTTGTGATACTTTTGATCATCATTAACTAGTTTGTAGTTACGCGCTTTCTAACATCCTCCATCGTCTTACCAAATAGACTGTTGTTCTTATATTTATAAAAATCTTTTTCAAAATTATTTTGGGCTAGTGCACGTTTCTGGCTGTTACTATCTATGTAGGGTTTGAGGAAGGCTTTCTGTCTAAATTTAATAATGCGGTGAACTCTTCTTAAAATCATGCCCATTTCTAAATAAAATTTTAAGATGCTAAAGTGGACTAGATAGTTTTCTTTATCATATTGAGTGAGCAAAAGTTTGCGGCAAGGCTTATAGTCGGGTTGTCCACATGATTCTAAATCTTTATGAAATTGTTTCATAAAGTCGGAAAACATATCTTTACTCACTTCACCTGATTCGGGTGCGAGTGGAAAATCTACGGTTTTATGTTTAATATTATTTGGATAGATTAGATCTATCTCAAAATAATATCCCCAATCACCTTCATCTGGAATTGCTAGTATGTTGGAAGGGTTGGAGAAATGTTGAATTTCACTATCATCTAACCAGCTAAACTCAGAGTGAGGTAGCGGTTTGGATAATGAACTACCATACAAATTATTTTGGTCATAATACTTAAGATGAGTCTGATCATCGCCTACTATTTTTGATTTTAACCTATGTTTATTTACAAATGTGAGACCACCGCGAATTCCTCGCTCAAATAAATTATACATCTCTGGATCTTGTAAGAGATGAATGGTCTCACCAGTCATTTTAAAAGCAGACTTAAATGACATGGCTGGCAGACTGACAAAGTGGACGGGATCTAACTTATCTTCTTCTAATGCCACTCGTCGAAACTCCTGAAATACATCAGCCAGCAAAAATACATCTAACTTAAGGTAGGCAATCATATATTCACCAAATGTATGGCAGTCAAATTTTATCCATGCATCTTGTGCATGATCATAATCTTCGGTCTTACATTCTGCGCCGGTCAAATCATTTTTAAATTTATCTATGGGCGGAAGAGAAGTCTCGCCGAGTTTACTAATTGCATCAAAATATGCATATGGAAAGACTCCTTTCCGTGTGATGACTTCATCGGTTAGATTTGGATATTGTTTCTTAAGATTTTGTGTTAGTGGAAGAGACTTTAGATTTTGTACGAGAGAGGCCAGTGATGCAGTCATAAATTGGTAGGAATCTAAAAATTTTATATCAAAATAGACCGTCTTATTTTCTTTAGTTTTATCGACAGGCACTTTTGCTGTCATGGCCATAAACTTCTCTCTCGTTTGTGCTATTACATCAAGCTTCCACTCTTTCATTTGACCTAAACCTCCTTTTATTATCATATGGCTATCGTAGCCCTTGAAATTATGGAAAATGACGGGTAATGTACGCCGTTTCATCCTAAGTGAAAAATTGCATTTTGAACATACTGCGTTTCTAAATTTACCAGTGATGTGATCATGGTCGCGCACTTTCTTAATCTTATCATCGTCAAATGTTTTCCTACATTTGGGGCAAACGTTGCAACTATCAAATTTTACTTGATCATCTGCTGTCATATGCAATGATCTGCGATAGAGTTCACCATCATACTTTTGCTGAAATTTTACAGCCTGTTCGAGGAATTGTAGGAATTGGTAAATACAATCCTCAACTTGCCAGACGCGCATTTTATTTTGCCTACTCCTAAAGTGATCATGCCATACTTCATAGCAGGAAATGGCTGCTGGTCGATGGATGTTATCATCGATATAGCATTCGATGTCAGCATAGATGACACGAAGAGGACTTAGTTCATCGCCATTCTCTCTATATGAAAACTCCTTATCTTTGGGCATGCGTTCCATTTGCAGTTTACCTCGCTTACACCACTCATAATGAGTTTCAAATTTGTTTTTACTCCTAAAGTTCCGAATGCATCTGTCACAGTAATAAATCTCTGATGAGGTAGAATTTCTTAAGTGGTGGTATAAGCGAGAAATTTTGGGAATACCGCAGTAGTGCCATTCCTCACTATCATCCTGTTTTACTAATAAAAGGTTGACAACGTGGTCATAACAACTCGAACGCGAGTTGTAGCGCACACCCTTCAATCCCTTTTCCCAAACATGGAGAACTATTTTAATGTTGTTCAATTTTTCAAATTTTTCTATATCTTTAATTTTTATATCGTCACTATTACAGTCATCGAAGTTTAATTCATTCTCCCACTGCCTATAGCTATATGTGCGATTTCGATTCGCATTGATATCATTATAGTGGAGAATGGAGAGGACAGCATATTTAAAACATTGCGATTCGCAATCGACATTAATGACTGCTGTTTTGTTTTTTTAAAATTTTTGGAAGTTTAAAGGAGCCTCGACCACTATGATTTCCTAATAAACTGATTTTAAATAAGGCGGACTCAATGCCGTCAAAAATGAGACCGCTATCGCGCTCGTTAAATTTATCAATATTTAATTTTAATCCTTGGATGTGAAAATTTATCCAAGACTCATAGTCTACAACCTCGGTTGCAGGAGAGGAGGGTATGTGAAACTCCAACCTCTCTATTATTTGTCCAGTATGGTGGTCGATTTTTACATATTTTATTTTAAGATAGATGAGCGCCTTCATCCTAAAATTGTCTAAATTGTTGAAGAGCGCTTCTATCAATGATGAATTTTGATGAAACCATTCCTCAAAGTTAGCAATGGTTTCTGAGGAGTCCATCTGGTAGTTCCTCACTAAATTATTTATGGACACTTCAGTGAGTCGGATAGAGGAGGTACCGTTGGTGTAGGTATCGTTCGTGTGTGTATGTTGAAGTCTGTGCGAAGATAGTTCAAAACGTGTCTCGAAAGACTGAGCGCACAAGTCGCAAGAAAAGGAGACGACGTTAACAGAATCATCCCCACCTTCGGAGATTGATGCCGGCTTAGGTCGACAAACACCTCGCTTGATGTGTCGGGTGAGATCCCATTTCCTCGTGAAGATGTGCCCACAGTCAGCACATTCCCACTCGTTGCCATGCCGCGACAGTTCTGAGATGGAACTCACATCACCTGAAAGAGAAATCATTCTATCATCTCTGTTCAAGTCTCAGTGTATTGTTACAACCTACCTTGACTCAACAACTCTAAACTTTCCTCGAGAAGGGAGGGTGTTGGTGATGAAGTTGATGCCTGAAATTGAGGAAGATGCTATTAGCCACACGTTTGAGGGAGATGAGAGAGGAAATTTTCAACTTACCATTTCAACGAAATCAAGTTTAAGGTTGATACTTCTACAAGATAGAGACTTCACTCAAATTTGGAATTCACGAGATAGCAGTTCACTTGTACACCTCAAATAATAGTCAAAGAGAGAGATCGTGCGTTCGTCACTTGTATGATTCACAGATTAAATGAAATGACATGAATGTCACTTTGCTTATATACTTTCATTCTCTTCATTCATTGGATGTTCATTCTGATTGGCTGCTTGTGTATACTTAAGAATTAGAAAAATGTTAAAGTTATCATTATTCAAAGTCAGCATTTCAAAGACAACATGACAAGTCCTCCAACAACACCAAATACCGCATTGGAGTTCTCCTCTCCATGCACATCAGCAAAGGTGCTCGTTACACCAAATGCACCAAGAAAGGCGAAGGTGGAGAAGACATACAATCTCGACAATATACGAAAGTTATCATTATCGGAGGACGATAAAGAGGAGTTGCCCGACCTAACAGGCATACGGTGGAAATATTTACAATATGATGCCGAAGGGGTGATGGAGATGACCAGCAAGTCGCACTTGCATCAAATATGGGAGTGGTACACCCCTAACTCCCAACCGCGAACCGTGGCGGAGTGGGCGTACATTGAGAAAGTGAGGGACGCTGCAGAAGAACGTTTAAAGCAGCTCAACTGTTTTTGTGATCTATGTGAAGTCAGACTCTGGGACGATATTGACGATGAAGACCTTTTGAAATACATGCCATAATAAATGTTTATTTCGTATTATCTTTGCTTTCATACTGACTTACTTGAATGGGGTTTTAGTGAATAATTTAACCATGTATACTTTTTCATTTGGAAATAGTAGCACGCTTAGTCTAACTTGTAAATCTTATGACACTTCATATGGCTGATGATGGTAGATGAAATAGTGTTAAATAAAATTAAGATAGCTTACATGATTCTGGGATAGCAATCGACTGCGATCCATGTGTAAAGAGCTTGTTTGACTACGGAAGAGAGAAGTGTGTTATGTTGCGTGTGGCGCGTGAGTGTCCTCCCATTTCATTCCATTCATCAATTCGTCTCATTGATAGAGACAGGTAGAACTCATGGTTCTCATAACGTATGCAATGGAAAGTTTTAGGTAACCTTCGACAGTTGGCTAAATGTCGCCCTGGCGCGAATGCATACTACGTTGAGACAGAGGCAATCACTTGCAAACATGACGCAGAGAGGTTTAACAAGATTGACCATTGCCGAATGTCCCTTGCGGTATACATAGCTACGGGTTTCACCGCCGCCCTTTACAGGAACGCCCGTCGAAAGGAAGTATTACACCGAACTTCATTTGCAACGTTCAAGTTGACTGATAGCAGATTCAACTTAATGATAGTATTCGCCAGTCCGAAGACTGCCCAGGGCAAACCGCGAGGAGGTTCTATCATGTCTTGCCCCATGGTGGCCCTTAAGAGAGCCGATGGTTCGTTCTCGTCGTATCTGAAAATAGAAGGAAAAATAGATGAAAATATATTCAAGTGATAGAGATGATATTAACTTACCATAAGAGAAATTTAGCCGGTTCGCGACCCCTTCGATGGTGATGGTTGAGGTAAGTATTTGGCCGGCAGTTTCCGCTTCCGGTGGCGCAGCTCCTTTATTTCGCCATCATGCTTTATAGAGACATGGAGACAGCGCATCTCCGCCATTGCTCCCTCGTAGCACTCAAATGTGGCATCCAAGTCCTCACTCTCAAGGATGACGCTGTCGACGATTCTGCTCTTGATGATGGGAATGTGGAGCGTTGTTCGTCTCTCTTCTTTCTTCTGACTCTCAGTCAGGCTAGTCTTTAATTGCTCAATTTTTAAATTTGATACCTCTTCCTGAGCTTTTAGCGATTTTATGTAAGTCGCCTGCTCTTCAACTCGTTTTTCGCTGGCAAGCGCCCTTTGTCGGAAAGGTTCTAAGTTAATGACTTGGGTCTTGAGGGCCCGAATCTCGGCTACCTGACCCTTCAGGTGGAAATTGTCATCCCTAAGGGCCGAACATTCGTTTTTGTAACGAGTGAGCTCATCTTTTAATTTCGTGAGTGCATATTCCTGGCTCACTTTTGCAATCTGCTCATCCTTATTCCAGCTATTCATCTGCTGCTTAATCCCCTTCTTTACTGGGAAGGTGCGATTACTTTCTTTTTCGGGGAAGACTGATTTGTTGGTTTTCCTATCTCTTCCGTGTTTTTAGTGATGACGACCTCCTCAGAATCGGAGTCATCTGAGCTGTCCAAATCGCTTAGTGGGGCCTTCTCTTCTGCTGTTGATGAGGTAGTGGCCGAAGCAGCAGGTTCCAAAATTGTTGCAATAGCCTCTTGTAGTGCTGCATCTAGATCGACTGTTTCTTCGTTGAAGAAGGGTGCGATCACTTTGCCGATGTCCGATGTTATATAATTGCTAGCCTTTTTGAGCGGACATTCGGCGTGGGCGATGTAAAATTCCTCATGCTCCTTGCCTTTTAAAAATTTCAGGCAATGTGTACAGCCGGAAATAACGGCTCTTTCCTCGTGAAAGTGAGGAGTATTCTTATATTTGTTAATGTGGCGTTTGAATTCGCCACCTCTCTTTATTTCTCCGCAGGAGCACTTTTTAAATAAAAATTTTGAGTTGCCTCCCATTTTGTAACTTATGTATCTGTAAAGGAAGGATGAAATAGAATTACTAACAGGCGACATTGACAGTCATTTTTATAATCATACAGCTAAATTGTGAGATTGGTGGAAAGTGTCGAACCCTTGAATCCGTTACAGGCATTACTCAGAGGGGATCTTATCCCAACTCCAAGGCCTCGGCCCACAAATCCAACCTCCCGCGGACAGAGCGTGCGTCATATCACTGTGTTGGTATTCGGACCCCGATTTTGACATGAAAATCAGTGGATTGTTTACAAAGGTTGCAAATTCCAAGCCGAAGCTTGCCTCCCACAACTTTATAAATGTCTTAGTTGAATTCAGAAGGTTTGAAAACCCCGAAAATTGCCAAAAATAGCGAATTTAAATTTTTCAATTTTTTAGCACTACTTATGAAATTTTATAAGTAGTCTATCACTTAGGGCAGGTCAATAGCGACCGAACCTTTTTTGAATCAAGTCAAACGGACTTGTAGAAGCAAAGTTACAAGCCTTTAAAGTTTTGGAGTCTTTTATGGCCTGGAGACGAAGGCCATCTCCTGGCTAACCTCGAAGTCTGACGCCTTAGCTGATATCAGCAATGAAATTTTCTAAGTCGGTTTCTTACAGAAACTCGGGATTTGGAATGTCCGAAGCTATCATCGGAGCTCAGAGAGACGACTTACCGTTGACAATCTCTCGTCTTAATGAAAAGTCTCCGTCGGTTCCCAGCTTATATAGTGTGTGGCGATCAGCTGATGACGTAATACCCATCATTCAAACACTAAAAATCCCGTCTATCTCCGGTTCTAGTGCTCCGATTGAGCTGGAAATACACCATTTCCATGTAGAATTTGACGCTGAATCCGAATCTGGCCTCCGTTTTCCCATCCGATGCTTCGTTTTGGCTCTACAGTAGGCAGCCATCGCAAAAATTCTAACTTGTCGTTTTTCCGAAAAATGTTGAACATTTTTCTCGCCGATTGACTTGAAACTCTCCGATTGACATGAAACTCACCATACAGATAAAGAATTTCACGCTGATTCCAAATCTGAAATCCGTTTTCCCATCCGATGCTTCGTTTTGAAGCTACAGCCCAAAACGTCCCAAATTCTAACTCTGTCGTTTTTCGCCAATGTCCCAAAATCTTAAATGGCGTCTCACATCTAAACGAAGACAGATAGGAACAAGCCGATTCTTTCACTGAATTTGTCTCACTCTTAGCTTTCAAACGAGCTATCGCACGACAAAATCCGTCCACTGGAAGCCAAAATCGAAGCAAGCTGTCCACAGGGGGGGGGACGTCAGCGAAAATTTTTTCTCTCCGATTGAGCTGGAAATACACCATTTCCATGTAGAATTTGACGCTGAATCCGAATCTGGCCTCCGTTTTGCCATCCGATGCTTCATTTTGGCTCTACAGTAGGCAGCCATCGCAAAAATTCTAACTCTGTCGTTTTTTCGAAAAATGTTGAAAATTTTTTCTCGCCGATTGACTTGAAACTCACTATACAGATAAAGAATTTGACGCTGATTCCAAATCTGAAATCCGTTTTCCCATCCGATGCTTCGTTTTGAAGCTAGAGCCCAAAACGTCCCAAATTCTAACTCTGTCGTTTTTCGCCAATGTCCCAAAATCTTAAATGGCGTCTCACATCTAAGCGAAGACAGATAGGAACAAGCCGAATCTTTCAGTGAATTTGTCTCACTCTTAGCTTTCAAACGAGCTATCGCACGACAAAATCCGTCCACTGGAAGCCAAAATCGAAGCAAGCTGTCCAGAGGGGGGGACGTCAGCGAAATTTCAAAATTTGATGAAAAATGTTTTGGTGACGGTCCCAGGTCGAAATTCCACACTTTGGAAAATTTTCAAAATTTTACCCATACAAAGTCACTCTGACACTTAGGATTTTTTCAGGTGAGCGAGCTCCGACCTAAAATCTTGTAACCGCTCTAACTTTTGAACGAAGACAGATAGGAACAAGCCGATTCTTTCACTGAATTTGTCTCACTCTTAGCTTTCAATGGAGCTATCGCACGACAAAATCCGTCCACTGGAAGCCAAAATCGAAGCAAGCTGTCCAGAGGGGGGGGGACGCCAGTGAAAATTTTTTCTCTCCGATTGAGCTGGAAATACACCATTTCCATGTAGAATTTGACGCTGAATCCGAATCTGGCCTCCGTTTTCCCATCCGATGCTTCGTTTTGGCTCTACAGTAGGCAGCCATCGCAAAAATTCTAACTCTTGTCGTTTTTTCGAAAAATGTTGAAAATTTCTTCCCGCCGATTGACTTGAAACTCACTATACAGATAAAGAATTTGACGCTGATTCCAAATCTGAAATCCGTTTTCCCATCCGATGCTTCGTTTTGAAGCTACAGCCCAAAACGTCCCAAATTCTAACTCTGTCGTTTTTCGCCAATGTCCCAAAATCTTAAATGGCGTCTCACATCTAAACGAAGACAGATAGGAACAAGCCGATTCTTTCATTTGTCTCACTCTTAGCTTTCAAACGAGCTATCGCACGACAAAATCCGTCCACTGGAAGCCAAAATCGAAGCAAGCTGTCCAGAGGGGGGGGGACGTCAGCGAAAATTTTTTCTCTCCGATTGAGCTGGAAATACACCATTTCCATGTAGAATTTGACGCTGAATCCGAATCTGGCCTCCGTTTTCCCATCCGATGCTTCGTTTTGGCTCTACAGTAGGCAGCCATCGCAAAAATTCTAACTCTGTCGTTTTTTCGAAAAATGTTGAAAATTTCTTCTCGCCGATTGACTTGAAACTCACCATACAGATAGAGAATTTGACGCTGATTCCAAATCTGAAATCCGTTTTCCCATCCGATGCTTCGTTTTGAAGCTAGAGCCCAAAACGTCCCAAATTCTAACTCTGTCGTTTTTCGCCAATGTCCCAAAATCTTAAATGGTTTTCTCTCCGATTGACTTGAAACTCACCCTACCGATGCAGAATTTCACGCTGAATCCGAATCTGAAATCCGTTTTCCCATCCGATGCTTCGTTTTGAAGCTAGAGCCCAAAACGTCCCAAATTCTAACTCTGTCGTTTTTCGCCAATGTCCCAAAATCTTAAATGGCGTCTCACATCTAAGCGAAGACAGATAGGAACAAGCCGAATCTTTCAGTGAATTTGTCTCACTCTTAGCTTTCAAACGAGCTATCGCACGACAAAATCCGTCCACTGGAAGCCAAAATCGAAGCAAGCTGTCCAGAGGGGGGGACGTCAGCGAAATTTCAAAATTTGATGAAAAATGTTTTGGTGACGGTCCCAGGTCGAAATTCCACACTTTGGAAAATTTTCAAAATTTTACCCATACAAAGTCACTCTGACACTTAGGATTTTTTCAGGTGAGCGAGCTCCGACCTAAAATCTTGTAACCGCTCTAACTTTTGAACGAAGACAGATAGGAACAAGCCGATTCTTTCACTGAATTTGTCTCACTCTTAGCTTTCAATGGAGCTATCGCACGACAAAATCCGTCCACTGGAAGCCAAAATCGAAGCAAGCTGTCCAGAGGGGGGGGGACGCCAGTGAAAATTTTTTCTCTCCGATTGAGCTGGAAATACACCATTTCCATGTAGAATTTGACGCTGAATCCGAATCTGGCCTCCGTTTTCCCATCCGATGCTTCGTTTTGGCTCTACAGTAGGCAGCCATCGCAAAAATTCTAACTCTTGTCGTTTTTTCGAAAAATGTTGAAAATTTCTTCCCGCCGATTGACTTGAAACTCACTATACAGATAAAGAATTTGACGCTGATTCCAAATCTGAAATCCGTTTCCCATCCGATGCTTCGTTTTGAAGCTAGAGCCCAAAACGTCCCAAATTCTAACTCTGTCGTTTTTCGCCAATGTCCCAAAATCTTAAATGGCGTCTCACATCTAAACGAAGACAGATAGGAACAAGCCGATTCTTTCACTGAATTTGTCTCACTCTTAGCTTTCAAACGAGCTATCGCACGACAAAATCCGTCTACTGGAAGCCAAAATCGAAGCAAGCTGTCCAGAGGGGGGGGGGACGTCAGCGAAAATTTTTTCTCTCCGATTGAGCTGGAAATACACCATTTCCATGTAGAATTTGACGCTGAATCCGAATCTGGCCTCCGTTTTCCCATCCGATGCTTCGTTTTGGCTCTACAGTAGGCAGCCATCGCAAAAATTCTAACTCTTGTCGTTTTTTCGAAAAATGTTGAAAATTTCTTCCCGCCGATTGACTTGAAACTCACTATACAGATAAAGAATTTGACGCTGATTCCAAATCTGAAATCCGTTTTCCCATCCGATGCTTCGTTTTGAAGCTAGAGCCCAAAACGTCCCAAATTCTAACTCTGTCGTTTTTCGCCAATGTCCCAAAATCTTAAATGGCGTCTCACATCTAAACGAAGACAGATAGGAACAAGCCGATTCTTTCAGTGAATTTGTCTCACTCTTAGCTTTCAAACGAGCTATCGCACGACAAAATCCGTCTACTGGAAGCCAAAATCGAAGCGAGCTGTCCAGAGGGGGGGGGACGTCAGCGAAAATTTTTCTCTCCGATTGACTTGAAACTCACCCTACCGATGCAGAATTTCACGCTGAATCCGAATCTGACCTCCGTTTTCTCATCCGATGCTTCGTTTGGGCGCTACACACCAAAACGTCCCAAATTCTAACTCTGTTAAAATTTTGAAGAAAAATTTTTTCTCGCCGATTGCCTTGAAACTCACCCTACCGATGCAGAATTTCACGCTGAATACGAATCCGACCTCCGTTTTCTCATCCGACCACTCCTTCCACTCGAAACAACACATTTTACAACCCAACATTCAGCAGATTGCACCAAAAACATCACACACTATAGCCTCAAGACTAATCCTGGCGGTCGCCCAAGTCCACCACGACCGACACTCTATCGTTCCAGAGGGGGGGGGACGTCAGCGAACAGTTTGTGAACGTGGACCCGCCTGGCCGGCACACCACGACAGACCACAACCTCTGTCGTTCCAGAGGGGGGGGGACTCAGCGATGGCGGCCATCTTGCGCTATCTGGTGTTCGCCGTTTTCTTACTACTGACCTATATCCTAAGATCCGTCAGACTCACCCGATCGCCACAAAATGAAATCTGTCAGACGATGAACATTATATGTAGACTTTCTTCTATCTGTGAATCAACTTTCGTGTAAAGAGGACCTCCAGTTAGAGACGATGGTCTCAACCTGCCATAGGAATTGAAAATTGATGTTCTTGGTTCTGATGGAGGTCTCATTCTCTTGCGTCTTCAATAGGAATCTTTCCATGTTGAACAAGTCGATCAAGTTCATCATAGATCTCATCCTTAAAACGTAATGTCTGATCGCTAGATTCGTGGCAATAAGTAGTATTGTCAATTAACTGGCGACATGCTTAATTGCAATAGGCAGCTTTCCCCCAATTGACAGCTGCACGACCTCTATCATAATGTTTTCGTCTTTTCGCAAATCTCTCAGAATTTTGATTTCATCTTTACTAAGATTACACTGCGATGTAGTTATCTTGACGTTTTGTATGTCTTCCTTGACGCAATCCGCAAAAACTTTAGTAGCATTTGACTGGTCGCTTTGTAGAAATTTGGAACAAAATGAAGCGGTGCTGGTTATAGCAGATCATACCGATTAAATTCTTGTGGTCGGATTGAGAAATTAGGACTTTTGTTCAATACAAGCTTTTCATTTCGGGTGAGCTCACGTATGGTTAAGGTAACGACTGTTTTATTAAGTTCATCATCACTCGGTAAATATTTACTTCTTGCTTTTTACTATTACGTATGAAACGTCGATTGCGAGGTCGCAAAAGAAAGTCAAAAATTAAGGTGATTTCATTCAAAAGAATTGAACGAACTTCGATGACTGACAAATGTAATAAGAATTGAAAATGTAATTTAAAACGCTTTGCTTTTTAAGAGTCTCGACAAAATTATTTTTCATGCAATTCATACTATTCGTGTATTCGAGAGAACTACAAGCTGATCAATTATTTCGTAAATAGTAAAAACTGGGGAGAACATTCTGCAGTGTAGGTTTTTCGCGAATTCTAACATGTCAATGACATCTCTGATTCGATCAAGGAAATTGCAAACTTCTCGTAATAGGCCGATATTGAGACGCATGATCAGTCGTTCTTGTTTTCTCTCTTCAAGAACATCCTTGAGTGAGTCATAACTATCGCGTATAGATGAAAACATCCATTGGAGACTTTACAAGGGCAAAGGCGTATTTGAATAAAAGATACACGCATATACATGGTAACTTATATGTATTTTAGCGTCCGATTGAATAGAACAGCTTTTAGATAATGTTTGAGAAAAGTGATCAGTGAAAATGTAACCCATATGTTAGGTCATATTCATTATATTATAAACATTATTACAAGGTTTCCAAAACTAGCCTGGAATATTTAATAAGTATATGTTTCCAACTTTCCACTAACTAAATACGACAGATTGAATGACTCGCCTGAAGATGACTGACCCGCACGGTTCTGACTACAGACCCGTGACCCGGCTGACCCGCCAGGAAAACGCCAGGTGGGTGACCCGTGACCCGCAGACCAGTTTCCATCTCTGAGCTACATAATGATGAAATAATGAAGAGGTGAAGGTATGCATGTATAGACAATTAGCTACGCGTTTGTCATAAACGCCGTGATTAGCCAGTCAGAGTGTGTGTGTAACTCGTAAAGAATTCCTTGTTTTCACCCGGGTTGAATCACAGAGATTGATGATCGACTGTTTCTCTGTGGATTGCATGCAGTGACCGCGACGAGCGCTGTTCTGGAGCGATTGCTGATCATGTGTGGCTTGTGTTACATTTTGGCCAATCGGTGCAATATCGGTGATACTCCGGCGACTGCCCCTGAGAGAGGAGAAGAGATAAAACCACCGACAAATGATACATGCACATGCATGCATCCGTTGGAATGATGAAACAAAGATTTAAGATAAGATGCAGCGTTTGGTCACTGGCGAATATTGTACATGATTAAACTATGTTGGGGAATTTTTAAATAAAAATGCATCCCCAATGGACGCTACGCCCCTGATGTAGACTAACTGCTCGATTTTGCTGATTTCAATTTTTCGCCGTTATATTAAAATTTGGGATATTAAAATTCGGGATTAACAAGGATGAATATGAAAATAAAGATTATATCATCGACAAAAATTACATACGACCTTGATTATAGAATTCATGAAATACGATTTATCTGCTTTGCGCTGAATACTTTGCGTTGAACTAGTCTTAGTGGTAGGCCTATTCAATTCATAAATTGTTGTACGCCCCTTTGGAACATTCTGGATGCGCCCCTGCTGAGTTGAGTGTTCTGATGACCGATCCATTTTGTCTTGAGTGTAAAATTCATTCCTTGTTCTATTCCATTAAATAACAAGCAAGGCCATAGAAAAGCAAAGCGTTCTAAATTGCATTTTCAAATTCGCATGGGAAATTACTACAACATTAAGATTATTTCCGAGTGTCAATCTAATCATATGTCAAGTGATTTGGAAACGTAAATGAATTTTATAATAGAATGAAATGAAATAGACGATAGATCAAATTGCCATGCAGAAGATGTGCGGCTGGCAGGGTTCGAACCTACGACCTTGGTAAACTAGAGCTCTGCTCTACCAACTGAGCTACAGCCGTTTACATGCGACTGTGTCAATTGGCAGGATCAAATTAGCAAATTAGCAATTATGATCAGTGAATAGATATCTTGTCACAGTTATGAAAGTCACAGTTGATGGGCATTAGCGGACATCTTATTCTCAGAAATATCCTTAACTACCCGCATATCAAACAAGCTTAGTAACAATCGTTTAAGTTAAGTTTTTCAAGGATAGATTTCGTATTTGAGGTGAATATCTTAATAGACTCCTAATGAGCCTTTAATTATTTTTTCAAAAGTTTGATAGCAATAAAGTCTACGGATTGTTTGCATGAGGAATTGTTCACAACTTTCATTTTGGACATGAACATGCATGTGATTGTATGCATATTGACACACTAAGCTGGTCGCTTTAAGTCAGTAGGGTCGTGGGATTGCCGTGGGTCGATAATGGAAAAATCCGGTGAGATGGGAGATTTTTTAGAATAATATTGCCTTCTTTTACACCTATATTTCTTTATGTAATATCTGCTTTTCATGATTTGACATAGAATTTAGTTTAAGGCCATGCCCCACCCGTGGTTGAAGTCATATAAAGCTTGGCTAAATTTAGGACGCCTGATGGCAAATAACAGTACCTAGCAAACATTACAATGATCATACTACTTTTTGTTTTTTGTTGTTTAACTGATGTTTCTGACAATATTCAAATGAATTATATGCTGTCATAATTTAGCATCATAAAAAAATTAGTTACCCTATATACATCCATCAATTTAAAATTGTTTATCATTAATGATTGCTTATAGCCATAAAAATCCTTTCTTTTGGACTTCAACAGTGAAGTTGTGCAATAAGACACCGAGTTCAATAAAGGGGTCAATAATAATGGCATCGATGTGCCTCCGCAGAATTTGGGAGCTAAGAAATAGGGGGGGGCGAGAAACAGACCTCCATCAGTCAGCCTATAAAATGAATATATAAAGAGCTTGAATGCAAAGCGAGGCAAGCGCCAAAATTGAAAAATTGTAGATAATCCTCAGCCTTAGGGGTAGATGGATGCTCAAAGTCGAAAGCATTTTAGATTCTATGTATCATTGGCAAAGTCTGGATGCAAAGCACGATAAGCGCCAGGTGGCTCATTTAAGGTGCTCCGGAAGTAGTTTCATATCGTCTTTTTATTTATTTCTCGGACTTACCCTAGATGCATCGGATCTATTAGCCCCGATTTCAAATGCGCAATGATCTTAGTTATGGACTGTGGTCAATAATTCACTCATCATTGACGTCATCCTCTTCCACGACTCACTTTGGTGCTGTATTTTCATTATCATGACTTGTGGCAACTGGAACAAACCAATTGTGTAGAAGCTTTATTCAAGATGTGACTAAGGTACCCTGCTAGCATCCATGCCATTCTTGAATGATTATATAATCGCAATAAACTAGCAGTAATCGCATTTTCCATCAAAAATGAAGGGTGGCATTCATCGCGTTTTGCATAAATACAAAGTAAATTAATTAACGTTTATACTCGAAGGCACATTAAGCACGGAGCCGTTCTTCAATGAGGCTATTCATCCCACTCCCATTCTTTTTTGATCTCAGTATCTAGAAAGAATGCAGAGTGAACCTGTTAGAAAATTCTTTGGTTTGACCCGACCAATGTTTGAACCAAGGTCTCCCGGACGCAGAGCGAACACTCTACCACAAGGCCACAGCGCCGGTCAGGCAACACAAATAGATTTCTGATTGTGTAGGCGAACCGAAGAGTATACCATTTCAAATAACAATGCAAATCTATCACTCATAACACGCTATTCAATTGCTACGAGATCAAAAATTGCTTATTAGCTTGATATTTCGACACGTCAAAAAATTGCGGTTTTCTCAAAATGAGAGTAATGGCTCTTATCGAGTTTTGCAATCAATCTCTTCATTTGTAAGCAACATTGAATGACCATAATATTTTTGCGGTAGATATTGATTATGAGTACATGTGGCATGTATGTATTTACAAAGCAAAGTGAAAGAAAACTGCTTGTAAATTCAAGAAATACTCATCCATCACAACTTACTAGCTGGAGAACTTCCAACGACATCGACTTCTATAATTGTAAATGGCAAATTATATAAAATAAAACCTATTTAGGATAACAGCCGTACCTGATTTCCTGATGAAGGTATAATGGCAACAATTAGGACAGAGAAGTTTACTTTTCATGAGTCTCCCCACAAGGCCATTTAATCTTGAGTATTGACGTTCTCTTCCGTCTCCTGAAACAAATTTCGACGGATTGCATGAAATTGCCGGGGTACCTGACATTTAAATACATTGAGAAAAATTCTGTCAAACGACTACAGGACACGGATTGGATAATCGATGCGCATCAATGCTTTTAGAAGATGAAAACTTCGCAAAAATCAAAAGAAGGATAAGTTATCTCAAACGGTTTTAATCAGTAATACAAGGTTGGGATCATAGGGTATGTATATAGTAGACAGAGTGTCGAATCAAAACAAATGTTAGCATATACAGTGAAAATTTTTACATTAAAAGATTCAGTGTTTTGTGGAATTACGTTCCTTTGGTCTAAAAAAAGATTTTATCAATTTTTAGGAAGCTAAATATTTGCAAGTTATTCCTGGGTTTATATGCCAGCGATCTGGTACTTCTTTATAAGTAGCATGATACTTAACAGCTATGAAGAGGAATGAACATTTACTAACAGAGTCCTGATCAAACGGAAATTAAGCTGATTAAACTGAGTAGGAAATGTCTTGAACCGCAATATGATGCAAGTCTTTATGGAAAAGTTGAAATCCTATTGTGCTTCTAGGCTGAATTCTTTAAATTTGAAAGTTTTTCACTCACTTTTCATAACTTTTCAATAAATTTCATGATTCACTAAATTTATACTTCATCTCTTGAATCTGAATGTGGACCCATTTACATCTTTAAAAGTTGTTTATGATCATTGTCTATGATTATAACACTTTGCTCTTTCAGTGGCAAGTACAGTTTGTGATATGATCACGCTCAAGAAAATACGTTAGCAATCTGTAACTTAGAGTAACTATATTAGGTAGAGTGGTAGCTCCGCATTTATTAAATCCCCAACGTGTATACACTTTCGATTTTATTAAATGAACTCGAGGAGGATATAGTTGGTAATTGTTACCAAATGTGAGATATGCAAATTTCTGCAGTTTTGAGAAAATTGCCACGGAATTGACTGATCATGATTGCAATGCAGAAGGAATAATGGTATTTTACAGATTCTCCGTGTCTTGACAGCCTTGGAGATTTAGTGTTTGTTGAATTAGCAATTCGATATGTTCCTATTACTTTCTTGCTCAACATCAAGAGTATTTTCTTAAGCGTGATCATTTCACAGGTAACCTGCCACTTGCAGAGCAAAATCACATAATGAAAAACAATGATTTCAATTAACCTTGAAAGATGTAAATGCGTCCACATCACTATTCAGATTCTAGAAATCAAACATGAATTTAGTGAATCATAAAATCATGTCGGTGAAAATTGAATTAAAAACTTGAAATTTCAGCCAAGAAAGCACGAATAATATCGCGACTTTTTCATGAAGACTTCCATTATAAAACGGATCATGAAATTCCCTTGTAAATCAGCTTAATTTCCGCTTAGTTAGGATGCTTAGTAGCAAATATTCATTCCTTTTGGTATCCAACTTGCTTCATACTACTTATATAAAGGAGTCATCTCGGGAGTATATAAATATTGTCAAAATTTTGACTATTTACAAAACTGCTTAAATAATGTTTTGGACTACAGGAACGTAATCTACGCAAAAAACCAATTCCTTTCATATAAAAATTTTCACTGTATACATATACTTTTTTGAGTTGACACTCTAAAAATTGAGCAATTTAATCCACATTTCAACCAAATTCTCGCATACATATCGGATTAGAAACATGATAGTAACACATGCACACATTTGGAAATGACCTAAACACATTCCACGTCAAAAATTATGGCTCTAGACTTAGTATTTTTAAATTCATTAGCGAGAATACGTAACATTCCATTTTAGTCAAAACTGCAATCTGTAATCGTGTCTGACAAGAAGAGGAATCAGGTAGAACTCGACAGACTCGCACATTCATAATAGGCATAGGATGTACATCATTTTGTGAAAGTCTCATTTTCGGTCTCGTTCCCTACAGAAACTCACTCTGGCTGCCGGACTACATGGGATGAACATCAATGACGGATTATGGTGCTCTGTCAGTTCAAAAATCTTAATGTGGTGCTTCTTCCTAATGTAGAATCTACTGAAGTTATATGGTGGAGAGCTGGCTGTGGCAGTTTGAAGCTTGAGTAGTAAAGTTGACAAAATCGTTAAATTTTGAAGTTAATATAAAAGCCTACACATCATGTCCGCAGCCACTCTCCCAACTATCGGCTACGTGATAAGATGAATGTAACACCGAGCAATAAATATTAATAATAATAATAATACTCTCTTTTTTGTTACTCTCTCGCGAGCAACAATCATGATTTCACAAATGATAAAATGATATGATAAAGGCAGATGAGATGACAACAATAAAACTATTTACAAAATTTGATAAAAGATTTCGACAAGCGTGAGGTCCTAGTCTTCGGTCTACGTACAGGAAGAGGATTGCGATAAGTTGGCTGTCTGGAGTCGAAGAGCACACGAAGAGGATGGTTTGAGTTGCATGACACTCTTTGAAAAAGTCAATCGTATGAACGCTCGCCTACAGTGATAAAATCTTCTTCACCAGACAGCATGGAACGATCACACATGATTCTGTAGGCTCTCCTTTCCACTCTCGGCAAAATCTGAAAGTGACACATAGCAGCGTTTGCAAAACAGGAGTATGCATAAGTCATGACAGACCGGATCAATGAGCGATAAACATGCAACATGACGTCCTTGGGACAATTGGCTCTTCTCAAATTTCGCAAGATATACAACCGCTTGGAACATTTCTTGGCAAGCCCAGTAATATGATCAGACCATTTGAGATCACTAGAAAATGATACTCCCAAAATCTTGGTTGGGAATACAGAAGGTAACTGACTTGAACCAATCAATATATTGTTCACAGAAAGACCTTTCCTTGTAATGACATCCATCACCGAGCATTTGGAAATATTGAGAGACAAACCGACTTCTTCCGTCCAAGAAACAATGTGATTAAATTCACTCTGCGAACAGTCGTCCTCACTGTTTCGCACGAATTGAAGAAGCGTAATGTCATCGGCATATTTAATCATTGTTGAATTATGTAACAGGGGTTGCAAGGAAGCAACGGATATGCAGAAGAGCAAAGGCACCACAACGCTTCCGTGTGGGACACCACTCAGCACACATCTCCACCCGGACATGTCACCGTTTTGACAAACACGTTGCAGTCTACCAACAAGGAAATCACCGATCCATGCAATCAATTCTCTTGGCAAACGATAATGAATGAGTGCCTTGAGGATCGATCGGTGAGGAAACTTGTCGAAAGCCTTGCTGAAATCCGTTGATAGAATTCTTACGGCACCAGAGCGATGATCCAAAAAATTTAGGATTTTGTGGTACAATAGGGTTAAAGCAGTTGTAGTACCGCCTCCAGTGCGTGGAATATAGGCAAAATGGGTATTATCGACGTTCTCCGCAAAAGGAATGATCCATTTCTTGACCACGATCTTTTCCAATGTCTTAGAGCAGATAGGCAACAATGAAATAGGTCTGCAGTCCGAAGCATGTTTAGGCTTTGAAACTTTAGGGATAGGAGTGATGTTCGCACGTTTGAAACAAAGTGGAACCTGTCCCAATGAAAGACTGGCATTGAACAGGTCAGTGAAGACTGGGGCAAGTACTTGAGAGAAATCCTTAAAGATCCAGTAGGGAATTCCATCAGGGCCGCAAGATTTTCTCTTAGTTTTCCTGAGAAGACATTCAACTTCGTCTGTAGACAAAGTGAGAGAACACGACGGAAGTTGGTCTAACTGAGGGCGCAACTCAGATAGTGAGTCCATCAAAGAGCTTCCAGGAGTTTGCTGGACCGAACTGAAGAAATCACTGAGTTGTTCAACTGACATACCATGATCGAAGGACTGTAAACCAGTAGATCTTCTACTGACAGAATTGATGATTTTCCAATCGGCTCTGGAGGTAACTCGGCGAATGGATGAAACATAGTGCTGCTTGAGATGTTTGATATGGTTGGATACTTCATCAAGGAGCCGTTCATATTTCAATTTCTTTCCTGCGTGAAATGCCTTGTCACGTCTATTTATCAATAATTTCAGTGATGGCTTCATCCAAGAAGGCTCAATAGAGCGGAATCTAACAGTTCTTAAAGGCAAGCACCAGTTAACAAGGCTGCTGATGCCATTTTGGAGGATCGATGCTTGTTCATCAACTCCTTCGGATGAATTCAAAAGAGACACCCAATCAATAGAGTTCACTGATTCAGCAAAATGAGCCATGCCATATTTCGTAATTTTTCGGACAGATATCTTTTTTGAAATAGCCGTCCTGGACTTACTGGGTCTCCAAACCACCGCGGCGTGATCAGAATGGCCAAAAGGTGGTAGAAGCGTTGCCTTTGGAGCATTGACCGTGGAAGCATAGATTTGGTCTAGAGTACGGTTCGCTCTGGTAGGTTCATCCACAAATGGAGACAGTTTTTAGTGAACATAAATGTTTTTAGTGAACATAGAATTTAACCATCTTTGAAGTATTGAAATTAAAAGGAAAGAAAATTAGGCTTACTATCGCACCATTTGATAAGGTGACTTGCAAGGAACTACATATTGAAGAAATTGAGCAGATGGATCAAAGGACTTTAAGGTGCCAACAAGCTGCATTACAATCATGATCACTAAATTCCAAGTTACTACTCTACCAAATATACCTACTCTATGGGTCGAATCTTTGTCTTCGGTATACCCAAGTAAATCCCGCTGACATCTTCAGAAATCAATGCATCAATGAGACAATTACAGGGGATTTAACTGACCACTTCACATGTGTCAAGAACTTTAACAGTTTAGGTAACGCCTACCTAATGTAGAGCTTATTTGTCACAGCTAAACAAAAACCGATTGACTAAAAAGGTAGAGAAGCTCAATTTATGCTCACAGCATCATCTCTTTATCTATCCGATATTCGGCCTATTGGTATTGATTCTTCTGTGTGGACAGATTCCGAACAAAAGCAATTGAAGCCAATTTTTTGCTTTCCTTCTGAAAATTATTGGTCACGCAGCCCGATGTCTCAAAGATTATCATAAAAAAGCGGACCACCTAAACTTCGCTGAAATTCAATCGATTCTCATGTCTTCCAATCTTGTCGCACATCAACGTGTCATCATCATTCGAGAGCCTGCATGATATAATTGCATTCGTTGTTGTATTTGCTGAGCAGTGCTCAAAATATGAAAATCACTCAATTTACGAATTGCAATTTTTCAATAAGAAAACATGTAAGCATGATAATTATTCAGGCACGGGGAGAACAAGCAGTTTCTGAGCTCTCTTTTGATATACTGGTCATAAAAATCGCTGAACGAGGAAAACATTAATGATATCGATAAGTTATCACTCTTCGCCCTCGTGTAATCGCTTGTGGTGTAAGTTCGGACCATTAATTATACATATTGTCGGTTTTCATATCGATTTGGCATCTCCTCGCAAAAGGCTTTAGAACGGTTCCACTTAAATTTCTGTAAGTAACTTATTCTTGAAAACCGATCTCCTCTGATCTAACAATCCTTGTTTACTGATAGTGTCATCCATGTGTTGTTGCATCCGTTGTGCATGCATTCTCTTCCGCTGGCTACGCTTAACGTTCACATTAGCACGATAACGATAAAATCGTGACGATATTTCATTTATCGTTGAGCTCCACTGTTTACATTGGAACCATTATCGTTGAGAAAATCTGTCTGATGTGAGCAGCATCTGTGCTACACATTCAGACCGATTTTATCTCAATTTATAGTTATAGTTGTCGCTGTCGTTATCGATAATTACCGATAACGATAAATTGAGATAGAATCGCTCTGCATGTTTAGCATAGCTGCTGTTCACATTAGACAGATCTTCTCAGCGATAATAATTACAATGTAAATAGTGGAGCTGAACGATAGATGAAATATCGTCACGATTTTATCGTTATCTTTATCGTGCTAGTGTGAACGCTCCTTTACTCGCTCTGCTTGCAAAACAGTAATTCATTAATCTGTGTTATTGGCATGTATCCATTTCCTCTTTGTTCTTGAAATGCGATCCAATTGCCCGATCGTCAATCCACCATGGACCACCAATGTCTCACGCAGACCTTGGTAAACCGGGCGACGCCTGTTGCAGTATGGAATTTCTATTGTTTAAATTCTCCATGTGTGTGCATGTGTGCTGGGCGAGGACGAGATTATGGAGGAAATCATTTTTCTCTCCCCAGTATTAGTCCGGCAGCCAGAGCGAGTTTCTGCAGGGAACGAGGCTGGAAATGAAACTTTCACAGAATGATACACATCCTATGCCTACTACAAATCTGTTCGTTTGACAGAAAAATACAAAGAAAGACATAAGTTAATCCAATGGGCAGTCGCGGGTGGAAAATGGTCTGCATATCTGAAAAAATTCCATTTCGGATTAAACTTACCACCTTTTCCCGTTCTCTCTTTCATCATAGCGCAGTTGAGACCATCGATCTTTTCTGAAATGTCATCAATATGTCATATCGATACACTGCTGTTCAAAATGGCTTCTTACTTTGCTCAACGGATGCATGATATATGGCGGCTAATCGGGCAATAGTCGGTGCAATTTTCGAAAGAGCATTTTCATCGTAGAACAATTCCACAACATCTTCAAAGGATTCCACAACACTATGAATCTTCTTAGCGTTATCGGGCCTGCTAAGACTTTCTGTAATTTTCTTCAATTTATCTGAAAGATGATATTTATGACATGGGTAAAATATATGATACAAATATCACGCAGAAAAAAATTCTCTTCAGATATTCAATGAACTGCGACAGAACTTTGTTGTCAATCTACACTGTGACGTAGTCGTATGACATGCTGATATGCTGTCTCGCTACAATATGAACGCTGGTGGCGTTCTGTCAATAGTAATAGGACAATATGCTGTCGATATCACTTGGAGATGACTTCCACCTTCACTCGCATTCCTTTTGAACCGTCAGCGTGGCCTTGTGAAGAAGGTACGAGTTCGTCTCCACCGCGGACTTCGGTTCGATTCCTAGGTCGGGCGAGTGCGGTCGGGGAATCAAGGATGTTGGTGTCTTGTATTGACTTAGTAACTGTCATTCTCTTTAGATATTCAGTGAACCACGACAGACCTTTGTTGTCAAATATCACACAGTATGAATGACTACATACAGTAACCACCTGACGAAGAACATGTACGAGAATATGTAACTCTATTAAGACCGGATAAGTCTCAGTGATTTCTGTCAAACATCTCATAAAATATGACACAAGACTGAAAATGTGTCACATTGATTTCTTGCAAAAAAAAGACATACTTATCAAAACAACAAATGACGCCAGAGCCAATATTTTTGCAGCAACGCATTGTTACGTGAATAGGCTACTATTTAACTGCAATAGAGGACGAGATATTGGAATATGTGATTTCAGTCAAGCTCTCTTTCAAGATAAGAGAGATTGAATGTTAAACGAGGTCTGGAACATACATGTATTGTATCACCTATCGTATAATGCGCTTCGGGCAAGATTCTTTGAAATGTAGATGCTCAAGATTGTATGATTGCATCGCTTGATCAACTGCATTAATTATCTTATAAACCACAAAATTAGACCTGTCGTCTCTTCTTCTGTTTGACTAGAAAAATAGAAATTGATAATAATAGAATCTCTAGAATGGAAGTAAAGCTTCATGCAATACACAATAGTGGCATAAATATCGCACGCATTTTGACTTAGATACACTTGTCAGCTACAGTATGATTGGTTTAGAATCAGTCACATGTGCAATTCTAAGCTCTTCATTGGTAGTTCATGACCCAACTTAGTTCCCTCGGATGTGCCGCGACCTTGAGTCAATTTCCATTCTAGTCAACTTCAGATAAACAATCAATTTCTATGACAAGAAAGGAAGCATTGGAACATGTAACGCCTATGAAATGGCATAATCTGTTGACAAAATACCATAGAGATCGAACAATGAGCAGCCAGTTCAGCATGATACACGACAAATTGTGCGAAGCTTCAGTGACTGTTATCAACCGGACCACACAGCAAAGAGACACAGACGATGTCAAGTTCAACAGAGAAGTTTGTGAACGTTTTTTTGTGCGCTTGCTAATTTTTTTAATAATGATCGGAGGGCCCAACATAATCGAGAAAATTCTGCGCAATGATCTGAATTCTTCGAATTTTAAGGAATCGCGGCGATCGGAGCATTTTGAAGGATTTCACAGCAATCCGCAAGCGACGCACGAATATTTTTCCTATATCTGTAAGGCATTAAAAATTTCTTTTTGTCAACTTAGCAAGTTCCTATCTGTGCCGTCGTTTTGAATCAGTTTGCACTTCCAGCAAAGTGATGCGGCTAAACAATCTAATTCTGTGGTCCTATCATTCTTAAATTTCATTTATATGCTACAAGATAAATGCATTTACATGCTATATATTGCTACATCATGTGAACTAAATCTCATCAGTTGTAGATTCATCACTCTACCATCATCATTGTCATAAATCCCATGTTTCCAAGTGTTCTCTGCTGAGAAATAGACGTTTTGCTATTTTTTCATCGTATTTGGACTTTCTGTATGAATTTCTTCATTTTCAATGTAACCTGACATAAGTGACAATATTTTTTTTCTGACCTCATCATGAGAGGAAATGAATTTATGTCTGCACTACCACGAGCGAGGCAGTGCTTCATGTGACGGAAATGCAGATTTCTCTCTTCCCTCATCATCTCTGACTCGGCTCGATTCAGGCAGAAGTGATACTTAGCGTAAAATAACCTTCAAGTCAGCGACGACCAATAGTATCGCTTATGTGAGACAGGAGAGCGAAGCGATACCCAGTGCCAGAAATCGGCAAATGAATGAGCACCAATAAAATGCTCCGGGTGGATGATCGATCCCACACAATTCGGACATACATCAAGACTACCGGCCGACGAACCGAATTCTCTCTCTCTCTCTCACTCTCTCCCGCCTGTACGCACGTTCTCTTGTTGTGCGTCACTGACGCTGCCTTCGACACCTTGTCTCACGACCTCAATGTCAAGTTCTTGGACAAGCCGTGTGGTCAAGTATGCAGCGTAGCTCAATTCCTGTCTCTGTGTCCTGCTCGCCATCCGGTGCTAAGTTGATAACTGTACGTACACTCACCACATTCTCAGCAAACGCCAAATCGGCTCTATTAAAGGCCCACCACCTGCCGTGCATCTGATAAATACATTCACTCACAGGGATTTGGCCTTTTTTCTGTTTGTACCTTGGGGAGGTCGTAACATTCATCACTTTTGACACGATAAGACAAACTGTAAGGTAGAGGCGATGTCATGGTCAGCTTTCATCCTCTCCAGAAAATTGTAATTATCTCAGAAATTCGAGAATTCCCGCAAGCCGTGTAATGTGGCAATTATTCTGCTAACTTAACATGTTTTGGATGCAACTGTGATATGTATGCCTGAGGCGTAGATAGAAGTAGCGATAGGTATAACGCAGGCTAGGATTAACGTTGTTTGATTTCGTCGAACTTTATGTGGTAAGAATGCTTAATCCGAAGTTTCTCTTGATATATGGTTCAAGTTTACTGTGGTCAGTAGGGACAAATAATGAAAAATTGAGATTTTGTTTATGTGTTTCATGCATTTCCTAGGTATTCCTTTTGTAATTCCTAATATATATTGATACGTTTCAGTGTGCGTAATATACCAACATCGGTGAATAGTAGAACGTGGAAGCAAACGCTGGGTTATATGCAGGGCAGAGTTATCCATATTCTTCTATATATCCACGTTCTGCTGCTCACCGGTGATGGTGCGTTACGTTATG
This sequence comes from Prostheceraeus crozeri, assembly GCA_907163375.1. Lineage (NCBI taxonomy): Eukaryota > Metazoa > Platyhelminthes > Polycladida > Euryleptidae > Prostheceraeus > Prostheceraeus crozeri. The sequence continues at coordinate 27,679 of CAJQUW010010840.1, forward strand.
AAACGCGTCTGTTACAATATATCTATGCATTCAAAACAACTGATACGCTTGCTACATGAAACGTTAAACAGTCAAGTGCTGTAGCTAATCACACGTTAGACAACCAGATATTGGATATTATACAGTATATTTAATATATTATATTAGAATATAAATTTATTCAATATACAGGGTGGCGCACGTAAACCGCCGGATTTTAAACTTTTATTACTCCTCAAATATTCATCCGATCGTTATGAAATTTCGACTCATACTAGTTTGGAGTATAGGATTTATGATGATTATACCTGTTGTACTGAGAATTGTCAGAAAATTCTGATTCTATTGACCGAATGATATGTACTCATTTTGTTGACATCGAAAATCTAGATCAAGTTAATTAACAATTAATATGAATCGTATTCTGCACAACGAATTGTGCGCAGTCTTGAAGTGAATATTGTTCAGTTACTTCCATGTCATATAAAATACCATTCGACGATTAAACCACTATCTGAAAAGAATCGAACATAGAAGAATGGATGATTATTCGGTTGCAGAACGAGCAAAATGCACGGCTTGGTACGAATGGCTCAAGAGTCCAGTGGAGGTACAAAGGCTTTATCATTCAGAGTATGCATAGTATATATATATATATATATATATATATAGAGTATATATAGTATAGTAGTCTATTTTACTATATTTTATATATAATTAATACTTGAAAATTTGAATTAATAATCTAATATTATAAATCAAATGAATAATCAAATAAAACAATGAACTAGATAACATCATCATTATACATTATTGAATATATATTAATTCATTATATTATATTACATATTATTATTTATAACATAGAAAAATTGTGGGGTGAGGATGGGGTACGGTCTTATTTCAAATTCGTATTAAACCTGAGACTAAAATAAAGAAAATCTCAGAAAATGTTGAGCCCTGTGATGTGATAAAAATAATGAAGTTGATAATGATTACAATACTCCTTCGTGCGGATATTCATGTGATTGAACTGTCTATGCTTGAAAGAGCTTTCTGGAAAGACGCAAACGGGTTCTCTTATTCGGAGCTTATAAATTAAATGTCATGCTTCTTCTCTTGCTCACCTTCATCAGTGACGGTTAATTCCATATATAATTGTGCAAATTTGACGTATTCTCCTGAAAAAGCAAACGGGATGTATTATTTACTGTTTTAGACATAATTGTGAACGCGTGGTGCTTACTTGTCTTTTTAGATTCAGCGGCTTTAGCTAGAGCTTTTTTGACATCCGATTCTGAAATTCAAAAAATGTCATTTTCAATATGACTGAACTTGTCATTATGGGTCAAACCACGAGTTGGTTACACCGACATCACCGACGTAAAATTTCAAATCAGATTTTGATGAATTATGCCGATGACCATAATATAGTATATAGTCTAAAGTTCAGACGTATGCTAGCTAGAGCTGAAAGATGTCTGCATAGATGACAAAGGGTAGTCTAAAAACTATTATACAAGTTTCAATTATGCCCCTATTTTATGAGCAGTGTGCTTCAATGCATTTTGTACATGAAAATGTCAATATCAAGTTGAAAAGTCGTTTGAGATGCTAAAAAATTTCACGTCATTCAATGTATCTGAAAGACAACTTTCTGTCAAAGTTCATTATGACTCTTTAGAAAACATTAAATTTCTATATATGAATGTCGCGAGTGCTACCTAAAATGTTGAATAAGCTTTTTCCCTTTGGGACAAGAACGATTAGCCGGTTTATACTACCAAAGATTATCGACTTTCCATGAATGCTAATCATTGTGATAATCAACAAAGTTATTCTAAGTCTACTTCCTGGTAGATAGTAAATTTAATGTCTGTCGCGAGCGCTACCATGACATGCACTTAGTGAATTTAATCTCGATTTCAAATCTCAATCTCGAGAATCAATATCTATCAAACACCGAGATCTCGAGATCTCTAATTCGATAATACAAGTAGGCCTATATCAGATTGTGCCAATTACTCAGAAAGTGTAATTAATTACAGGCAGCTGCAAATAGCTGTACAGTAGTCTAATTGTTGGCCTAATTGCAATTATCTAGTTCTATTTGTTATTGAAATCAAGATAGCAATACCAATCTGGACTATATTTGGCATTCATTAATACGCCCAATCCTTTATTGAAGTTGTTTAACCCACAACACAGACAAAATTTATTCATGTGCCTACATCAAAGCGAGGCCTTGTCTTGTAGGCCTAAGTACAAGGACAAAAGTGAGTGGTAAGTATATTATGTACAAGGACTAAAGAAGTTCCATTTCCTCTCCTAAGTCAGAGAAAGATTCGTTGAGGATTCCTCAAGTGACAAAGGGTTCTTCATGATTCATGGCTATAGCTACCCAAGATAAAGTACTCTCCGATGTTGACATTCATATTACAGTTAATATGCTTAACTTGTGTTATGATTCCGGTACAAATAAAATGTTTGGTGTGCTGTTTTTAAAGTAATCGTTCAATCTTGTAATCTTCATTATTATTACATTCTGTGATGACAAATTTATGGCAAAATTTGTGCTATCCGTAATTTTATTAGATAATGTCGCGAGTGTTACTGTCAAGATTGATTGAAATCTCGTAATCGGTGCTTTCAGTAATCTATTAAAGTATGAAGAAATCATCAACTATATATTATTTATCTATCATTTCGCGTTTGAGGCAATAGCTTCTGTAATTTAGATAAAATATCAATGCAATCTCAAAAAATCTGTAATGAAATATTTGTCTCCGCCGCGAGCGCTACCACATTAAATGATCTCCATATACAAATGTAGAGATAGTATGAAATTGATACTTTGTATGTAATAGGTCGATGTGGTGTTACATCAAACTGCATCTTCAGAATATTCAAAAAGAATATCGCATCATAGAAAATGTTGGTTTTCGATCGAGTTTTGCTATCAAATGTAGCGAGCGTTACCGTGGTTTGGCCCTTTATATCAAGCTGTGCTACTTACCTGTCTTGCCAGATTCTGCGGCTTTAGGTAGAGCTTTTTTGACAACCGTCTCTGAAATTCAAACAATTTCATTTTCATTATGACTGAACTTCTAATTAGGCATATATCAAGTAGTGTTGTTTTTGTCCTAGATTTGTAATTTTCGCTTTCGTTTTTTGAGCTTCCTTAGTTTTCGTGATCGCATTCGTTTTCGTCTTATTTTTTTCTCGACTTTTCGTTTTCGTATTTTTAATGATTAACTTTTTAATAATTGAAGAGTGCTTAATGCATCATTCATTAATTTCATTTGTTTAATAAACAGTCTACAAATATTATGCAAATAATGACTCTCAGCTACTTGCATAATATTTTCCGAAATCTGTAGCCCGAGTAGTTGAGTATGCATGTACAAATCATAAATTCAGTATGCATGTACGTACCGGTTTACGAAGGTAATCAGATTCACAAAAGCAGCCTCACTCGATCAAATAAATTAATATAAAATGAATTGAAGCAATATTATAGCTAAATTTATTGAAGCCGTCAAAGACTTTTGTCAAAAAGTGACTGTAATACTGTAATGTGACTGTTTTTTATATTTCTATAATGAGCTCTAGTTATCATAGTTCGATGAAATTTCACCAGCAGCGAGAGGACTTCATGAGAATTCTTTTGACAACAATTATGCGCAATGAAAGGTAGCTGTGAGTCATGGATTTGAATGGTCAATTATACAGTGCTTTCTTTTTATGAGGATGGTACAACAATGAGATTAACTCTAGGATTGATTGTTTTTCAGATCACCATATTCAGGTTCATTCAACATTTTGCAACATTAGTTCCGATAAGCTAATCAAATCGTTAAATGTTAACTTTGAATAATAGTTTCTCATTTCCTGGATTAGTTAACTTATCAAATGACTTTAGTTCACGGAACGCGCGCGCAATTCAGACAGCGAATTCGATTTCATTTGTTTTCAATAATGGCAGTGCGTTATGCTTCCGAGCAGCAGCTCCTGATAGAGCTGGAAAGATTAGCCAATATTCAAAAATGTTGATTATGATTATGATTAAGGCAGCCACAGGCTTGATTATGATTAACTAACCCATTAAACGCGGTGGCATATATATATGCCAGGTAACTTACCTCCATGCATGCTTCTTTTTAACCGTGAAAACTCGTTTTTCGGATAATTTCTTTTTAACAAAACATAACTTAGAACAATGTTCAAAATTTGTGATGCGAAATGAGTTTTCAATTTCGTCCATTTGGCGGGAAATTCAAACTGTTTTTCAAAATGGCGCAAAGAAATACTTCGTTTTGGTAAGTTAAGCAAAACATTCAATTTTGAACTTTCATAATCTCTTCGTGTCCATGTATGTTTTATTTGGCGTATTTTCTAACCCTGTGCACCAGTCTGATATTCAAATTCGATTTAGTTCAGTGGCAATGCAGCAATGCGTACTGGAATATATATATATATATATATATATAAATAAATGACAAAATCAAAATGGCAACTAATAAGTAACCCAAAAAGCACTCAAGGGAAAAAGTCAAAGTACCAAAAACCAAAAATTCCCGACCGCTTTCGACCTGATCTACGCAGGCTAGTCATGGGAATGAAATAATTTATTCAAACTCAAATATACATAACAGGAAATAAAACATAGAAATTATTCTATATTTAACTGAGGCTTTAACAAAGAAATGAAATCTGCCTCCTTCTTTTCGCGTTCTATGCGGCTGGCGTTGGCATTAAAAAGATAGATGGGAGCCGCTTCAAACTTCGAAGTGAGATTCCTAGCACACCTAGCTATGTGTTTGCTCATATTTAGAATGGTATACTCTTCATGATCAATCTGCTGCCTATGGATAGTCAGACGATTACGAAAGATATCTCCCGTTTGACCCAAATAGAAATCTCCACAAGCATTGCACCGTATTACATAAATCACATTTCTTGATGTGCAAGTGAGATTTCTATTTATAGTAAAAAGCCGGGTTCTACCACCACTACTAACCTTAAACTTAATTGTTCTTCCCAAAATCAAAGTGGGACAGCATTTACACCTCGGTTCCCCGCATGGAGAAATACCTTCAATTGTCTTTCTATTATTGCTATTAAGGATTCTAAGCAGAGATGGTGGTTGTTTGTAAGACCTGAAAAAACGCATTTCCTGGAACGGATCAACTAAGCACAAACTTTGAGCAACAGGTTTTATCACCTCTGTATATACATTAGGGTTGTTGCGATTAAAAGTACAAATAAACGGCACAGCATTTTCAACTTCCTTCTTGTTGACCACTGTAGACCTACTCTCCTCAGAACTATTACGAGCCCTGGCGAACGAGTTATCGATTAAGCTTGGAGGATATTTCAATTTTAAGAGAATTGACTTTAATTGATTTAGTTGTAGCATCTTATTATCATCATTAGATACTATGCTATGAATCCATTTAGCCAAACAATACGGTATGTTTTTCAAAATATGCCTAGGATGCCCTGAATCAATTTTTTTATTATTTTTAATTATTTTGGATTACAACTTTTATAAATCACGCATGCTAAAGGAACATTTGCTAGATAAGAATACTTATATATTAATCCCTTCATACACAATGACCACCACTGTAAATAAGATAAAACGCCTACTTCAACAATACAAGGGTTTGTGCACTATTACTAAAAACTAAGAAAATTATCTTACGAAGTTTGATTATCGCATGCCGTATCTATATGGGTTACCTAAGATCCATAAACATAGTGATCACTTTTCTCATGATAGACCTGACGAGTACGGGTGTTTGACTAAAGAACCCCCATTAAATCTTAAGTTCAGACCAATCATCTCTTGCGTTAATTCTCCAACTAGCCATCTTAGCTCTCTGGTTGATGATATACTGAAACCTATAGTTCCGAGGATTCGTAGTTATTGTAGGGATACTTTTCATTTTTTAGAAAGGATTTCTGATCTCGATTTGAACACAGATGATATTATCCTGGTCTCTTTTGATGTGGTTTCATTATATACAAATATCCCCCAATCTTTAGGAATGGATTCGATTAAGCACTGGCTGCGAGAGCATGAAGACTTGCTACCTAGCAGATTTGACAAAGATTTTGTATTAGATTCACTGAGTCTTGTTCTGCAAAATAATTATTTCACTTTCGAAAATGAGACATATCTACAAATATCTGGCACAGCGATGGGTGCGAAAGTTGCGCCATCTTATGCGATTCTTGTTATGGGTTATCTTGAAGAAAAACTATATAAGCGGTTACTTGATTTTTACGATGCCATGACGGTAGAAAATATTAAGAAAAGATGGATAAGATACATTGATGATTGTTTCATATGCTGGGATAGGAGCTTTGGTAGTTTAGACTGCTTTCATAATATTCTTAACAGCCTTGACAGTAGCATTCAATTTACGATAGAGTATAGTTATGATGAAATTAATTTCCTTGATGTCCGTCTATATGTAAACAAGAACTCTAATACATTGGAAACAGATATACATAGAAAAATAACTGATAGTCAGAGCTACGTACCTTTTGATTCAGGGCATCCTAGGCATATTTTGAAAAACATACCGTATTGTTTGGCTAAACGGATTCATAGCATAGTATCTAATGATGATAATAAGATGCTACAACTAAATCAATTAAAGTCAATTCTCTTAAAATTGAAATATCCTCCAAGCTTAATCGATAACTCGTTCGCCAGGGCTCGTAATAGTTCTGAGGAGAGTAGGTCTACAGTGGTCAACAAGAAGGAAGTTGAAAATGCTGTGCCGTTTATTTGTACTTTTAATCGCAACAACCCTAATGTATATACAGAGGTGATAAAACCTGTTGCTCAAAGTTTGTGCTTAGTTGATCCGTTCCAGGAAATGCGTTTTTTCAGGTCTTACAAACAACCACCATCTCTGCTTAGAATCCTTAATAGCAATAATAGAAAGACAATTGAAGGTATTTCTCCATGCGGGGAACCGAGGTGTAAATGCTGTCCCACTTTGATTTTGGGAAGAACAATTAAGTTTAAGGTTAGTAGTGGTGGTAGAACCCGGCTTTTTACTATAAATAGAAATCTCACTTGCACATCAAGAAATGTGATTTATGTAATACGGTGCAATGCTTGTGGAGATTTCTATTTGGGTCAAACGGGAGATATCTTTCGTAATCGTCTGACTATCCATAGGCAGCAGATTGATCATGAAGAGTATACCATTCTAAATATGAGCAAACACATAGCTAGGTGTGCTAGGAATCTCACTTCGAAGTTTGAAGCGGCTCCCATCTATCTTTTTAATGCCAACGCCAGCCGCATAGAACGCGAAAAGAAGGAGGCAGATTTCATTTCTTTGTTAAAGCCTCAGTTAAATATAGAATAATTTCTATGTTTTATTTCCTGTTATGTATATTTGAGTTTGAATAAATTATTTCATTCCCATGACTAGCCTGCGTAGATCAGGTCGAAACCGGTCGGGAATTTTTGGTTTTTGGTACTTTGACTTTTTTCCTTGAGTGCTTTTTGGGTTACTTATATATATACTTATATATATATATATATATATATATATGCCATCGCGTAATCCGCTACTGTGAATGTCAGAATAAGCACATCTTTCAGATAAAAAAACCTCAGCAATTCATGCGCTGCATGATCTAATTAACAATGGAGAGGATGATATTGTGATATAGCCCCGTTATGAGATGGTGAAGACAGTGCAGAGACAGTGGTAAAGAGGACGAAGGTGGCCTTGACGATGATGTATCAAGTAGGCCTAACTGATAAATGTACCTACAAATATGAACATATCTCTCGAATGCCCTGTAGTGACACTTGTTTAACAGAAAAATTGTGAGCCATCAGTTTGTTAGGCTCTTCTACTATCTTGCATTATGCAAGTTTTGTGCAAAGCATTATAGGAAGTTAACGACATGTGAGATCAGGATCTTTCTCAGTATAGGCCTACCCATGGTTTGAAAGCGATGGACACACTCTGACAACTCTTGCACCACCATTTGCTGAGCCTCGCAGTTGCGATTATTATAGCTTTCTGCTCCTAGTGTAAACCAGAATGTCAATATTTTAAAGACACAACATTTTATTATTTTCCTCTCTTGTGATGCAGGGTAAGCATGATTTTGAAAATTACAAGGTACATGCGAAAACTATTTTCAATAATTATCTTTTATTTCACAATAGCAACATATGGCGCCCACTGAAGTCAACGGTCATGGTATAGATGAGGAAGACGGTTCTGAAATCTAATAAAGATAAAAAGGTAATTGCATTGGAGAAGCCGGACGTCAGAATTTATCGGTGGCAATGCGCAACGATTGTAGCCTATAAACCATTGGATAGTCACACCTAAGCAGATGCGGCGCCTTGGCTCAATGTCTTTCAGGAACGAAATGCTACAAATGCGGTGCGACAAGCATGCGACAAGTGTTTCAAAGCATGCCACATTTGTTGAATTATTTCATGACGACATGAACTGTTGAGCACACACTCGTAAACAAGATCGTCGTTTTACAGAGCAAATAAGGCCTACTCAGAAAATTACTGATATAGGTGCATGTGTGTAATGCATGTGTGTTTGCATGAGAGTTTTAGAAGCTATTACACACTGCTGTAAGATCTGTTTATCATGCAACAATTGAACAAACTACTTTTTGAGTAAAACAACATGTAAAATTTGCAAATTATACATTGTTCTCATCTGAATTCGATTTACATGCAGCCTACATGTAGCTGAAGAATGCATCGAGGCAGTTGATATGAATAAAGAATGTGTAAAATGAAATCTGAAATGCACAAGCAAGATGTTCGCACCAGACAAATAGTTCTCAATGCAGTTTTATAAAGTTCAGTGTTTCAATTTTGCCTTTTATTAACATATCCAAAATTTAGCACTTTTCAGGAGTGGTAGGACGCGATGGCACATATATACATGTATATATATGCCATCTTCGAAATCGATCCGAAATGGCTCACATCCGTCCTACATGTGAAAATATTCGGTTTTCGTAATGTTTCAACCTATGTTTATTGATGTAATTCGAAATATGCAAAGAAATCACAGCCGCGTTTAATGGGTTAGAATATTACCACTATCATCTATTAATTGTATCTTTATATGTTTATTTTTATTAGATTCAACTAACTGATTATTTTTTGTTGCTTCTTCACACCACGAACTTATTTCTTCTTCATCTTCAGATTTTTATTATTCTTTGAATAATGAAGCAATTGCTGTTTTTTTAAGATTATTTTCAAATCCATATATTAAAAATTGATAGACGGGTTGTTCTGCTGTTGTTGTATAAATTATAAGATTGTTATAATCCAAAAAATTTTGTGTCGTTAAAATTTTAAATAATAGATACGTTTTACCACAACCTGATCTTCCACAAATAACTGACAAAACTTTGTTAGATAAATTTGGATGATGATTAAATTTAATTTTTTTTATTTAATGGGAGCACTTCACTCATTTTTAATAAAAAAAAATTATTTTTATTTTTAAAGAAGAAGAAAATTAAACTTCTCTAACCAAAAGATCTATCATAATCTCTTCACCTCCAAAATTTATTTCTTGTCCTTTCTCATCAGTGATTCTCATGTTAATGTTGTTAATAGTTTTTCTTGTAATAGGGAAATATATTAATGTTTGGGGAAATACATTTAATCTATAACCAATGGGTACAGTAAAAGCTGGAAAAATGAATATTAAATTTGACAATTTACCATTTATATCCTCCTTCAATAATGTCACAATGTACAACAATTGAATTTATTTCAGTTATTTTTGGAATCTTCTCACCTAAATGATAACCTTGACTATAGGTTTGTTTATTAAATCCTAATAGCTTTGACAATGATCTATCATGATTAAAATCAACTTGATCATTTTCGTCTAAAGTAAGAGAAAATTTATTAACTGCCGGTTCAACTGCAAAATGTAGTTGTTTCTTATCTTTAAATGGTATACCTAAATGTCTCTTAATTTCATTTGATATTGATTCAACTTCGTAAGAACCAGGAAGAAAAGTTAGTATTTTCCATGTTTTACCTTTATCAGTAGAATATCTAAATTGGTCATTCACATCTTTGATAACGTTTTGAATAGTGTTAAATGTGGAGAAACTAGTCAATGCAATTTGATAATTTTTATTTTGTTCCAAATGTAGAATGGGTTCTAAATTACAAGTGTGTGATGAAGTAGTTGTTATAATTTTTAACGTCGTACTAAATTTTGATGAACCCAAAATCTCTGTTAGATTTTCTAACTGATTATTAATTTTGTCTAAATCTGATGATGATAATTCTCTCGAAGACATTTTTTAGTTAAAATTTTAAATAAATATTTTTTTTATAAAAAATTAAAAACAACAACATATTTCAGCTATACTTTTATAATCCTCTTCATTTAGAATCTTCTTTTCTAACAGTCTTTTCAATATAGCATGAATTTCATTGAAACTAGAATTATGTCCTTCTTTTATTGCAGATATTAAAATATTTAATCTATTTAGTAATTCTTGTGGATCATCTGGTAAGAATACAATTGTTTCTGTTTTCTGTTTTTCAGATAAACCTTTTCCTACTTTAACTCCCGTTGATAATAAATTTTCTAATTGTTTATAACGTCTAAGAGATTTTGCTGCACCAACTCTATCTAACATAGCTTTATATTTTATGAGATCTTCTACAGCATAATTTTTTAAATCTGCTCCTCTTAAAAGATCAACAAAATTTCTATCTAAACTAAAAGGAGATTTATCTGCTGAAAAAATTAAACCTCGAAAAGGTTGTGGAAATATTTCTTTTTGTCCGAGATAAAATCTAGGTATTGTTTTTCCATCTATAAATGAGATAGAATGTTCAAATTGCACAGATTTTGGTAATTTCTTATTAATGTTTGATTCTAGTAATCCATAGTCATCTAATATAGTTTTGTGTTCTGGATCTGTTATATTAATTTGTTTATCATTATTTGTAAGTTCTTTTTCAAGAGTTTTAAATGGTTTCATAGTTTTTTCAAAATCAGTTTTTACTTGCTCGGTTTGCTGCATTTTTTCAAACATATCAGATTGAATACCAGCTTTTATTATTCTATGCTGAAGATGATTTTCTTTCATAATATTTCTTTGTTTTATTAACTCTTCTAATTGTTTAATTCTTTTAAAATTATCAGCTCTAATTTTATCCATTTTTAAAATATAATATTTGAATTTTGTGGTAACATTGGAATACAACAAAAACATTTTACTGAACAAATTATTTTTTTTATTGCTTTGGCGTCTGACATCTTTTCGTTTTAAGTTTTGTTTAATAAAGTTTTACTTAAAGTTTCGCTTAAAGTTTTTAGCTCTTCTAAAAAAACTTTATCATTTTCTTCATTAGAAATTTTACCATCACTAGAAATTTTGCCATTCTGTTTATTCTTGTCATGAACTTTTTCTGACTGTAATTGAAATGATATTTGATTTACTTCATTAGCCATTTGATCAAATTTTTCAATCTCATCTAACGTAATAACATTATCATCACATACTCTTTGAAAGTAGTAATGCAATTTGTCATAGACTTCTTTAATATGTAAATGTTTAGTTTTTAATGATTTTCGTTTCCTAGTTATTAAAGATTTATCTAACATTGTAACAAGTGAAGTTGTAAAACCACCCGTACCTGTTAAAGCAGTAGCAACTACTGGAATTGCTAAAACACCTGAAGATATAACAATAGTTAAAGCACCTAAACTTATTGTTAAGAATATGCCAATTCCTTGTGTTACATTCTTAACTTTAGACCATCTCTTTCTTAATTTATCATAATGCTCTAATCTTAATAATAATTGCGTTTCCTTATTTTTCATATAACGTACTCTATCTTTATGTTTTTCAATGTTGTTCTGCGGTTATGTACATCAAAATATATTGTTTCAACTAATTTTCTGCAATAGCTACCTTCTTAATACATTGGTATGATGGTCTACATTATTTCATTGTGGCTCAAATTTCACTTAAAATGAAATGATGAATTTCCCTTTAACGCCTAAAAGGTGAAATATAAGTATATATCTAAAATTATATATATATTTATATTAAAATGGAAGCATGGAATTAGCTTTGAACATAAAAAAGGTTTGTAGAATTAAGGATGGCATTATCGAGAAATGAGCGAGCGACAGGGTTGGCAAAACCCGGGCTTGGTTTGAAAAAACCCGTCCCGCGGGTAAAACGGGATAAACGGGCGGGTTTTTCGGGTTTTTTCAAGTTAAATCGTCCCTGCAAATTTAGATAATCTGAAATCACCCATATGGTTACATAGTAGGCTAATGCAGTTGACAACATCCGTGATTAAAGTCCTGGTAAACAAGGGGACCATGTCACATCAAGTTGAAGATGGCCATGTACGAGCCGTACACATGCATTATAATAATGAGGGCCCGAGGCGAGGATGCCACATCACAATCGGGTGCTGGATCATATTAAGAGGGCCCCAGTTATAACATTACAGGGACCTCATCTCATCATATCAGGAGGGTCCCTCCTGACTACGTCTGAGGGGCTACGAATACCATTATCGGTACTACAAATCTACGTATTCGATACGTCCCGACCTTAAATGTAGAACTAGTGACTATACGATAAATACGAACTATGGTACTGTTATTTAAGTGCATGACTAGTGACTGCCTACATATTTTCTTACTTTCTTATTAATCTGATTTTTGCATTACGTTGTAGCTAGTAAATAATTTTATAATTCACAATCTTACTTTATTTCAGATTGAGAATACCGACATTCGAAATATTCGATTGAGCGCATAGTAGGCCAACACTACAGTCAGTCTACTTTACGATTTTTATAGACGATGTAGCAAATCAACAGTCGAGGTGCTAATCATGTGATTAGTGAATTGCAACCACTTCCGCGATGAGCCAATCACAACTGACCAATTTCTTTCAGCATGGAACATCTCGAGATACCGTATTTCCTCTACTATAAGCACTCTTCTAAGTTTCTAACTCTAACACTGTAAGCGACACCTTCAAAAATCGTCCGTGTCTCCAACATAAGCAACAACATGTAAAGTGAGTAAAACGTTTGTGTAATCTGAATAGGAAATCATAACATTTGGGGATGATGGAAATCAAAGAAATTGCATGCAATGTGTTTATCTTCCATTCAGAGTATACAAACGTTTGACTCACTCTGTATAGATAGCCCAATCTGATGAATATCATGTAAAATATGAATTTTGAAAAAACCCGTCCCACCCGCCCCGGGTAAAACGGGTTTTACTCGCGGGCGGGTAAAACGGGTTGCCAACCCTGGCGAGCGAGCGGCATTTTTTGATGATTTTGAGCGGTGAGTGAGCGAGCGAAAGGATGATTTTGAGGAAATGAGCGATGAGCGAGCGAAAGCGGAATTTCGATCCGCTCAAAAACACTGCACGAGTTTCCACTGATGAAGATGCTCAGTTTCAATTAACCTTGCATGTAACCTTATAGTCCGGGAGCCAGCGTGAAGTTGTGCAGGGAACGAGGTAGTACATAAAACTTTCACATAGCATAGTACACCTTTAACCTACTGCAAAACTTCGCGTCTGCCGGATCAGATCATTTGCTTTTCAGAAATAGAGAGGATAACACAATCCTATGTATTTCCAGTGGTAAAATTGTGACATTTAAGGTGTTGACTCCATTTTTTCGAATTTTTGCTCATATAAGGTACACAAATTGGTATTTTTTTGAAATGGTTATTATAGAAATCATCTACAGATCATGATCTTCCAAATGAGTTATTATTCAGTGACAGAGGATGAAGTAAAGTGTACAAACAGACACTTTTCGTTGGTGTAACTCCAAATTTTAACATAGAAATTTCAGGAAAATTGTTGATATACTTTAACGAAAAGTGTCTGTTTGTACACTTTACTTCATCCTCTGTCACTGAATGATAACTCATTTGAAAGATCATGATCTGTAGATGATTTCTATAACAACCATTTCAACAAAATACCAATTTGTGTACCTTATATGAGCAAAAATTCGAAAAAATGGAGTCAACACCTTAAATGTCACAATTTTACCACTGGAAATACATCCTCTCTATTTCTGAAAAGCAAATGATCTGATCCGGCAGACGCGAAGTTTTGCAGTAGGTTAGAGGTGTACTATGCTATGTGAAAGTTTTATGTACTACCTCGTTCCCTGCACAACTTCACGCTGGCTCCCGGACTATTACTCGCATACATATACGAGTAAAAGGATGTGCTTAGTACTTTATTTTGATAGTGTTTCGGTTGTGTCTGGTCAGCTGTGGTCAGCGAACTCATTTTGTGGTTACTGCATTCGCCGAAACCTACAGACGAAACTATGAGAAACATAAAATTAAGACTAATACCATTGAATCAGACTCGTATTAAGCTTTCAGAAAACATAGTTTTTTTCGAATGTCGACAATAATTGGCACAATTTCATTCATTTTTGATTGATTTTCTCTAACTTTCGCGTAAACAAGGTTTTTAGCGGTCAATTTAATAACCTTTGTTGTATTAACGCTGGCGTTTTCGAGTTCGAATTTGTTGCGATCTTTTTCGAAACATATTAACACAGAAGAGCTAAGCTGGCCCATGGAGTTGACACAAGGCTTAATAGATTCCGAGCAATTGGAATCCAGTGCTCCTACGGACAATTTTTCTAATTTTCGGGCATGCAAGTTTCAAACTTCAAATCTATTATTGATTTGAATATTCACATATGTTATGTAGACACATGATGTACATATATGTAAAGCTTCAACTTTTATTTTCCAGGAAGGTTTATCCATAGCCTATTTTACTGCAATGATTGACTTTGCAAGTCTGAAGATACTCTAATCGCAGCACTCGATGCCAAAATACTGTTAGAGCTTCTAGCTACCATATCAATTATTTTCCTGACTTTGAAAAAAATAAAAAATTAACAGGTCTTACAAAACAGGATTATTAACAAAAAATATCAGAATCCTCTAAGTATATCAGAAAAGAAACACGTCACGTGCTCAGTTTTGGTCAGCCATGAACTTTCTAGCACGTAGTCGAATCAGGGACTTCTTGTGATATGACAGCAGATTTTGCATTATCTTTTGACTTTTCGACTATTCTGGACCAGTGGATGTGCTTTCTCTTTTGAATCCTTTCTTTTTTCTTAATTCTTCTAGATCTTCGTCCTCTTGCTTCGCCAGTTGCTATATTTTTTCAATAAATTTTGCTCATGTTTCTTCTCCTCCAACTTTTATTGCATCTGTTCATTGTGAGCCGTAGCTGATGCTGACAATTTTTGAATTTCAGGGTTCAGCGATTTGGCAGCTTCAACTTCATTTGTCAACTTCTGTTCAAGCTCCATTTGTTTTCTCGTTTGATCATCTTTCATTTTCAGCGCGAGCATCGGCTGCTAATTTGAAAAGTTTGGGGTCAGCGGAAAATTGTTCGAGTGCCCCAATCCTTGGCTAACAAACAATATTTAGACACAATCAATGCTTTGACTGTTTGAGGGCTGATGGAAGAACGTTTATAATGGATAATATCCTTCAAATTGCTGAAGATGCGTTCAACGCCTGCGTTTTCATGCGTCATGCAAACCAGAGCTTCAGCTAAAATGACCATTTTGGGATACCTTCCAATATAAAGGATTCGAAAAGTAATCCGATACCGTCGATTCTGCTATAGAATCTGATGTTTGAAAATGACGAATGTCCAATTTTAATGGAGAAATATCATCTTTCTGGATAACATAGGGTAAACTTTCGGACAAAGCGACGGCCTACGATTCCAATTTCCGATGTTTTTGAAAAGAATCGCCTTATAAGAGACTAGGATAATAGTTATAGCTGAACAAGTAACTTATACATTTAATCACTTACTCTGTATTGCGAAGCAAGTCAGTTGCGGATGTCATTCTTAAATGAAGAACTCTTGAAGTTTAATGTATTACACTTTTTATCATGTCGATCGTTATATCAGTGAATGCCAATAAATGATCGAGTGAAATTATGATAAGGAAAATTTTAATTTTCTCGCCACAACTGTGGCTGTTATCTTTTATACAAAATATTTTCAATTTCCCAACAATTGTCGGGCATTTTACAGATGAAGTTTCGGGCATGGCGCCTATTTTTTGAGCATTCAGGCATCAAAAATCAATTTCGGGCATCCGTGGGAGCACTAAGAATCACATAGGCTAGCACCACGCGCTTGCAGTTGGTAGACTCGATGACACCGCTCTTTGCTCCAGACTACTGAGTGATGCAAGCAAGAATCGAAGTTGTAGTCCCTTTTTGAGCTCAATTCATGTGCAATTTTCTGTAATCATTTCTACCATCCATTTTGCGATAAGAAAAAGTTTACATGTAGGGCACAAACTACAACCCATCAAATGTGCACTGACACTGCTGTACTACACAGCATTTGAAATAGTAGCTTGGCAATTTAATTAACAAAATTTAAGAAATTGAACAACACTTATTTTATACTACCGTAATATAAATACCGCAACGCAAAATAGTGATCATAGAGATGACAGCGGCGACAGCAATAAAACAATCTGCGCATAGGAAACAAACTTTGTGAAAGCATTATCAACATAACAAACGCCGGACGCAGGCCGGAGGTTGTTATAGGATAATGCTTGAAAATATCCATCACCTGTAATTCGGAGTGTGATATCTAATGGTTTCCGTTTGTTATGTACATAATACACGGAATAAATCAGGCAGTAACCATGGATTTCTAAATGCTATGGAAATCCATGGAAATATCCAAATACATTCATTTCCCACGGTTGGGTTGAAATATGTTTTAGTCGAAAGTCGTCTACAACCTCCAATTTTTTCATAGAATGATTCTTTAGAGCCATACTATTAATTCGAGTCATTTAGCGCATGAAGACGGCGTGAATTTCCATCTATTCTGTTTATAGCCTACCACATACATGTGCATCAATGGTGTGAAATTGTTTTTTTTCTAACTTACTACTCAGATCCCAATAACGGGCATGGAAAGCAAGAAAATTTTGAATCTCGACATTCTTGAAAAATAGCGTGACATATCATATTCAAGATGACATGACTCAAGCCTGATAAAATGCATGTATGGTTCAATGGTCCTTCTAATTCTGATGGTATTGAAAGTTTGTCAGCTAAAAATTGTGCATTTTATGACTTCCTCTAAGAATGAGTGAACTTATAGTAGCATCAAGAATCAAACTTAGCCTTCGGAGTTGCTCGATGATTGAAGAAAATTCTGCGCAATTTAATCAATACACAAGACCGAAGTCTTTAAATCTTGTTGTTGCAGGTCATGGAGCATAACATACCACCAATCGAGGTATCAACATCAATGGACAGTGGCAGATTTCAGTATGCGCTCAATTAAGATGGAATTCGTCGATGGAACCTATTATAAGAAGCAAACAAGCTTCCATGTCGCGGAACTAAGAAGCAATTCTTTTATGTGCTTATACAGTGTTCGTACTGGCCGATTTCGCATTTTTCGCGCCCCGCCCTGCGATTCGCGCCCCCAACTAATTGGTCTAAGATACATGTATGCACGAGCGTAAGGTCAATACATACATTTTTCAAACATATATGGAATTCATATAGGCATATTTACGGGTCAATTTCATAGGTCTATGACGATTTACAGCATTTATTAGATACCTTTGATGGAGTAGATGAAAACATAATTGATTAATGGATGGCCCTGCATGGAGCAGACAACCATATGATATTAATGAGATCATATACGAACATATAAGTACGTTATAATGTATTCATTCTAATTCGGTACTATAATATTTCCGCAACGTTGAATCAAATGAGCCTAAGGAACCCCGAAAATGCCTTTTCCAGTTCCAATTGGCTAGGATTTGGTTGTGGGGCCTTAGAAAAATGCCCGAAATCACTACAACTAAATCTGGGCCAAATGGAACCGAACCAAAGACTAAAATCGGGGTGTTAGGGCCTGTCATACCTGACATTTTCTCGGTGTAGTCAACGTCTTCGTTAAAATAACGTCGCTACACTTTCCATCTGGTACTGAAATGTAACATAATAAGTTTCATTAATACACCGTAAGGGTTTATGCCCTATTTTCCTTGTGATTTAAATGAAGAAAAGATCAGAAATGAAAGTACACATGTAAGTAGTTTCATTCAATCAGGTACATGATGATCGAGCTGTGTTGAATCAAAATGCTGTCTAAAAGCGCTAGGCACTGATAAAGAAAATATCACTTCAATTTCTTGGGAGAAATAACTTTCAGTTCTTCATGTGCTTTTCGCTTCAAAGTACTAGTCATGAGCTTCTCAGCTACTGCTCGTTTCTTTTCTTCCATCTTCTCCTTCTCATCAAGCAGAGCTTTAAGGTGGTCCTCCTCTTCCTTTAATGACCGTAATGCCTCCTCCTGTATTTTCACGAGGCTTTCTTTCCGTTTCATGATATCGCTGATTCGCTTTTCGTTGTTTTTGAGACCGGACTCTAACTCATTCAGCCTTGAATCATTTTTCTTCTGATTTTCGAAAGTTTTTAATATATCCTTCTCTGCTGCCTTCTTCTTCCTTCCTGCCTCTTCCTCCATCTCGCTCTTCAAACGCAGCTCATGTGCCTGTTTGGCTTTGGCAACTTTCTCCAAAAGTGCCTGTGTCACTTCGAAGTTTCGCGATGAGATATTATTCGATGCCATGGCGCTCTTAATAACGACGATCGCATTTATTGTAGTCGCGGACAGGTTACTCCGTTTCTTTGTCACTAGATCAGGCAGCAAACTGAACACCCTCTCCACTTCTGCGTTTCCGTGGGGTAATGTCATCGTGACTCGAGCCAGACGACTCAGAGTTGGCATCTTTGAGGACATTTTCTGCCAGTATTCTCCAATGTCCATTGGCTTCTCTGTTGTACATTGGAGGAGTCGAGCTTCAACTTCAAGAGTAGAAATCTCGTTTTGAGGAACAATTTGGGGAAAGCAATTCGCCCAGTTCTCCAGATCAGCATCGTTCGAATGATGTGCGGAAAGAAATTGGCACGATTGAAGCACATCATTTTCAAACGGTAAGTACTTGAGGAGCTTTTCAGTTCCCCTCCTGAAGAATCGCTTCACCCTTTCAAAAATGTAATACGCAGTGATGATAAATAGTCCCTTAATAAAATGTAGAATACGCAGTGATGATTACGGTATGTCGTAGTAGGTTTACACACTATTCCTATTTGTTAGTGTTATGTCAGGAAGGCATTTTCTGGAATAAGAAGGAAAATATTCAATTTTATTACTGTCATCAATCTGATACATAGTCGTAGACACATCTAACAGTTCCCAGTGATATATTATAGTCAAATATTTTTTGGAGAGCGAAAATATATTGGACAATATTGGGGCGCGAAAATATTTTCGGAATTTTCGCGCCCGCCTTCATTTTTCGCGCATTCGCGCCCGTTTTTACGGAATTCGCGCCCCAGTACGAACACTGCTTATAGCGACACACTAACAGACCTTTTCCGTTGAACCCCAGCTCTTCAAACTATGTATATGTGATATTTAGTCATCTAGGAATTCATGAAAATTTCCGTGTGATATTTTTTCTTTTCATACAATACACTGACATCATTGGAAGACCAGAGATATCTGCACTAAACTATGAATTATAATGTGGTACCGTATATTGGCACAGCCTCGTAACAACTTAAGCGCAGTCTCGCTAAAATTTATAATAAATATGATTTTGATGTTAAAGTGATTTTTCATAAAATTTAAGTGAAATCCTATTTTTCTTTAAAAAGTAAATCGAACCCTCTGTTGAAGTCTTGCGATGTATATGAATTATACATATGAAACATACACTGGCAAAACAAAACGTAGACTTCACCAGAGGATTGGTGAACATGAAAGAACAAACATGGCAGTAAAGGAACACATGAATAGCTGTAACTACTGTGCTCAGGACATAAATAATAAATTTGGCATAAAATACAAAGGAAACACCAATTACGAAATCAGCATTGTTATATAAGCAATTATGATAAAATTGAAACAACCGAAGCTCATTCATGCAGAAGAGTATAGCGGTTGGTATGTCCAGCTACTAAAAATCTTTAATTAGAATCAATGTTATGAAAGAGTGCGCAATTCTATCCGCTTGTGAATTACGGTGACTTATGCTATTGCTCAATATTGTTCTTTAATGATTCAATGCCTCCGGCTTTCACGAGGTCGATATGATATTTCAATACGCCTTGTTCTTGACACCACAACGGATTGCCGGCTGGGAATCGAACCCAGTCTTCGAACTGCTAACGCGGTATGAAGATCACCAAGACCAGTGAAGCACACCCTCCATGATCGTGTCAAGAGCAAGTAAAGCTTTCAGCGCGCATTATGACGTCACCTTCCTGGTTTGTTTTATATAACGATAGCAACCGCTTCCAGGCGACCTCAGATAATCCATCTAATAATTCATTGACTCCGGCTTTCACGAGCCGGAAAATAATGAAAGTTGGAGGCATTAAATTATTAGATCGATTGTCCGAGGTCGCCTGGAAGCGGTTGCCATCGTTACACAATATTGCTCTTTGCTTCAGATAGCAAGTGCAATTTTTGATAGCGAAAACAGCAAAATATCAAGTCGTGGTACTTACTTGTCTTTTCAGAATCAGCAGCTTCAGGCTTAGTTTCGTCAGCAACAGCTTCTGAAATTCAAACAATTTCATTTTCATAGGAATTTACTTCTAATTACATCAAACATCAACCTTACGTAGGTCATTGTGAAGTCTGACTAGTGTTTTAGCAATCAAATCCACAAAATTTGGATCCTTCTTCCTAGCAGCTTCTAGAATTTTATCGTCAATGCATTTTTCAACCATGCTCCACCCTTCTGCAAGACAAATTCAGGATTCATAAATTGAAATTAAGCAGAATAGTCTTCTCAGTGTCGTCTCGCTATAGGACTAGGTCCGATAGACCAGAAATGGAACTGACTCGGACTCGGCCCGATGATCAGGCCGCTGTCACACAGAATAAGGCGTCTTCCATCTTCCATTTAGGATTTCTCTTTTAATTGCATGTAGAAAAGAATACAACCTATCACACAGAAAAAGTCATCAGCCGCAAGTCATCTTCCATCTTCCATCACCCCCATTTCCTTAGGGTCCTTGGAAGATGGAAGACTCCTGGTTCTGTGTGACAGTAACCTTATTTCCATTCTACCAGTGATTAAATGCTGATGGTTACATCCACATTCTCCGAGAAACTTTCAACAACTATGTACATGTTCACAGATGCACTGTCTTTCAGAAAGAATCAGCGCAGTGCCACACGGTGAAGAAATGTGGTCTGTGGACGATGGCAGAGGAATTCAACTTCTCCAGTGACCCAGGAGTTTCCTTGATTTTAATCCAACAGAAAATATTTTGAAAATGGTTGATGAGAATCTCCGGGTCACTAGAGGAGTTAAAACATTCATCTCGTTGATGCGATGGACAATTTGATAAAAATGTTCCGGTGGTCTCCATTCCTTTGCCGCGATCGCATTTAAATAGCAAAAAAAGGATAACACCAGTACAATTCAGTCCTTCGCTAATGGTCTTGCTTTCTTCATATTGCGATGTTTGCTAAATAATGCTGTTTAACAAACAATTTCAAACGAGGACACGGTTCCAACTCCATCATAGCAAATTAAAAAATTATTCGGAAATGAATTCCAGTTTTCACTGATGAAATCATGATGGAAAGGCATGTACTTGCTGAAACATTGCGATGCATTGGATTTTCTCAAACATGATTTCGCGGACTGAGTCAGCTCCCGATTATAATTCTTCCAAAATCAGAAAATCTTTTTATGTGAAAAATTGAGTCTGCTACATCGTACCTTCTTTAAGCTATTCCGAATAACAAAATTAATTAAGCATAATCAATTAATTGCAAATCAATTGTGTGAGTGTGTTGTTTAGTCGTGGCTGTATACGTCTTAAAGATTTACGTCAACCTTTTTAATGATACCTACGTAGAACATCAGTGTCTCATACATCGACACGTACCAGCAATCATGCATTCATTTCTCTCAGCTTTACAGCTTACATACTACCATTCAAATTAGTGTTTTTTTCAAAGTGGTCCCGTGGCATTGGAAAGTCTACTCAAGGAGTGAGTTGAACTAAAGCTTTTAAATGCATACTATAGTCAATGTAGATACATGTGTGGTAGTTGAAGTTCAGGCTGATACATGTAGTGAATGCTTGTGTTTTAAGTAAATGTAATCGAACTGCTGAAATCGAACTTACTTTTCAAAATACATTTTTCCTTTCCTTCACCAGTGCATTCAGACTTGATGTCTGAAAAAAAGAGCAGATTAAGAAAATCCAAGGTTATATTGGACAGGGGATACAAAAACGAGTTTGGATACATATAAGCAGCAATAGGCTTATTTAAGGTACTCCGAAAACAGATTGTGTCGTCTTTCCATTTCTCGGATTTCCCCTAGATTCATTGTTCCTCGATTTATTGATTGTAGATTATTTTGGACTGCGGTCAATTACTCACTCATCCTTACTTTTGTGACGTCATCTTTCTCCATTTACTGATGAAAAAAAATGTGAATGATGATTTAACGTCACTACTCCCCGTTACTGGGGTCTAGGACGGTGTTGACACAGTCAAACTTTAACCTGGAGCGTTGTAATCTTTTAGACCGGATGCCCTTCTTGACGACTTCCAATGACACTTTCGGGGCTGGACCACGGAAGTTCGCTAGGCGAAGCACACAACTGTGCCACAGAGATCACCATGATGTCGGGATGACCATTCATGATGTCTGATCATTATCATAAGATACGCTCGACTTCAAGTAGCACTCTGTTCGCGAGCCTATCTCTCGCCTAAGGTAGTTGGGTACTTATGGTTTGTTTCCCCCCCCACGTTTTCAAATTTGTCTACAATCCGTAGAAATGAATCAATCATCACAAAATTTCAGAGACACGTATTTGAGTATATTTTCTACCAACTATTTCTACCAGAATTTTATGCAAATCGGACAAGTACTTTTGAATTAGAGGTGATAGCGTGAAATGTAGCGATGTCAGCAGCTTGATCTGACTTCGCCTGACCTCATCGTCTGAGCAGATAGCACTTGAGGTCAACAAAGTCATGTCGCGACAACTCTAGAAGTGATAATGACCCAGACCACATCCTTTCCATTAATGTGTTTACCCTAAGAAAATTGTGGTGGGGTAGTGGTCGTGGGAAGATTTCAAATAGCAATGGATGAGACGGAGACGGAAAGAGAGCAATGCACACACGAGTAACAATAATGCGTCGAACAGACAAAGTCAGATCAAGCTGTTGACATCGCTACACTTAACGCTATCGTCTCTAATTCAAAAAGCAATCGTCGGATTTGCGTAACTTTTTTGTATGCAGGTAGACAATATACTCAAATACGGGTATCTGAAGTTTTGTGACGGTTGATTGCTTTTTACTGATTTTACACAAATTTGAAAACGTGGGGGGAGTTAACCCATAAGTACCGTTGCTGATAACATGGCACTTACTTGACAGCAACTTCTTTTATGATTGCAGGATATTGTGAATATCAAAAGTTTAAAGTGCTCCTAAAAAAGTATAAATCACAACGAGTGATGAAAAGACCGTCATACTTAGTTTCTTTCTTAATTTAGTGACGTTTAGCGTCATTTAATGCATATGAATTTTTCCATTTTTTAGTAACATAATAAAATCACCTGAAAGTTAAATGCATTCCTATTCAAAAAAAGTTGAAATTATTGTGTAGGTAAAGAGACTATCAGACCATTTCAAATCGCATGTAGGCCTACTATACGTAGACATAAAACTTAATGCTATTCAATTAATGAATATTATAAGCGAAAAATTGCTTATACAGGTACCGTATGTTTGATAAGCTCGATATCTAAGAATCGATCTTCTGGTTTTTGATTTCTTACTTTCCAAATGTTCCTTTCTCTCCTTCCGTGTGTTATCTAATGCCATGGAGAAACGTTTCTCAAATTCAGGAAATTCAGCATCATATTTGACCTTGGGAAAATAATTAATAACAGTTGCATTGAGTGCAAACAACCATTTATGCATTCTTCTCCTCTTGTCGTCACCAGATCTGCATTGACCTTTTGCTAAAACATCTGCAATAAAACAAGTGGCTGCATTAGACACAGTGAGTAACCAGACTGAATGTTTTAAAACAAGAATGCGTTTTTTATTCTAGCATTTTGCATCGCTACTTTTCAATTGAACAACCTATTAAGTCTATCGGCAACCTGTTTTGGCGTGTGAAATTAAGTACCTGCAATGTTGATAATATGTTCGTAAGTGTACTAATCGCATGCTCATTTTCTTACAAGCATCATTCGCATTCGCCATTATAATAAGGTGAGGATGCACAGGAGGACTATTACCTTGCCTAATATCCTCTCGCTTTGAAAATAAAGCCTGAGGATTTCGTAGCTAAAGCCCGATTAGATGGTTGCTGCTATTATTATTACAACCCGAGAAAGAAATCCTTCACAGCCGGTTTAAATGTCATTCAATATGTTTTATATTGTATTTTGGGTACTTCTATTCTTTCCCACCCCCCACTTTTTCCACTTTTCCAAATTCATCAAATTTCGTCAAACTTAGTCACACTGGAGTTAGAATCGACTTCATCTGTCACTGTGTGACAGTAGAACACCACTGAGAAGTCTTACTTGAACCCTGGCATGAAGGATTGGTCCCTTGGATACTCAGTCAGAATACAAGGTACAGCTGTGATCATGAACTTAGTGGGATTGTTTTCTTCAGACAATGACGAGCAGTTGTCTAGTTCTGAGGCTGTAAATGTTCTACAAGCTCATTTTGCACACGCAACGCTTTTGCGACAGTAGTGAGACTGCCCGTTGGAGCAAGAGAACATCGTGCATCGAGAGACGATGCAAAACTCCCGGGTGTCAACAACAAAAATGTGGGGGGGGGAAAGAATAGAAGTACCGTATTTTGGGCACTACTGCAGTTTAGTGCACCCTCTTTTACCCCTACTGCAGTTTAGTGCACCCTAAAATGCATGTGATAACAACATGATTTAATCAACAGAATGAATGCCGTTCGTTCTTCCCTTTAGTTATAAATGAGTGTCTTTGTGTCTTCGTGTGTCTTCGTCTTCGTCTTCGCACATTACACCGAGCGCGCACTTCGGTGTAATGTGCGTAGTCATCGTTTGCGGGAGAATGCGTCGTTGTTTTAGGGTGCACTAAACTGCAGTAGGCGCGTTTCCGTCTCTTTCATAGAGGGTGCACTAAACTGCAGTAGGCGCGTTTCCGTCTCTTTCATAGAGGGTGCACTAAACTGCAGTAGTGCCGTATTTTGTATTTAAGCTCAGATTCCTTTATGTCTGCAGATTTCCAGCATGATATTGCAGTTATTTGCATTTTTATTAGTGCATCTAAACATTTGTTTTTGTATTGACAATCTACGAGTATACAAAATAGAAGGAAGCTCCGTTTTAGCAGCATAGTTGAATATAATGATAGAAGGAGAGCCAAAGCAGCAATATATGTTATTTATATATTTTTTTATAATCACCCACTATTTCGGCTGTTCGTATGAATTTCAAAATTTCTAAAAAGTTTATGGTATATTTTGGAAACACAAGTAAGGATCATAGCACTGCAAAGACGGTTCCCAATGACAATCCAGAAGCGCTGGCCTACCATTAACTCAAAGGTAGAAACTGAAGACTATCAATCCTTCCTTTTTCTGTGATAGTTTATTTTTCTTAAACTCAAAAGCCGCCGGCGGCTTTGATGGCTTATTCCTCATCATTTTACCTGCCTATGTTTCTCTAACTGACCACTATTCTTAGAGGTTTGCTGGAGAGTGCATGGCTGGCTGACCTGATCTGGAAATTGAGGTACATGTATCATGGCTGCTGGCGGCTGCGCTGGGAACCGCCTTTGCAGTGTTATGATCCTTACTTGTGTTGCAAAATATGCCAAAGGCTTTTTAGAAATTTTGAAATTCATAAGAACTAAGATCTTGTAAACTTTTGCTCCCCTGAAGCTGGCTGTGACAGCCGAAATATTGGGTTATCATAAAGAATATATATGATAATTAATAACATAAATTGCTGCTTTGGCTCTCCTTCTATCATTACGAGCATACATATCACAACTTTTTTGATGGATCAATTTAAAACAGAATTTATTACGACGTTATCATAAACACAATTACGAGGTAGGCTATTCCCAAGCGACTAGTTCCACCTGGAAAGATATACTCAACTAAAAGATATCTGAACACAGAATTGGACAGGTCGTCTCTTCTTCCGTTTGACTAGAAGGGAAACATTGGAACATATAACGTAAATGAAATGGTACAATTTGCTGACTAAATACCATAACAATCGAACAATGAGCAGCCAGTTCAACATTAAACACGCCAAAATGTGCAAAGTTTCAGTGACTTATCAAACGGATCACACAGCACAGTGACACAGACTATGTCAAGTTCTACGGTGACGTTTGTGAACGTTTTTTCATGCGCCTGCTAACTTTTTTTAAAATGATCGGAGGGCCCAACATTATCGAGAAAACTTTTGCGCAATGATCTGAATTCTTCGAATCTGAAGGAGTTGTGGCGATCGGAGCATTTTGAAGGAATTCAGAGCAATCCGCAAGCGACGCACGACTATTTTTCCTATCTCTGTAAGGTATTAAAAATTTCTTTTTGCCCACTTATTAAGTTCCTGCATGTGCTATTTGTTTGAATCAGTTTGCACTTCTAGCAAAGTGATACGAATGAACAATCTAATTCTGTGTATCTGAAGCTATACTAGTTCCACCTGCATAGTAATGCTTTATTGAAACTGGGTGTTAGCAATTAAGTACATGTATTAGACGAAAAGGAGCATGTAAAAATGCATGTAAATGTGGGCTAAGTCAGTGAAAAGATTGAAAATATTGATGCTTAGGAAAAGAAAGCTATCCAAAACAATTCATATCCTCAACAATTCCTATGTCAATGACATCAGGAATGAACGTTGAGCGCCTATATCCTGATTTTGTCCTTTCGCCTCGATGCGCTATTAGCAAGGTTCGGAATCGGGAAAATCTTGTCCTACGACGCAGGTATCAAATTACATCAGCAAGGTCTTTTTCTGTGATGCAGAGATGCGAGCTGTCTATGACACATTCTGGAACCATTCCATCCGATGTATTGATCACCAAAGGTGTGAAAGAGGCTTGCTTCACTTCCAGCACTCTTTGCCCATAATCTCGCTTCTTTTGATTTTGATGAAACTGGTATAAAGAGTGCATGGTGTGGCCCTCATATGATAGAGAATTTGGATGGAATATCTCACATCAAAAGATGTTCTTTCCATAGGCCTGCAGAATCCCAGTGTAGAGATGCCAAGTCTGGCATCATCGTCTCGGTTGCCGAATGTATTCTCTTCACTGGTGAGTGGAAGTAAGTGCGTCTCAATTTGTACGTCATGACCACACATAGGTTTTCCCGCTCTTGTTACCAGTGTATAGAATCAAGTTAACGGGATTTGCATGCAATTTAACAGACATTGGCTACTGCGCATTCAGTTTACCAGGAATTAGATTCAACTTGCCAGTTGGCATTCAGTTTACCGGGATTCGCAATCTAATTGACTACCATTCAGTTGCACAATCAATTTACCAAAGAGGAACATCGGTTTACATACTTACGTTCAAATTGATCCCTGCGCAAAACATTTGCATTCCATATGTTGGTTATGTCATTACACATGCATTCCATGTCCTTGTGGCAGTAACACACATAAACTAATCAGTACATGTAGGCCTATCAAGCAATACCTCTAACTGCTTTGCTTTCTGAAGTTTATCTTTTGTGAAAATTCCCTATACAAAGACCAATGAAGAAAGGAAAATCAGCATCATTCTTTATGCATTCCTACAACCAAAGTGCTAATTAATGTAAATGAAAAGACAAAATCCATGATTCAATCTATATTTCAAGCAATTATAAGAGTTATCCTTCAATGTCCTGTCTATTCAAACTTGGTGGAATAAATCGATCCACCCGACGGCACCAATGAGAGCATTTTGTAGGTGTTATTTCGTTCAAGGCAGTGATCGCTAGTCCGATTAGAATCCTTGCCCTCCATGCCGATTGGGTTAGTCCCATGTAAAGCACGCTCAGCGTCATTTACTACATCTTGTTGCAACTGTGCGGTTGTTAGCTGACGACTTACAGCAGCCTTAAAGCAGCAATGTGCTTGCTCCTGGGTTGAGAAAAGGGCTCACATGATCAACAGTTTGCTGCCTCAAATCAAAATGGACGAGGCCCAAATCTGCATTGATAGCCATTATTAGATTGACATTCGCCATTCTGGCCCCGATGACACGTTGCCGTACAGCCTGACCCACTGCCTCTCTCCCCTGTGTCCTTCTGGTAAAAAGATTGATGCCACATTCATCTATGTAGATCATGTGCTCATGAACATTCAATGATGTCAGCCAGGTAGCGTATCTGAAGCGATTCTCCTTTGTTGCCTCCGTATTTCTTCGAAACGGAACATCGGCGTCCTTCCCGGAAATTTTGAGAGAGATTGGTTGATCCTTCAAATGGCGACATATCGTTGAGATGCTAATACTTGGCTTGTTCGGGAGCCGCGCTTCCAGCTTTTCTTTGATGGCTGTCAGGGTCGAAAATGGCTCTTCCATGGCGATTTTAAGAATGGTCCTCAGCATCTCGTCATCCACGCGCATATTCATTGAACCACCTTGCGCCCTCCTTTCAATTCTCCCTTAACTTCGCCAAACTCTGATGACACTTCTGGCAGTGTCTCTGTTAATGGAGAGAGTGTCGGCGAGAGCAATGAAGTCCTCATTCCTTTCATATGCGTCAACGAGACGCCTTCGATCAACATTTGAAACTCGTTTGTTCGGCATGATGAACAGAACGACCGCATTCAATGGCCATATCCGCTTTAAATATCGAAGAGCACAAATCAAGGTGAATGCATGAAGTGGTATCGTGATTGCTTGCAGTGTGATTATGACTTCTAATACACAGATATTTCGCTCACCTGTGTTAGGTTGAATGCTGTCAATTGGTAAATTGAATGCACAACCCGGTATCTTGAAATAATAATTTGCGGAACCTGGTAAGCTGAATTTCAGTCCTGGCAACTTGATTCAATGCTTTGGTAACAAGAGCGGGAAAAGCTATATATTGCTCTGTCTAAGCGTTTGACGAATCCATCTCTGTGGTCATGACACATCTTAATAAGAAGTTAATTCAAGATTGCGCAATACTAGTCCGGCAGCCAGAACGAGTTTCTGCAGGGAACGAGGCCGAAAATGAGACTTTCACAAAATGTCGTACACCATATGCCTACTACGAATCCGCACGTCTGCCGAGCTCTAGTGAGTTCCTCTTCTTGTCAGACACGATCAAAGAAAAACACATGTAAATCCAATGGGACGCAGATTGCAGTTTTTGGCTAAAATGAAATTTTGTATGTTTTATCTGATTAAACGAAAAGTACTAAGCCCAGAGTCACAATTTCTGACATGGAATGTCTTCAGGTCATTTCCTATGATGTACATGTGATATTATGAGGCTTCTGATCGGCAGTGTATGCGAGAATGTGCTTGAATGTGGATAAATTTGCTCAAAATGTTTGTGCTTGCCGACATTAAGAGGCTCGCCAAATCTAAATGATTAGCTTTACAGACTGATCGTAGATTGCTTTACAGTGCATGAAGATGAAAGGAAATGACCTGAAGACATTCCACGCCAAAAAATATGACTCTAGGTTTAGTACTTTTCAGCAGATGAAAGAAAACATTAAAAAATTTCATTTTAGCCAAAAACTGCAATCTGCGTCCCATTGGATTTACATGTGTTTTTATTTGATCCTGTCTGACAAGAAGAGGAACTCACTAGAACTCGGCAGACGTGCCGATTCGAAGAAGGCATAGGTTGTACATAATTCTGTGAAAGTCTCATTTACGGCCTCGTTCCCTGCAGAAACTCGTTCTGGCTATAAAGAAACTGGTATAAAGAGTGCATGGTGTGGCCCTCATATGATAGAGAATTTGGATGGAATATCTCACATCAAAAAAATGATCTTAGTAGTATAGGGTATAGGATTCGGCGCATCGCTTCGCTCAGCACCGAATCCCACACCTAGGTAGATACAAAAAATGAAAAAATACAAAAAAATAGGGTCCTCCTGAAATTTATAAAAAAACAGCTAAAATAGATGCAAAAATGGGAAAAATACAACAAATAGGAAAGTACCTCTAAAATCACCAATTTACGGGCTAAAATAGATACAAAAAATGAAAAAATACAACAAATAGGAAAGTACCTTAAAGTATGACCCATGAACAAAAATATTCATTTAAAAATGGAAGATGAAAAAACAAAAGAACCATCAGCCCCCTTATATCCTTCATTATCATATGAAATAAAACCTTCGGTTCCCAATGAAATGGATATAGCAAAACACAAAGATAGAGTCAGGTACATGAAAGGTAAGGAAGCCCAATTATTACTTAAACTAGAACATTATAATAAATTAAGAAAACGATGGACCATAGCTAAGAATGTGACACAAGGCGTTGGTATATGTTTAACAATTTCTTTAGGCGCTCTCACTATTGTTATTTCGTCTGGCGTTCTTACAATTCCTGTTGTCGCTACAGCTTTGTGATACAATTAGATTTTAGTTGCCAGCGCACTCACATGACGACAAAACAATTGCAAACTGTCATCAGGTTGAAGATCGTTATGGCAACGGTGGCAAAGTTGCTACTAAAAGTTCATTTCTCTCTCGTCTGTCATTGTATCGTGTACGCTAGAAGCAAAGTTCTCATTTGCAATGTCCTCCGTCAGCAAACTAGAGAGAGAATTTTGTTGCTTCGTGGATCAAGTTGTGCCTCTTATTTCACCAGACCATCTGGATTTCTTCAAAACGATAACAGCAAATTTTATCAATGAATCACTAAGAAAAAAACAGAAGACGAGTGGAAACGAAGAAGATAAAAAGAGAGAAGTGTTTGAAATAATCCGAGATTCATTCAAGGATGTTGACAGCAGCAATTTACCTGTAATTCTCGAGAAAAAGGATATTATAAGTACATCATCGTGCATATCTTCATTGAATAAACTCATTGGTTTTGAGAAAATTACACATCGGAATCTTCTACGCTGCTATGTTTTACAAGGAGAAGTGCTTCAGCGACTTAAGTTATTGTCTAAAATGAATTATACAAAATTCGTGAAAGAGTTGAATGAGACTCATAACATTAAATTTTCACGTTCATATATAACATTATTAATCAAATTGTTCAAAATGTCAAGACATTATCCAAATTTAGCTAATTCCTCCTTATCGATTCATTTTGTGATGAAGCATTTTACATATCTGGAAGATTTCATTGATCATGAGAAAGAAGAAGAAAAGCGAAGATTAGCGGAATCCATATTTGATTCACCCAATGTGCAACAAACTGAACAACAACCTACTGGTCTAACGCAGGAATTTGAAGACTTGGAAATGTTGGTCTCTACTTCATAAGTAACAAGTAGTAACATTTATTGCAACTTATTTGACTGGAGACTGAAAAGTGACAACAGTGTTGACAATTTGGATTTCTGTTTTTCATATAAATGTTGGACTCTACTTCATAAGTAACAAGTAGTAACATTTATTGCAACTTATTTGACTGGAGACTGAAAAGTGACAACAGTGTTGACAATTTGGATTTCTGTTTTTCATATAAATGTTGGACTCTACTTCATAAGTAACAAGTAGTAACATTTATTGCAACTTATTTGACTGGAGACTGAAAAGTGACAACAGTGTTGACAATTTGGATTTCTGTTTTTCATATAAATGTTGGACTCTACTTCATAAGTAACAAGTAGTAACATTTATTGCAACTTATTTGACTGGAGACTGAAAAGTGACAACAGTGTTGACAATTTGGATTTCTGTTTTTCATATAAATGTTGGACTCTACTTCATAAGTAACAAGTAGTAACATTTATTGCAACTTATTTGACTGGAGACTGAAAAGTGACAACAGTGTTGGCAATTTTGGATTTTTGTTTCATTTAAAATGACTGACCTGATCGAGTTTTTTAAATTATATGGAACACAGACTACGACAAATTTCGACCTAAAGAAAATTGCTAATCAATTGGGAATAAAGAATTTTTATGTTCTAATGAGAGACGAATTACAATTGATCAAAAATAAGCCAACTGTAAATTTCATAACGAATCTTCACACTTCAGACCAAAACGGCGTACATTGGTCAGCAGGCGTTAAAAATCATCAGCAGAACTATTATTTTGATTCATACGGTTTGCCCCCTACAAATGAAGTAAAAGAATTACTTGGAACGGGAACATACAATACGTTTCAAATTCAAACACCAGGCACTACCTATTGTGGTCAATTATGTTTATACGTTTTGTACAAATTACAAAAAGGAGTACCATTTCTAGATATAATGTTAGTGTTAAACAATGATAATTAAAGCTCGGTTTTCTGTAATTCGTTTTCATAGAATCTACCTTTGATATCCTCATTATCTAAATCTATAATTTCATAAGTAAACGGATAAGTTTGATTTATTTTAGAAACTTCAAATATCTCTTTAGTCCAATAGCCAACAAAGCCTTTTTCAAATTTATTCTTGTATTTAAATATTCGTACCCTATCCCCAATTTTAAATTTCGGTTTACGTTTCTGTAAATTCGGATTACTCTCATTCGAATAATTATTTTCGAATATTTTCTTTCGTATCAAATCAGGATCGTCAGAAGCATTCTTTGGGGTTTCTTCAATACCTGAATGAATCTTATTGTTATACTCTTCTACAACTCCTGGTAATATCTTCAACCATTTCTGATTTCCTTGCTGAGTAAATTTCTTAAAGATCTTACCTTTTAGCGTTCTATTAAAGCGCTCTATTACTACAGCCTTTCCTGCATTTTCTGTGGAATAAACAGTTTCAAATAGTGGCTTTACATTTCGGTTATAAAATTCCGACCCTTTATCAACGAATAGCTTTTTTGGCTTTCTAAAACTTTCTTTAAAGATTTCTTCAAACGCATATTTAACTGACAGACCACTTTTGTTTTTTAAAGGCTTTACCCAAGCATATCGTGTATATAAATCTATAACGGTCAATGCGTACTTAAACCCTCTTTCATTAGGCATATTAATTAGATCTGCACTCCAGATATCATCTTTATTAAATACTTTTACCTTCAATAGATATTTCGGCTTTCTATATTCCCTATGAATTTCGGACGCGTAGGTTCGAGCGTTGCTCTCAGACAGCTTTGCTGTCGTTTCATCTATCCCCTGGCCAAAAAGCATTTTTGCTTGTAAAGCTTTCTTAACAAACATTCTTTCAATTCTTTCTCTAAAGGAAGGATTCTGAATACTATCTAATTCTTGTATCATATTCTTATCTGCTTCATGTCGAGAACTTATGTCATGATTTCGATAAGCTAAATCATGTTTATAAGCGGCGGCGTCTACTCTATTTATTGGTTTACTATTTTCTCTAGGTGTGTTATCATCGTTTAATCTTAAATCTAATCTTGTGCCGGGGCCAGTAAAATTATGCCCAGGTAGATGTTTCTCTTTCGAATATTTACTCCAAATAAAGCCAGGAAAGTTTTCTAATGCTTTTTGTATATCACCTCCGGTGTGGTGTGGAACTTTGTTCTTGTCACCTTTTAAGAGATAATCCATTAGATCTAGATTTGAAATTCTTAAGTTATTCAAATTCATTTTTAAAGATTAAATCTTATCGCACCATACTAGGATTTAGATATATGCCAGATCCGTCTTTTGTTTCTTTTATTTGAATCAAATCATCAATATTGTGTAGGACATTTTTAAGAACTCGTTTCCCTTCATCAACTAAATTTAATTTACTAATAAAATTATCTACTATTCCCTCACCTCTAGCAGCTTTCTCTAACTCCCTATTATGACGTTTTTGCTCTTCTAATGCTGCCTTCTCTGATTTATTTTTATTTACTGCCTGGACAATACCAGCTGTCCCACCTGCAACACTTCCTGCTGCTGCTATACCACCTATGATTAGCGGAATTAATGGGAGAATTCCACCATTCTTTTCTTCTTGTAATTTGATATTCTCTATCATTGGTTTACTTATGTAATACTTCTTTTTGTTAATCGTAATAGCTTTAGGGGTATTTTTGTCAATGATGTTACGTAGTTTTAATTCAACCGTTTTATTATTCACTTGCGCCATTTTTTAATAAAAAATTTATAGTCTTGGGCTTTAGCCGATCGGACCAAAGGTCCTAAGGTTACTAATCAATCCTAACCATTTTTCCATTAATAATTTCAATAGAATATTCGGCGTCTTCTAGCAATAAACCATAAGCCATCAATGATGTTGTAGAATTTGCCTTTTCAATATTAATTGTCACATCACAACCGGTCTTGATAATATCTTCAGATTGTGCACTTAAATCAAAACAGAAAACAGGATATAAATTCTTCCAATCTACAGGATTTAATTGTGCTTCTACTCCAAATTCTCGGCACAAATTTCTATAAGCGTCATATCCTTCCATGAATTGATTATTTGTGTTATCAAATCTCAATGGATCAATAGGATAACGTGTTTGATTTAAAGAAATTTGTAAACTTCGAATTGAATTAATATGGAAAAGACTATTGTTCTTATCAAAACTGGCTGTTTCATTCTTTTGAAAAGTGAGCAAAAAATATCTTGGAGTATTTGATGTCCTTGTGAAATGCCAGTTAAATCTTTGTTCGGTAAACGTGACAGAGCTTGCAGTACGCTTCATAAAACTTACTGGAATTGGTTTGCCCGTATTTAATCGTTTCGTAATAGTTGATTCAACCTCTAAACTAGGAGTAATGTGCTTAATCCACCATTCAAGTCTATCAATTTTTAGGTATGCTTTCTTCCCAGCCTTTCCATAAAATATTGATTCATTATTTACAGTGCGATGAACTATGAGTTTGAATTTCAAGTGACATGATATTTTATTGTAATCTAAATACCCGAATAATGGAGACAATGACCAATCAACAGTTTGTTTACTTTTATTATTAAAATTGCGTCTTTTCTGGTATGAGCTATTTTGTGTACTGTTTAACTGTTTCACTATGTTTTCTACATCTTTCGCAATTCCTGCTGCATCTGTTCCAGTGTGAGTTAAATCATCTTTAAGTATGCCGGTATGGTTATCAGGAAACCATCCTTCGATTTCATGCATTTTAGTATTTTCACCTATTGTTACAAATCGAAGCATCGAATCAATAATACCAGGTGAATCACTTATGGTTTCTATATTTTGTGTTGCAACATCTAAACGCATTTGTGTAAATAGTCTTGGAAAGAAATTGTTTTCTAATGTAATATTATCCGTAGCAGGTAATGGTGTTGTAAAATCAGCATCAGAATATAGAGAATATTCACAGTGTAAAAATGAATCGGGTAAATATAAATAACTTTGTTGATTGTCAACTTCAAAAATTAAATCGCCTCCTGTATTCACTCTACCTGAAGAACCGGGGTTCATAGCAATTCTTATATAGTCATTCTTTTTTTGATTGTAACTAACGAACGGGGGATCATCTAATTTAAATTTACTTTCAATCAGAGTTGCCATTATATTTTTTTATTAGAAAAAATCAGTTTTAATACTCGGCTAAAGCCTCTGAACAAGGTTCTACTAGAATTTTGCTAGGCCATTTCCCACGTTAGTGGTTAGGGACTGCATCCCATTTCCTCTCATATCTTCAATTGTTTTTTCATCATGTTTACTTTCCATCTTCGCTAATTTAGCAATTTTTTTTTTTGTTTCCTCTGAGAGCTTTTTGTCTTTTTGCATTTCTTTTGCATCATTCCTAAGTTTGCGAATAGCTTCTAGTTGCTTTAATTCGTTTTGTGACTTAACAGCATTCGATATTGCACTAGCTGTACTACCTATAGCAGCTGCTCCTTTAGCAGCAGATGAAATCAAATCTTTATTATTTTTAATCAAGTTAACGATACTGCCGATACCAGAAAAGATGCCAGCTCCTTCTGTTTGAACGGCACCTGCAGTGCCTAGGAACTTTTGTGTTCCAACAGTTTCTACACTATCATAATGGTACACAGGTTTCAGAGATGGTTCATGAGCAATTTTATTATTTGAAGCAAAATGTTTAAGATTGTGTTTATAAATTATAGGCATTTTTTTTAAGCTTAAATTTGACTTTTGGCCCGATCGGCTAAATTCTATTAAGATTTACGTTTGTGAATGGACAACAACTTCGCGGTAACTTTATTAATTGACTGTTGCACTTTATCTATTGCGTCAAGCAGCGTGTGATGTACTTTAATTTCTTTTTCATTTACTTCTATTTTTTTCTCACTTTTCTTTACTTCTGTTTTAAGAGCGGCCAATTGATTATCTAAATTCGTTTTAAGGGTCTTCAATTCACTAACCTTTTGTTTAAGTGCTTTAACTTCATTTATCATTCTGTTCATTTGCTTTACTTGTTGTGTGATGCGGCTACTTAATTCATCAACACTTTTTTGGAATGTGGATTGCAGCTGTTGTAAGTGTTGTAATAATTTTCGATTCTTTTCGCTTACTTTTTCGAACTCTTCTTTCAGTTGTTTATTTTGATTTGTATTCTTTGCGATGGCAGACTTTAAATTTAGTGATAACAGGATCACAAGTTTTGAATGTTCTGTTATTTTTTTATGAAGTTTTGTTATATCTGCTTCTAGATTTCCATGTTTGCTACTTAGTTTTGTTAGCTTTTCTTGCAGTCTTTCATCATTCTGCTTTAGAAGCTTTGTTTCTTTCGTTAGTGGAGAGAGCAGTGACACAATTCTATCGAACTGTTTATCAACATATTCTTTATTTGCTAACTCAGTACTTTGTTGTGGAAGAATAGAAAGATGTAACGGGCCTGTTAAAATGTCTCCAGTTTTCATGATATAGTTGTCTAGTTCTATTTCTGATTCTTGATTATTCGGTGTGTAAGCACACCCGCCAACATTTGTTAACATCATTTTTTTTATTTAAAAATATGTTAACCAACAATTCATCATTAAATAAACATATGAGAACATGTAGTGATTGTGGAAAAAGTGTAACATCTAAGAACTTTACGCGTCACCAAAAAACATGTCAATCACCACCACAACCAAAAGTAAAAGATAGGCAATGTTTGAATTGTAATAAATTTTTTACTAGCCAAGGTTTTTTTAATCATTCTAATTCATGTGCTATTAGTACACGTAAATGCACTAAATGTCAAATAGTTAAGCCCAAAACAGAATTTTATGATAGTAAATACCGGTGTAAAGAATGCTTAAAAACACAAGTGAGATGTAACAACTGTAGTAAAGTTTTATTGGAGAGAAACTTCTCACGACATGCAGCAATTTGTGTAATTTGATCAATTTTATATCTGTAGTAGTCCGACACTCTCTTGAGCAACCGTAATAGTCCGGTGCTCACTTGAGTATTTTTTCTTCATTTAACCCCCGGACTCAATAGTCCGTAGTAGTCCGGAGGTCTAAGAGAGGTATAAAC
Source organism: Prostheceraeus crozeri (assembly GCA_907163375.1). NCBI lineage: Eukaryota > Metazoa > Platyhelminthes > Polycladida > Euryleptidae > Prostheceraeus > Prostheceraeus crozeri. Next base: position 65,337 of record CAJQUW010010840.1, read on the forward strand.
ACTCAAAGGAGTGTCGGACTATTACGGCAGCTCAAGTGAGTGTCGGACTAGTGAAGAGAGTTTTTAGACAAATTTTCATATAGAAAATAAAAAAAATGAATTATGAAAAATCGTATTCCGAAATACCCAATCGACCTCCCATGCCCGTTAACCCCCCTCCCGCGCCCGTCAATCGGCGTGAACAAAATAATGATTCGCAATCTATGTTTTCAGAAAATTCAGATCTAGGAAGACTCTTTGGGTTTCTGAAATTTCATTGTGTGAAAATTATTATTCTATGTGTTCTTATCTATCTTATTTATTGTTTCATAAACTGGTTAGGGTTCTTACAAACAGCAGAACAAACGAAAGTTGCATTTTATAAAAGTCAAACCAAAAACTTTAAAGGTTGGAGACCAGTTACCCATGACAATAACAATGACAAACCTAAAGGACGCACTGAACAAGAGAACTTACATTTTGTTGTGTATGGTAAGACAGCGAGCGGAAAGACTACGTTTCTTAGAAGATATATAAATCAACATTTTCCTAATTAAACAAATGTACATGTGTTTTGTCTACAGGCAGATGAATGGCAAGGATACTCAAATGTTTACGGTGAAAAAGATTTATGTATGTTAGAAGATATGGAAACTTTTGCTGGAACATATGCACAAAAGTCTTTACTAGTATTAGATGATGTAGCTAGTTTAGTGAAACAAAAAGACATATCAGAAATATTTACAAAAGGACGTCACCATAATATACAAATAATAGTGTTAGCTCATAAAGCTTGTGATGTAGATAATAAGATTAGAGAAAACGTGGAAATCTTTTATGCAACTACGCAAAATAATGCAGTATTCTTTGAGGATATCAAGAGAAATTATAAACTAACTTTACCCTTAGCTAAATATGTACATGTTAAGTTCGGTATAATACGGGTTGATACTATTATGAATCAACTACAAGTATATGATAAAGATTTAAATGTACTATTAGATACTGAGCATGATTTTTATAGTAATGCATCCGATTTTGACATTAGTCTCTACGCAAGTGCTAAGAACTTATCGCCACATAATATAGAAGAAATAACAATTTTTCTAGAAAACGAATCACTCGAACCACTAACAATCATACCCGAAACATTTTATTTCTATTTCGATCATTATCTGAATAATGTGTTAAAAATTAAAACCCCTGAACGATTAGAGAATAGAGATACACTAGATGTTATTAGAACAGGCATTAATGATTTCCGTGATGTACTAAAAAATGTACACCCTCTAGTCACTGATGCCAAAAGTACATTAAATGCTATGCGTCCAATAATAGATGAAGTAAATAAGTTGTAAATTTTTTCTTTTTAAAATATGGAGTACAAAATAGAACACGTGGCAGTTCTAAAAGATTATCGTCATCCTACAAACCCTGTAAATTCAAAACAATCAGTTAAAAGTCAATATCATCGAAAATATATGCAATTAGTTCAAGATTATAAAATAAAACATGGTATAAGAAGTTACGCTAAAACAAAAGACTTTCCACTGTGTCTACGAAGTTTCAGAGTATTTTTAGCTTACAATAATTTATGGTGGTTGGTTAATAAAGAGCGATTAACAGTTTACGATTTAGAAACATTACATCAACTAAATATTCCTGTGTATATGTAAAAACACATATTTTGTTCTTTTAAATATAATTTTTTCTTTTAAAAAATATGAATTGTAAAATGAATAACAAATCAACACATACGCTTGACGAGTTAATAAAGAAACAAATTGATGAGTTTGATGCACAAATTGAACGTAGACGTAAACGTAATAAAGGTTCGCCAATTCCTGACATATTCTCCGATGATAGACTTGGGGATGATCTATTGAACCTGTTTAATCCGAACGCTATCACGTATGAAAATGAACTTTTTACTCATGTAGTAAAGGATATACGCGACCTTTTGCGGAATGGGAAAGTTTTAAATTTATTGGGTGTAATAAACAAAGAAGATGGAACCACAATAGAAAACTTTTACGCTACGTTTTATAATAAAAATTCATTTGAAACATGGTTTCTTAATCTAGAAGAGAAATCCGATGCTAGTGAATGGATTTTTACAGGTAGTATCAAATACGAAGATTTTGGTATGAAACTCGTACAAAGATCACATAGAGGCGCTGGTATTAATATGAAATATAGAATCAAAGAATACATTGGACAATATTGTTACATTCCTTCTGAAGATTTCTGCTTTATAAAATGTTACAACGCCTTACGTGGGTTCAATCAAGAACAAACTGAAATTATGTTCGAAAGGTTTAATAACTTTTTATATAAAGAGAAAGCTACATCTAGAACTGGAGTAATGGCAAACTGTAAATTTTCCCAATTCAATAAATACTTTGGAGAATGTGTACAGTATTATAGTGCTACTAATCGTCATTTAAATCCCAGAGGTATTACAACACCTTATAGTTATGTTTATTACAATTATTTTCACGAAGGTTCATCAATAGGTCATTATTGTTTAATCAATAAATTCCATAAAGCAGAAGCTATTAGAGAAATTAAAAATAATTTCAAACCAATATATAAAACTGTCACTGATGAAAATCTAACAACACTTCCGTATAAGACCATAACAAAGAAACCAATTGACTATGGTTCAACATATATATGGGATCTCGAAACTTATCCAGATCCTCGTTGTGCAACAGCTCATCCTATTCCTTATGCTTTAGGTACTATCAATTTCAATAAATTCGTGTGTTGCTTACCGAAGCGGAGATTGACAGAAGTGGACAAACGTTTATTATGGGACATGATGAAACTAAAAAAGAGTCAAGATCCAGCGGAAATTAAAGAACTTAAGAAACAGATAAGTGACTACAATACCTTAACTGAGCAAGAACTTAACAAACTTCAACGTTGTGTGAAAATCTTTATTAGGAAACATGATGAATGCCCGATCGGGGGAAACCCAGAGGACGTATGTCCGATACATCAATTTTTCAAAAACCTTGGCTCTTTTAATCATTCGAACGTAACTTTAATAGCACATAATTCATCAGGTTTCGATGCATATTTTCCGATAAAATCTAATTTTAAATTAACTAAACCACCGCTTAAAACATCAAGAGGAATACTCACTGCTTCTTTACAAAATCCTTATACAACTGAAAGTGTTAGTAAGTATATCCAACGTTCCTCTAGATCTAAGCAACTAGGTGTCTCTACAAAACGTAACATAAAACCAAGCAAACCTTTACAAACTATTGTAATGAAATGTAGCTATCAACACGTGAAAACAAGTCTTTCCAAATGGTGCGAGAATTTTAAAATCCCCACCAATATGTGTAAATTAAATTATGAAATTGGTGAAATTACACATGATAATTATCTAGAAAAAGAACATGAGTGGAAACCGTATTTAATTAACGATGTTCTTTCATTAGCATTTTGTATCTACAAGTATAATAATGTTATGAAAGAATTAGTTGGTGAAGATATAACTACTAATTTAACATCCTCCGCTTTAACATTTAACGGTTGGATGAAGAGTGTACAAGAAGACAACATAAATATTCATTCGCATACTGATTTATGGACTAGGAACTATGTTAGAAAATCTGTTAAAGGTGGAAGAGTGTCAGCAAATATAAGACATTACGGATCTCCATTTTGTAACATCTTGATACCAATATTACAACGATATTTTCCTGGTCATAATAATAATTTAATAGATTTAATGAAGCAGTATAATCAGTTGCAAGACAAGAATGCTCTCTGTAAAGAAATTAAACATAAACTACTCGACCAACGAAATGAATTCTTAATGGCTTTTGATGCAACATCTTTATATCCATCAGCTATGTATGACGAACACTCAGAATACCCTAAAGCTGAATCGGCTAGAAAATTTAGACAAGAAGAAGAACAAGCAGTATTATATCAATTTAACAGTCAATCATTTCGTCCTAAAACTGGAATATTCACAGTTGTGTTTCATTATCCTGATGAGATGTTTTTTCAACCAGTTCCTGCGAAAGATAAGGTAAAGAATGAAAACAATTGCAATCAAGAAATAATAAGGTTTAGGAATGGAATGTGTTATGATGTATTAACTTCTGTAGACATACAAGAAATTGTTAGATGTGGCGGGAAAATATTATCTATTACAGATGGTATAATTTATGAAGAAAATTATCACATTTCACCATTTCGCAAATACATTGAAAAGCTCTTCAATTTAAGAAAAAAATATAAAATAGAAGGAAACACTGTGGGCGATGAGTTAATTAAATTATTAATGAATTCACTATATGGAAAAACCGTACAAAAAGACATAACCACTAAATATCATTTATGGAATGAAAATACATTGAGAAAAAATTTCACTCAAGAAGTAAAAGATTTTGAAAAAGTAAATGATGAACAATTCTTAGTGAAAGTAGAAATGGAAGATGATGAGTTTCTTAAAGCTAATATTGTAAAATATGGGAAGACGTCATTCATGCCATCACACTTAGGTTCTTTCATTCTTTCTCACTCTAGAAGAATCATGAACAACTTTATTTTAGAAATTAATGGTTTCAAAGAAAAATACATTCATTATACAGATACTGATTCCATATACATTTCCAATGAACTCTTCAATAAATTAGACGCTGCTGGATATGTTGGAGGAGAATTATGCCAAGGGAAAAATGATTATGGTAATGGGGGAATTATATATGGATTGTTTATCGCCCCCAAAATAAAATATTGTATTACTGTAGATGAACAAGGGAGACTTAGTGAAAAGAAAACATTTAAGGGTTATACAAAAACTAAAGTAAAAGTAGAAGATTTCATTCAATTATACCATGGGGAAACATTGACAACAATTGTTAATAAACCATGGAAAAGATCTTTAGAAACTGGTATTAGTATTCCTGATAAAAATAATAACACTGAAGAAAAAAGATTCACTGGTAAAATAAATATTCTTAAACGTCAAGCGCCTAATGCAAATGGTATTATGCTCCCCTATAGCGGAGAAGATGTTCAAGACGAAATATTTCAACGAATAAAAAAAGAATGTAATATAATTGAATACAATGATAGTGAAGACTGGGAAGAGGAATTATAACTCTGTGATTATAGCCCATCGAGGCGAAGCCTAGTCAGTGAACAAATCTTCTATTGACTTTCAGTCGGGGCAAAGCCCCTCGAGGCGAAGCCTAGTCAGAGAACAATTGTTCGATAACTCTATCATGTACTTTTTTATCAATATTGACTGTGATAAAACCATAGTCGTTTGCCCAAGCATTGTTACACGATTGTTTAAATTCATCTTTATCTCTTATACATAAGTCTCTTAACAAATCACTTAGGTTTCTTTGGTTGATTTCGAAAAGCATAAAAATATTAGCATTCTTTCTAATAACACTTCCATCTAATGAATACATACTTTGTGTCAAATAAAAGACACTACAGTTATTGTGTCTACCTCTTGTAAAATAATTTCTCTGCACTGCCTTCATACTCCGATTTTTCATATTCTTCAAACAGTGAAGCTATAGTTGTTTTCGTAAGATTATTTTCAAAACCATATTTCAAAAATTGATAAATAGGTTGTTCTGCTGTTGTTGTATAAATGATAAGATTGTTATAATCCAAAAATTTGGGTGTCGTGAGAATTTTAAATAATAGATATGTTTTTCCACAACCTGATCTTCCACAAATAACTGATAAAACTTTATTTGACAAGTTATGATGATGATTGAATTTCACTTTCTTGTTTAGTGGATATTTTTCACAACTGCTTTCACTCATTTTTAAATCAATATTTTTTAATTATACCTCCCGAACCAAAAGATCTATCATAATTTCTTCACCTCCAAAATTTATTTCCTTTCCTTTCTCATCTGTTATTCTAATTGTAATTGAATTAATTGTTTTTCTTGTAACAGGGAAATATATTAATGATTTTGGGATTACATTCAAACTGTAACCAATCGGAACTGTAAATGCTGGATAACTGAAGATATTATTTGACAGCTTTCCATTAACATAACCACCTTCTATAATATCACATTGAACGTTGATTGAATTTATTTCAGTTACTTTAGGTATATTTTCACTTATATGAAAACCTTGTGTATAGAGTTGCTTTTTAAATCCTAAGAGTCTTGATAAAGATTTGTCAATATTAAAATCAACTTGATGATCTTCATCTAAAGTAAGAGAAAATTTATTTACTGCTGGTTCAACTGCGAAATGTAATTGTTTCTTGTCTTTAAATTGAATGCCCAAATGTCTTTTTATTTCATTGGAAATCGATTCAACTTCATAAGATCCAGGAAGAAAAGTTAATTCTTTCCAAGTTTTACCTTGATCATTAGAATATTTAAATCGGTCATTTACATCTTTGATAATATTTTGTATAGTGTTAAATGTTGAAAAACTAGTTAGTGCTACTTCATAATGTTTGTCTTGTTCTAAGTGAATAATAGGATCTAAATTACAGGTATGGGTTGAAGTAGTTGTTATAAATTTTAATGTCGTACTAAATTTTGATGAGGTTAAAATCTCGGTTAAATTTTCTAAATGCTTATTAATTTTTTCTAGTTCTGCCGAAGACATTTTTAACTAGATAATTTAGATAAATTTTGATAGTCTTCTTCACTTATAATTTTCTTTTCTAATAGTCTTTTTAAGATTGCATGTATTTCGTTAAAGCTAGAGTTATGCCCTTCATTTCTCGCAGCTAATAAAATCTGTAATCTTTTCACTAATTCTTGTGGATCATCGGGGAGGAAAACCGTTGTCACTTTTAGTCCTGTTCCTGTTTTTGGGTAACTAGACGGTGTTGAATAACCAGTTCTTGCTGGCGAAGCAGCTGTTAATATTGGTATCTTTGTTCCTGTTTTACTGGTACTAGACGTTTTGGATAATAAGTCATTCAAAGTTGTATAACGCTTAAGAGTTTTTACAGTTCCAACCTTATCTAGCATAGTTTTGTATTTCAGTAGATCATCAGTATGATAGTTATCTAACTTCGCTCCTCTTAATAAATCCACGAAATTTCTGTCTAAACTGAAAGCTGCTTTGTCTGGTGTAAAAATTAAACTTTCTTTAGTATTTATAAATAATTCTTTTCCACCTAAGTAAAATCTAAGAGATGGCTTTCCATCTATAAATGAAGTAGAATGTTCAAAGAGCATAGATTTGGGTAATTTCTTTTCTATGTTTGCTTCTAACAAACCATAATCATCCATGATGGTTTTCTGCACTGGATCCGCTATATCAATTCGTTTATCATGAACTGCAAGTTCTTTCTCAAGAATTTTGAGTGGTGCAATAGTTTTTTCAAAATCAGTTTTCACTTGGTCAGTTAGGCGTATTTTTTCTAACATATCGGATTGAACGCCAGCTTGTAGCATTCGATATTGTCTATGTCTTTTCTTCATAATATTTTTGTTTTATTAATTCGTCTAGTTGTTTTATTTTTGCCTCATTTGTGTTCATTATTTTATAAGATAATATTTGAATTTTGTGGTAGCATAGAGGTACAGCAAAAACACTGCACCAAAGGTGCTGAGACTTGAAGAGACAATTTTACTGATGTTCTAACGTTTTTAATAAAGTTCTTATTTCTTCTAAAAAAGCTTCATTGTTTACTTTGTCTTGAGGTTTAACAGGAATTTTAGTTGCTTCTCTAGCTATTTGGTCAAATTTTTCAATCTCATCTAACGTAATAACATTGTCATCACACACTCTCTGGAAGTAGTAATGTAGTTTATCATATACTTCTTTGACATGTGCATGTTTTTTACTTAAGGATTTTCGTTTCTTAGTCATTAAAGATTTATCTATCACTGTTGCAAGTGTCGTTGTGAAGACACCTGTGCCTGTTAAAGCAGTAGCGACAACAGGAATTGTAAGAACGCCAGACGAAATAACAATAGTGAGAGCGCCTAAAGAAATTGTTAAACATATACCAACGCCTTGTGTCACATTCTTAGCTATGGTCCATCGTTTTCTTAATTTATTATAATGTTCTAGTTTAAGTAATAATTGGGCTTCCTTATCTTTCATGTACCTGACTCTATCTTTGTGTTTTGCTATATCCATTTCATTGGGAACCGAAGGTTTTATTTCATATGATAATGAAGGATATAAGGGGGCTGATGGTTCTTTTGTTTTTTCATCTTCCATTTTTAAATGAATATTTTTGTTCATGGGTCATACTTTAAGGTACTTTCCTATTTGTTGTATTTTTTCATTTTTTGTATCTATTTTAGCCCGTAAATTGGTGATTTTAGAGGTACTTTCCTATTTGTTGTATTTTTCCAATTTTTGCATCTATTTTAGCTGTTTTTTTATAAATTTCAGGAGGACCCTATTTTTTTGTATTTTTTCATTTTTTGTATCTACCTAGGTGTGGGATTCGGTGCTGAGCGAAGCGATGCGCCGAATCCTATACCCTATACTACTGATCTTTCCATAGGTCTGCAGAATCCCAGCGTAGAATTGCCAAGTCTGGCATCATTGCCAAGTCCGGTGAGTGGAAGTAAGTGCGTCTCAATTTGTACGTCATGACCAGAGATATATTGCTCTGTCTGCGTGTTTGACGAATCCATCTCTGTGGTCATGACACAGCTTAATAACTTAATTTAAGATTACGCAGTACGTTATTTACGAAGTCACCAAGTTTACAAATCAGTGCGTAGTTTGCATCGTCTTTCTGACCACATGAGCATTTGCTTGACACCCCTGTGATATTCATGCTGTATCTGAGAATTCATGACGTAGTATACAGGATCTATAGATGAGGGTGTCCTCCCATGAACGAGCGATCCATGATAAGAAAAACGTGCGGAGTAAAACTTGCTGACAGAAAGAACAAGGGTGAGTCAATGGAGTATTTGGGCTTTACGGAGACCGCTGTTTGTTGCGATGGTAAAAAGGAGTAGCTTAAGATGGATGGGCCATATGATGCCGAGAGAAGAGATGATGCCGATCCACTTAAGAAAGTATGGAACTTTGAAACGGAAGGAAGACAAGAAAGAGGAAGACCATCTAAGTGGAAGAGCATGATTTTGAGGGAATGGAAAAGAGCTGTTCTGAAAGTAGAAGATGCAAGTGACCATTTTATTTAAATGAAATCCGTGATCTTGCAAATAAAGTGTCGATGACTATATTGAGCTTAGAGATGTTCGCGGTTCGAGAAAATTGAGTTGAAGCCAGCCAATTGTGTTTTATATTTAGCCGAACCGAACCGAAGCCGTGATGAAAAAAGCTTATCCAGCAGGCGGCTAAGCCGATTTAGCCAACTCAGTTGAGCAGTTTTATATTCGCATATTGGAGCAATATCAATCGAAATCTACTCAAGTTTTCATACATGAATCGAAGTGAATGTATGTTTCATTTGTAAACAAACTCTCTACACTCTCTCGTGCATCGAAATGTAATAATCAATAAGAGGAGTCATCGTAGTAATACTTATTGATTTTTGAAAGCTGTAGGAGGCCTTATAAATAAGAGACAGTCAGCACTAGTTTGAGGTGCAAATCCTGCTGAGTAATGTTGTCAGCAAGTCTCGTCAATGCTTCCAGGAAAAACCTCTGTGGAAGTGTGCAGCGTGCATAAAACTGCAAGCTTCATAAAGTGAGTGAGACACTCCTCTGATGAATTACGAAGTGTGTGTAAGCATTGACTTGGATGACCAAGTGAATTTTCCCATGCTGGCAGAAATGCTCAAAAGCTATCTCACGAATCACGATGCGATATCGGCCAAAACGGCTCGGAGATGAATTATCCGAGTCGATATATAATTATCTGTTCACGCGCCCTCGCTAACGATCGGCTGGGTTCAGCTGGCTTGACACCGAAATTACATGATAATTTCGGCGATAATTACATGATAAAATTTCAAAGCAGGTATATCATGTAAATAATTGATTTGTAACTTTTGATTTCTATTTTGATGAAAAAAATATACACTTCTATTATTATTTGATAAAATACAAATATCACAGAAGCAACAATGCTCAAGAATGAACATCTGTGACGATTCAAGAACCGCTGAAACCATCTTAGCAGTAAAAGTCACTGTCTGATTTCATTATTGAAAAGAAAATATATGCTTTATGGCTTTAGTTGCCCCAGTAAGTGCTGTCATGTCGTCACATCCGCTGTCCAGTCACCACATTTTGTCCTTTTAGAGTGGGGTGACTATGGAGAGGCATTTTGGTATGCTTATAATCATTATTTCAGGAAGTGCAAAGGCTCCAAACATAATTTAGGCAATTTTCAAGCATGCTACACTGACATTCCACATTTTATGACAATCACATGTGAAATAGCGGTGACATTTTTCAAAGTACATTTTTAGAGTGATTTGTAATGCAATTTATAATTTAAAGATTTATAACATATGAAATCTTATTAATGCATCAAACGCCAAGTAAAAGTTGCTTGTGCACTATAATATCATATTCCACAACGATTGAATCGTTCTAAAAACATTTGAAAGTAGCAACGCGGTGAAATGCACAGATTTTGAGTTTGTCCTGTCACCCCATCTTCCGGCACATCACTAATTTGAGCTATCCTTCTCACTATTAGGCAAGTTGAGGTGTTATAACGAGAAAGTGATGCACTTACCTTTCTTTCTGCTTCTGCGTTCTTTGATGAAGTCACGCTTGCAGTATTGCTTCTTGATGGCATCTCCAATGTCTTGAACTGTCGGATTGGCTTTGTCACTTCTTTCAAAGCTTGATTCCTCTGAAATGTGAGTTTACAAAATGTTGGCGGTGGTCATTTTACAGAGTGCTGAGTGAGTTTCCATATTAATCGCAAACAAGGCCTTGTTTCATCTTCGACTAACCAGATGAACGCTTTTGAGGTGACAATGTTGTCTACTGAGATGAATAGTGAATGGGATTGCAGGTGGCGGTAGGTAGAGGATAAAGCAATGAATCCGTCTGCGTGTTATTCCCGTGCGGCAAAAACAGCCACTGATAATTTACAGCAGCCAATCAAATTTCAGCTATTGTTCAATCAGCTGAGCGTCATAATCATTTGCCGAAATAAGGAATTCAACTAAACTAGAGATACATGTACAATGTACACTGTAGAATATTGAATTCTGTCCAGTGTGTTTTTTCCGATCCAGGGGATCCTGAAATCTTCCTCTCGGTGAAAAATTTATGCAAGTACATCAAAATGCAATGTGCAAACAAATGTATTAAAGTGCAAAAATTTGACGTATTTCGCTTTTTCTTTGGTTGTTTGTTATTGATGCTCAGTACTTGTGGGTTATCTCACACCCACGTTTTCAAATTTGTTTACAATCCGTAGAAATGAATCAATAATCACAAAATAGCAGCTTGATCCGACTTCTCCTGAGTAGTAAGCCCGTGACAAAATCAAGTGCAAAATGAGCAACGATGAGTCATCATGCTGACTCAGCCCCCCCCCCCTCTGAAAGGCAGGAAGGAAATCGCCAAGGATGTGATGGGAGGAATGGGTCCGTGAGGAGGAAACTATTCCCTACCCCCTCTCTGGAAGGAAGGAAGGAAGGAGGAAATGTGAGGCAAGGGTAGGAATCTAGGAATGACAGAGTTAGAAAAGGTGGGTTTTGGTGGTTTTGGGATGAGAAATACCGTTTTTCGGGCAGAAGGAGTGCTCGGATGGGAAAACGGAGGGCAGATTCGGAGTCTACGTGAAATTTTGGGTTAGGAAGGTTGTTTCCAGCGAAATCTGAGAGAAAAAATTTTGAGGACGTCCCCCCTCTGGAACGAGACTTCCAAATATGGTTCCAGAGATCGTAGAAAGTCGTGTGATAGCTCGTTTGAAAGCCAAGAGTGAGAAAAATGCAGTGGAAAGCTCAGTCTGGTCCTATCTTCCTGGGTTTAGAGAGGAAATTCTCTGAAAAACGCGGGAGTTAGAAAAAGGTGGGTTTTGGATGTTTTGGGATGAGAAAGGCCGTTCTTCGGCATGAAGGAGGCCTCAGATGGGAAAACGGAGGGCAAATTCGGACTTTTTGGCCAATTTTGGGTCTAGGGACTTGTTTCCAGCTCAATCGGAGAGAAAAAGTTCTGACCCCCCCCCTCTGGACGAGACTTCCAACTTTGGTTCTAGAGATCGTGGAAAGTCGTGTGATAGCTCATTTGAAAGCTAAGAGTGAGACAAATTCAGTGGAAGAAACGGCTTGTTCATATCTGCCTTCGTCTAGATGTGAGACGCCATTGAAAATTTTGGAAATTGGCGAAAAAAACGACAGAGTTAAAATTTTTACGAAAAGGGCTATAGCGGGTGAACGAAGCCTCGGACGGAAAAACAGAGACCAGATTTGGAATCAGTGTGACATTCTGCATCTAGAGGGTGAGTTTCAAGTAAATCGGAGAGAAAAAGTTGAAAATTTTCTTCACACTGGGTCTCCACACGGGATTTCTTTTCGTGAAAATGTTAAATTGTGGCCACCTTTGGCGATGAATAGCGGAGGATTGGAAGTGAATGAAGAGCTCGGGTTTCTTTTAGGGGCGAGACCGCACTTTGTTCTCTAGGATCCTATCTTTTCAGATGTGTGGAACGTTTCGTTTCCAAATGAAAGTATGTTTAAAATCGAATGTTTGCGCATTTTCCAAGAGTTTCTCCGACTTCTGGCTTAAATGAAAGGTGAGAGCGAGAAAACGTGACTGTCAAAATTGAAGTCAATCGGAGTACTAGAGACGGAGATAGACGTGTTTAAAGTTTTTGGATGATGGATATTACGTCATTAGCTGATTGCCACAAACTATATAGGTGGAGTCTCTACTTGTGGAAATCAGTTCTCCTCCCTACTGGGTTGGGGTAGGTGAACTCCGGAGCTCCGATGATAGCATCGGACGTTCCAAATTTCGGGTTTCTGTAAGAAACCGACTTAGAAAATTTCATTGCTGATATCAGCTAAGTTGTCAGATTTGAAGGTTAGCCAGGAGATCGCCTTCGTCTCCAGGCCATAAAAGACTCCAAAACTTTAAAGGCTTGTAACTTTGCTTTTACAAGTCCTTTTGACTTGATTCAAAAAATATTCGATCGCTATTGATCAGCTCTATATTGACAGACTACTTATAAAATTTCATAAGTAGTGCTAAAAAGTTGAAAATTTTAAATTCACTAGTTTCGGAGGTTTTCTGGAGTTTTCGACCCTGCTGAAGTCAATGAAGGCATGTATAAATGTGTATGAGCCATACTCGATACAAGCGGCTTTTCACTGAAAGCGAGCATGACACGGAGAGTTTTGCTGTAATATTCCACTGACAGGGTGTTCCTTCGGGACGGCGGATGATGCCGTAGTGATAAGTGTAGCAAGGGAGTGTGTCATATCTTAGACCGAAACCTCTGGGGCAACTCATGCTGGGCATTTGACACAGTTCTCAACGTAGCACTTTGAACGCCAATCGGCTGAGTCTTAGCCATCTTGTCATGGGTGCCATCTAAACATCTCCACTGCAAAACGCTTGTGAATCACGGCTTGATATCAAGCTGATCAAAGCAACGACTTGCCAACCTCTTGTAAATAACTCCACCGGTTTTTATGTCAAAATCGGGGTCCGGATACCAACACAGTGACATGACGCACGCTCTGTCCGCTCGAGGTTGGATTTGTGGTTGCCTTGGAGCTGGGATAAGATCCCATCTGAGTAATGCCTGTAACGGATTCAAGAGCTTAACACCTTAACGCTTGCTATCAACCTGACTTCTGCTATCAGGCCTTTGTGAAATCTCGTCTAGCCTCAGTAACTCAGGGTTGGCAACGTCTATCGTTTGTCATTGTAACTTGGTAAAAATGAGAGGGTTGCTGCAGGCATTGACGTCAAACCTTTTCGCGTCATAGGGTAACCAGTCTTTGTGTTGGGAGTTGGTGACTGAAAGCATCGTGACTGCCGATGCCCATAGTTGGTAAAACCGCTGTTGTCATGTCAAACGCATGGGCAAATAGGGAAGGTCTGAATCATGGCTTTGTGCTCGCTGGGTATATAAACCGCGTCTTTTCTCTAGTCTTCACTCCTGTTTCAAGTTGCAAGACGAACGGTGAGTGCTCTGACAAGGTTTGCTATCAAACGTTGCAAGTTTGGTCTCTCTAGACTTCGCTTCTATTTCCTAACGAACAGTTAGTGTTCTGGCAACGTTTGCTATCAAACGTTGCAAGCTAGGCCTCTCATGTAGATGATATTATTCCTTTGAGATGATTATTATTTTCTCAATCTCACAAACTACTCTGTCTCCTTGCAGATGACCGACATCACCATTTTCAAGACAAGCCAGTGCAGTTGTGGTAAAATCTTGTGCTCACACAATATGCATGCGCATAGAGAGAAATCTTTTAGTGATGACAATCACCACTTAGGCAAGGTATTTATTATTTGCTATCACTGTCGCATGATAAAAACCAGCGAGAAGAATAGAGAGTGGCTGATGGAGCATAAGGCATGCGTAAATGAGAACAAAATTGATGAACATGTATTCGCCATGTTTGCAAATGCAAAGACCTCTGAATATGTTTCCATGAACAGTAATGCTCACTAAGATTTGCTTTAGAGTGACGACAAGGAGGTTGATGAAGCGACAAGGGCTGTAGAAAACCTACTGAAGGCAGTGAATGAAAACAAAGAAAATGAACAGAATAGGAAGGAGATGGAGATTGAAAAGGTGTGTGAAATAGATGAACAGGCTGAAGGGCAAGTGATGGCAAACAGTGATGAGGAAAAACATGTTAAAGAAGTAGAGCAGCTTAAGGCTGATTTAGCCATGACATCAGATGAGGATGAGGATCATTGCATAGATTTAGATGCCACTCGAAAGCGTAGAACTCCTTTGACATCAACCAGCAAGCGAATCATGGCAACCTGCAGTAAACTGAAGAAGCGTCGCTTAAGTGAAAGTGAGGCCTTTCATCCTTCGAAGGATAGGGCCCTTGAAGAAGTGAAGGGGCAGGCGGCATTATATAAGGGTATGTTTGAAGATAGTGAGAAACAGAATGACGGTATTTTATCATGTTGCCTGATGACAGAGCATCATCGCGAGAATCAGATAATACTTTTAAGCCCGGAGTTAACCATGGTGGATCTGTGCTTCGCATTCTCACAGTTTTTTTCTGGAAAAAACGTATCATAAAAAAAGTAGCAAAGAAATTGAAATTCTTCTACAATTTGATGAACGTTGCATACATTGCTGTTATGGTAATTCAAGAAAATAATATTCCAATCAACTGTGGATAGAACACTACGACAAAGTGCGAAAGAAGATGGAGTAAAACATCGAGTTCTGACTTTGCTAACAATACACTTTTTAGGCATTGGAGAAGGTATAAAAATCCCCAGGTGGTCAGACCTCCCAAGAGAAGATGTTCACACTTTTCATAACATAGTGAATTAGAAACTGCTACAACATCGAGAATGTTATTTCCACGAGTGGGAAGTTGGACTAACTGTTGTTGTACGAGCTGTTTCAAGCTGTTGTACGAACAAAAGTCAGCAAATTGATGTCTGAGGGCATAAAGGCCAGACGCTGGAGATAGAATTATCAATGATTGCTACATTAATTCAATTAACGAATATTAAGCAGGAATATTCACACATGAACATGAGCAATAAACGATAGTAATGGGAAAAAGACTGTTCCAGGACACCATAAAATTCAAAAAAATAGTATCTTTAAAAACGACATAAATTCATGAATTTTGACCCTTTTTCAGGTTTTTAAGACCTAAATTCATGAATTTAGTCGTTTTTAAAGATACCGATTTTTCAAAAAATGGTACTTTTTAAATGGTCTAAATTCATGAATTTTGGTCATTTTTCAGATTATGAAGACCTAAATTCATACATTTAGGCGTTTTTAAAAATACCCAATTTTTCAAATTTTTCAAAATCTCAAATTTGTGATTATGACATTTCACCCTTAAAATCATGACCGTTCCAGGACACCGAAAATCATAAAAGTTAAGAATCTCAAATTTGTGAATTACAATTTTTACCTTGAAAATCATGACCGTTCCAGGACACCGAAAATCATAAAAGTTGAGAATCTCAAAATTTGAGAATTACAATTTTCTCGCTTAAATCATGACCGTTCCAGGACACCGAAAAAATCAGAAAAATGGTATTTTTAAAAACGTCTTTTAAATCCATTTTTCAGGTTTTTAAAATATAACATGTGACTAAAAATATTTCTTTAAAAATGGAAGAAACAAAAGTGGATGAAACAAAAGTGGAAGAAACCGCAAGAATATATCTTTCGTTATCGCAGTTAAAAATAAGTGAAATGGATCTCAATTATTATTAAGATTAGAGCATTATGATAAATTGAGAAGACGCAATTATTACTTAGACATTCTTCGTTAATGTATTCTCAACATTATTTAAAGTACTAATTGTGTGAACTAGAAGATCATTGTAACTCATAAACTCAAAATTATTCAATGAACCCGTACACTGGCTGATAATTGAAGAGAGAGAGAGAGAGATTTATTGTTTTAGCAACGGAAACATCTAGCAGCTTTCCCCTAAAATTATCGTGGAAACTCATGTCATCTCAATTTACCCATCGGTAAACTTTTGACATTTCAACTTACGCGTGCGTAAAAGTTTTGACATTTCAATTTACCCCTACGTAAATTATTTTCAGAATCTGTTTTCAAAATCTATTTTCAAAATTTGTTTTCAAAGTTTGTTTTCAAATTCAGTTTTAGAAATCGATTTGCAAAATTCATTTAGCGTTTCCTGTTTCCACATGAATAGGTTAAAACACATACGGGCAGCAATGAAAAGCAATTCTTCTTGTGAATTGAGAACACATGCGGGTGTTGTGATAATAAAAAAGCAATTTTTATTTTGAATTTAGAACGCATAAGGGCAACGCCGATATGCAAGATAGTTGTTATAGCAATTTTAAACAATCACTTAAACAATGAAACACATTAACGAATGAAGTTCTTCTCTCACGGAGTATTAGATAGTTAGTTTATTTTAATTCAACTCATTCATTTCTATCATTCATGATGAGTAAACATTTGGGTGATCGTATTGAAACGACAAAAGGACAAATCGCAAAAAAAGTGTGCCTGATCAACGAATTTGTAAAGAAGAATCACTTCATAAATACTGTGGATCTACAAAAAAGTTTGGAAAAATTTTGTGATATTGATTTTGATGATTTCTTGACGTCGTGTGAAATATCACAGCGAATTTTAAACGAAGTTAAAGGCGCTGCTGCATTAGAACGTAAGCGAAGAATTTTACAAAATCAATATATTGTGAAACGTGAAACGGCGAGAATGAAGCGTTCTTTTGATGAACAACTTGAGACGGATTATTATAATAAGACAATAAAAACAAGTCAAATAGTTTTAAATCTACAACCGGGAACATCATCAACTCAAGATGAAGAGACATCACAATTGCGAGCCATTCAAGACAAATGATTTTGTGGACAACTACATCTGAAAAGCAAGCAAGCAAGCAGTGATTCAAGAACCTTCTAAATTTCAGTTTTTTCTAATTCATTTTGAGAAGTTCATGAAGAAAATGGAAATATGTAAAACAACATAGATTAAAATAATTATAATATAATCATTTCAAAATCGAATAAGTAGTAAGGAAAGTCATCATTAGAGAACAGTTTTAAATCAATACCCCCTCCCTTCTGACTTCTAGGGGTCCCTTAAGAAATTTTTTATTATAAAATGAACAATATAAATTAGTTTTTTAAATTATATGGAACACAAACAACAACGAATTTTGATCTAAAGAAAATCGCAAATCAATTGGGAATAAAGAATTTTCATGTCCTAATGAGAGACGAATTACTATTCCTAAAAAATAAGCCAACAATAACTATAAATTTCATAACAAATCTTCATACGTCAGATGAAAAAGGTGTACATTGTTCTGCAAGTATGTCTAACAAAAATGGAGATAATTACTATTTTGACTCATACGGACTTCCACCTACAAACGAAGTTAAAAAATTACTTGAAAATGGAACTTATAATACGTTTCAAATTCAAAAACCAGGAACTACTTACTGTGAGCAATTATGTCTTTATGTTTTATTTAAATTACAAAAAGGGGTACCATTTCTTGATATCATGTTAGAATTGAACGAAGCGTATGTTCCATGGCTACGCCTAACAAGGGAATTTCATTCCCGAAACGTTAGTTCCAATAATAATAATGATAATGATAATTAAAGCTCGCTTCGTTGTAATTCATTTTGATAAACTCGGCCTCTGATATCTTCATCATCTAAATCTTTGATTTCGTAAGTAATCGGATAAGTTTGATTTATTCTACAAACTTCAAATATCTCTTTAGTCCAGTAGCCAACAAAGCCTTTTTCAAATTTATTCTTATACTTAAATATTCTAACTCTATCTCCAATTTTGAATTTCGGCCTAAGTTTCTGCAAATTCGGATTACTCTCATTCGAATAATTATTCTCGAATATTTTTTCTTATCAAATCAGGGTCGTCAGAAGCATTCTTTGGGGTTTCTTCAATACCAAAATGAACTTTATTATTGTACTGCTCTACAATTCCTGGTAATATCTTCAACCATTTCTGATTTCTTTGCTCAGTAAATTTCTTGAATAATTTATTTTTTAATGACCTATTGAATCGCTCAATCACTACAGCCTTCCCTGCATTTTCAGTTGAATAAACAGTTTCAAATAGTGGCTGAACGTTTCGGTTATAAACTTCCGACCCTTTATCAACAAACAATTTTTTTGGCTTTCTCTTACTTTCTTTAAAGATTTCTTCAAACGCATATTTAACTGACAGACCACTTTTATTTTTTAAAGGCTTTACCCAAGCGTATCGTGTATATAAATCTATAACGGTCAATGCGTATTTGTAGTCCCTTTCATTCGGCATATGAATAAGATCAGCACTCCAAATATCATCTTTATTAAATACTTTTACTTTCAATAGATATTTCGGCTTTCTGTATTCCCTATAAATTTCGGACACGTGGGTTCGAGCGTTGCTCTCAGACAGCTTTGCTGTCGTTTCATCTATCCCCTGACCGAATAAGATTTTAGCTTGTAAAGCTTTCTTAACAAACATTCTTTCAATTTTTTCTCTAAATGTAGGATTTTGAATACTATCTAATTCTTGAATCATCTTCTTATCAGCTGCATGACCAGATTTTAGGTCATGATTTCGATAAGCTAAATCATGCCTGTAAGCTGCGGCATCTACTCTATTTATTGGTTCTTCACCTGGTTTTAGATTATTATTCTCATCTAGTCTTATATCTAATCGAGTACCTGGACCGGTATATGAATGTCCAGGAAGATGTTTTTCTTTCGAATATTTACTCCAAATAAATCCAGGAAAGTTTTCTAATGTTTTTTGTAAGTCGTTACCTTCATAAATTTTACAATTTGAGTTTTCATTTTTGTTTAATAGATAATTTAATAAATCTAAATTAGCAATTTTTAATTTAATTAAATTTTCGGAATTTGTAGAATTCATTTTAAAAGATAAAATAAATGTTTTATCTAATCGGACCAAAGGTCCTGAGGTTATTACCTTATCATACTAGGACTTAGATATATTCCAGAACCATCTTTAGTTTCTTTAATTTCAATTAAATCATCAACATTGTGGAGAATATTTTTAAGAACTCGTTTTCCTTCATCAACTAATTTTAATTTACTAATAAAATTATCTACTATTCCATCACCCCTAGCAACTTTTTCTAACTCTCTATTATGTCGTTTTCGTTCTTCTAATGCTGCCTTCTCTGATTTATTTTTATTTACTGCTTGGACAATACCAGCTGTCCCACATGCATCACTTCCTGCTGCTGCTATGCCACCTATTATTAGTGGAATTAATGGGAGAATCCCGCCATTCTTTTCTTCTTGTAATTGAATATTCTCTATCATTGGTTTACTTATGTAATACTTTTTTTATTAATAGTAATACTTTTAGGGGTATTTTTGTCAACAATATTACGTAATTTTAATTCAACAGTTTTATTATTACTACTTTTCGCTTGCGACATTTTAAAAAAAAAATTTTAAGTTATCAAAAATTTTAATCTATTCTAGTTATGAAAAATATTAAGTTAAGAATTTTTAAGTTATCAAAAATTTTAATCTATTCAAGTTATCAAAAATTTTAAGTTATCAAAAATTTTTAATTAACCTATAGAATTTTGTTCAGAGACTTCAGATGAATCTAGACATTTTTCCATTAAGAACTTCAATAGAATATTTTACCTCTTCTAGCAATAAACCATAAGCCATCAATGAAGTTGTGGAATCTTTCTTTTCAATATTAATTGTTACATCACAACCATTTTTAATAATATCTTCTGATTGTGCGCTTAAATCGAAACAGAAAACAGGATATAAATGTCTCCAATCTCCGGGAGTTAATTGTGTTTCAACTCCAAATTCTATACAAAGATTTCGATAAGAATCATATCCTTCCATAAATTGATTATTGGTATCATCGAATCTTAATGGATCAATTGGATATCGGGTTTGATTTAAAGCAACTTGTAAACTTCGAATTGTATTAATATGAAAAAGATTCTTGTTCTTATCAAAACTTGGAGAATTATTTCTTTGAAAAGTTAGTAATAAATATCTTGGAGTATTCGAAGTTCTAGTAAAATGCCAGTTAAATCTTTGTTCGGAAAAAGTTACTGAACTAGCAGTACGCTTTAGAAAATTTACTGGAATTGGTTTGTTAGTATTTAATCTTTTTGCAATAGCTGTTTAAATCTCTAAACTAGGAGTAATATGCTTAATCCACCATTCAAGTCTATCAATTTTTCAATATGCTTTTTTTCCAGTCTTACCAAAAAAGATTAATTCATTATTTGCTGTGCGATGAATTATTAATTTAAATTTTAATTGATATGATATTTTATCATAATCTAAATATCCGAATAATGGAGACAATGACCAATTTACTGTCTGTTTACTTTTCTTGTTAAATTCACGTCTTTCTTTATATGCACTATTGTTTGTTTTATTTAAATGATTTGCAATATTTTCTACATCTTTCGCAATTCCTGTTCCAATCTGTTCCAGCGTGAGTTAAATCATCAACAATTATACCATCATTAGTATCAGGAAACCAACCTTCGATTTCATACTTTTTATTATTTTCACCAATTGTTACAAATCTAAGCATTGTATCAATTACACCTGGAGAATCACTTATTGTTTTTATATTTTGAGTTGCAACATCTAAACGCATTTGTGTAAATAATTTTGGAAAGAAATTTTTCTCTAATGCAATATTATCGGTTTCTGGTAATGGTGTTGTAAAATTAGCATCACTATATAAAAAATATTCACAGTGTAAAAACGAATCGGATAAATATATATAACTTTGTTGATTATCAACTTCAAAAATTAAATCTCCTCCAGTATTTACACTACTAGAAGATCCGGGATTCATAGCAATTCTTATATAGTCATTCTTTTTTTGATTATAACTAACACCTGGAGGTTTATCTAATTCAAAATTATTTTCAATTAGCGAAGACATTTTTATAAAAAATAATTTGACTTTTTGTTTTTCTCACACACAGAAAAAAATCTGCTAAAATAATTTTACTAAAAAAAATTTACTAAAATATAATTTTAGAATTTTGCTAGACCAGCTCCGCTACAGCTTTTCTGGTTAGACCGAAGGTTGCTGTTAACACCATTACCTCTTATTTCTTCAATTGAACGTTTTATGGCTACGCCTGATTTCTTCTTATGTTTACTATCAGACGGAGCTCCGCTCCTTAAGGTTTCCCCCACAGCTATGTTAGCAATTTTGTTTTTTGTTTCCTCTGAAAGTTTTTTTAAATTTTTTAGTTCTTCAGAATCATTCCTAAGTTTACGAATAGCTTCTAGTTGTTTTAATTCGTTTTGAGACTTAACAGCATTTGATATGGCACTAGCTGTGCTACCTATAGCAGCTGCTCCTTTTGCAGCAGATGTAATCAAATCTTTATTATTTTTAATTAAGTTAACGATACTTCCAATACCAGAAAAGATGCCAGCTCCCTCGGTGTGAACTGTTTCTCTGTTATCATAATGATAAACAGGATTCATACGTGGTTCATGAGCAATTCTTTGATTTGAAGCAAAATGTTTAAGATTGTGTTTATAAATTATAGGCATTTTTTAGGAATAAATTTGACTTTTGGAAAAAATATTTACGATCGGCTAAAGCCTCTGAACAAAGTTCTATTGGTTAGTAACCTGAGGACCTTTGGTCCGATCGGCTAAAGCCTCGAGGAGCTTCGCTCCGATTAAGATTTACGTGTGTGAATGTCCAACAACTTCGAGATAACTTTATTAATTTTCCGTTGCACTTTATCTATTGCGTCAAGTAGCGCGTGATGTACTTTAATTTCTTTTCTATTAACTTGCATTTTCTCCTGATTCATCTTCAACGCCGTTTTAAGAGCATTTAACTTAATTTTAAGAACATCTAATTGTCTTTTAACAGCATCTAACTGTTATTTATTTTCTTTAGAGTTTTCTTGTAAATTTTTCTTTAATTCATTTTCTAAATTGATTTTAAGAGTTTTCATTTTATCAACTTTTTGATTAAGTGAGTTTACTTCATTTATTATTCTATTCATCTTTTTCATTTGTTGAGTAATTTTAGAACTCAATTCATCAACACTTTTTTGGAATGTAGTTTGTAACTGCTTTAAATTATTTTTAATTCTTTCAGGTAGATTTTCTATTTCATCTTCTAATTGTTCTTTCAATAATTTTATCTGATGTTTATTTTTAATTACAGCAGATTTTAAATTTAAAGAAAGTAATATTAAAATTTTTGATTGTTCTGAAATCTTTTTAAAAAGTTTTGCTATATCTGCTTCTAGCTCTCTATCCTTTTTATCAAGTTTTAATAATTTTTCGTTTAATGATTTGTCATTAAGTTTTAGCAACTTCAATTCATTCATCAGTGGAACCAAAACATCGTTTATATATTTTTCTTTTAAGTAATTGATTTGTGTATCAACATATTGTTTATTTGTCAACTCTGTATTTTGTTGCGGAAGAATAGAAAGATGCAATGGACCAGATAAAACGTCTCCAGTTTTCATGATATAATTTTCTATTTCTATTTCTAATTCACGATTATTCGGGATATATGCACCTCCACCAACATTTGGTAACATCATTTTTAACAATTAAAAAAATTTTCTAATAAAAATAAAAAAATAAAATTTTTCTAATAAAAATAAAAAAATAGAATTTTTTCTAACAAAAATAAAAATATGGAAAAACCAAATTTAAAAAAATTATATTCGCCCGCATCATCCTGTTCTTCTTATTCGACGAGATCAACGAGATTTGAAAATATGTTTTGATAATAATAATAATAATAATCTGTGTATAGATGTTAATCTTTTGTTTGAATTACGAGCCGAAATATTTAGAGAACAGACTAAAGGTTTACCTTCTATATATAGAAACTAACTATTGTATTTTTCCAGGTGATCCATTTATAAAATTTCTGGATATTGTAAGTAAATATAATGATGTAGCTTATGTAGAATTAAATCAAGAAAATATGGTTATAATAGGTCATAATAATGTTTACGGATTTATTAGAGCAGTATTACGAGACCAATATTTTTCTCTATTATATTATTATCAGATAAAAAATGTAATTTTGAATTAGATATACCAATAAGAGAATGGCATCCAATCCCAAAAATTGTAATTTATGATGATGATGAAGAATCAATAGTTAGTGAAAATAAATTTAAATTATCTTTTGATGAAACGTTATATGATAAAACTTAATAACTTAATATGAAAAAACATTATATGATAAAGAAAATAAAATAACTAAAGAACGTGTGATATATAATAATATAAAATAACACGCAAGACCTTGATATTAGAATGTTTATATCTAAAATTAAAACACAAATTTTTTCTTTAAAAAATAAAAAAATGGAAAATACCAAGTTTATTGTAACTTATGTAAAAAAAAGTCGCAAACAAAAAGAAGTTATCAATCTCATTTAAATAGTAAATTGCATTTACAAAATGTAGATCGAGTTGATGAAGGAAATATATTAAAATTAGATAATTATATAAACTATCTAGAAACATTACCTACTGATATAAAAGTTAAAAAATGTTTGATGATTATTCACATTCGGAATATAAAAAAGTTTTTAATAGTGAAGATGAGACCCTACCAGATGGGAGATATTTATTTAGCGATACTGATGAATTTAACGAAATAGATGAATTTGATGAAGCCGTAACAGATATAAAATATTTATTTAATGAATCGGTACACGGGACATCGGAGATGTCTTCCAGGGCTTCGCCCGTTGAACATTATGAAACCGATGAAACTTTTTCTGATATTCTATCCAACTTTTATAATATATTTAAGAAATCTTTCAAATGTTATATGAATGTAGAAGTACTTTATACAAAAAATGGACCTGATGGAATTCCTGAAGAAATAATACAAGGACATTTTACAAATTCACAAGAAATTCATAATATAAATGATATACAACCCATATTTGAATCGATGATAAATAAATTAGAAAATTGCATAATTGAAGCCCAGTTACGTGAATCTGGTTGGAGATTTGTTAAAATACTATCTAAGAAAATAGTAATTGACAAATATAAAAATAATACTGGTGGTAGTTATGTTCCTTTGCCTTTCAGTTCACCACAAATAATCAACATAAAAAATGAAGATGATTATTGTTTTCTATGGAGTATTATAGCACATTTACATCCTGCAAAATATCACAAAGAAAGACTAAGTCATTACAATAAAGAAGAATATATAAATGAATTTGATCTCTCTGATGGCTTAGATGAATTTCCATATGATTATAATAGGTTAATAAAGTTTCATAAAAAGAATAAAAATTTAATAGGAGTAAATGTTTTTGAATTAAATGTGAATTATGTTTCTATTGGTAATATTACTCCATTTTACTCAGATTCAAAAAAAATTATTTGAATAATAAAAATTTATGTCAATCAGAAATAGTATATAATGATAGAGGAAATTACATGCATCATAATATTTTTTACCAAGGAAATATAATACGTACTGAAAAATTTGAAATTGTTAAAACATTATCACCAATAATGATTAATCATAATAATTATAAAGGACGTAATTATAAATATGATTATGATTCCGATTATTTATCTTTATCTTTAGAATATCAACAAAACTTACAAACTTTACATAAAATTTTACAAAATTGCAAAACAGAATATTATCATCAAGTAAAAATGTTAGTATAAGAATATCACTATAAATATCAAAATAAGATAGAAACGATTCAAAAATTAAATAATAAAGAAAATGAAACCAATCAAAAAATAAGTGAATGTTTAAAAAAATGTCAACAACAATATAAAGAACAATATAATAAAGAATATATTTATCAGCTACAAATATTAAATCAAAATTTTCATCGAAGTACATTTAATCTTAGAAAAGAAATTGATGAAACACATGAAATATATCAAGATAAATTTGAAAAACTAGAACAAACAAAACAATCAGCACAAGCGAATATATTATATTATCAGGGTCATTTTATATTGTGTAAAGATGTTTCTATATTTACAAAAACTTCAGATAATGCTAATTTTCCCTGTCTCTAATGTATGACGAGCTTTAGAACTAAAGAAGAAATGAATAGACATTTGGAGAATTGTCAACAAAACGAAGCAGTTGAAAATACTTTTCCTAAAGATGATTATTTAGAATACAATAAATGGTATTTCAAAAATGAAGTACCCTTTACAATATATTGTGATTTCGAAGCATATAATGTTAATATGACACAAAATCACGGGACATCGGAGATGTCTTCCAGGGCTTCGCCTGATTCTGAAAATTATAATTCTGAAAATGGTACGGGCCTTCGGTCTGTAAATATGAAAAAAGTGCACCTGAAAAAAGTGTATCTGAAGAAAGTAAAGAAAAATATTTATTTGAACAAAAACCATTATGTTGGGGAATGTACATTCATTCAAATTATCCTGGATTATTTAAATCAGAATATTTTCAATACTATGGTGAAGATAGTTCAGAAATGTTTACAAAGAAAGTAGAAGAATTACAGGGACGTTTTTCACAATTGCTTGAAACAAATATACCAATGATTCCATTAACGGATGAAGAAAGAAAAATTTTTTATAATGAAACAAAATGTTATTACTGTGGAAAAGGTTTTACAAATAATTATAAAACTGGCAGAGGTAGATATCTTGATAAGGTAAAAGATCATGATCATCTAAATGGATTATATAGAGGTGCAGCACATAATTCTTGTAATCTTAATGCTAATAAATTTAAATATAACTTTGTTCCTTTATATTTCTACAATGGTTCTAAATATGATTTTCATTTAGTAAAGAAAGATTTATTTTCATCTGAAAAATTACAACAACAACAAATAAATGTACTATGTAAAAATGAAGAAGAATATTTTTCAATGCAATTAGGTTGTATTAGAATTTTAGATGCATTTAGATTTTTTACTCCTTATTCATTAGATGTTATGGGAAAAACTTTGAAACCTGAACAATGTAAAATATTAAATAAATATAATTTAAAACCTTTGAAAGGAATATTTCCGTATGAATATATAACTGGAGATATAGATAGAATAAATGAAATAATGAAAGAACAAAAACTTCCTCCATTAAATAAATTTAAATCAACATTAAAACAATCACAATTATCTAAAGAAGACTATGCAGAAGCTGAAAAGAATGGGAGAGAGTTAAATTGTAAAACAATGTATGATTATACAATGAAATATCTTCAGATAGATGTATTATTACTAGCTGATCTTTTTGAAAACTTTCGTGATATGTGTTTAGAATATTACGGAATAGATCCATGTTATTGTTATTCTACACCAGGTTTAACATGGCTAGCAGGATTGAAACATACCGGTGTTAAACTTAAACATTATAAAGAAAATACATATGATAAATTATAATTTTTTCAATCTGGAATTAGAGGTGGAGTTTCATCAGTTTTAGGTAATCGTTATGTACAGTGTTACAATAAAAAAGTAAATCCTGATGATTATGGAATAATGAAACCTTTATCTCCAGAAGAAAGTGATCAGTTTATAAAATTGTTTAATCAAAATATAGAAGGACTTATATCAAATGAAGATAGTCAAGCAGCAGTTGATGAAATCATGAGAGAAAACTATTTGTTATATTATGATTTTAATAGCTTATATTCTTCTTGCATGATACAAGAATTACCAACAGGTGAGATGGAATGGTGTAATATTCTAGATTATCAAAAACATATGATGGAAATTATAATCATGGTTATATATATATGAAGTTGATTTAGTATATCCTGATGAAATAAAAGATAAAACAAAATATTTTCCTTTCTGTCCTGAAAACAAAATTCCCAATATAGAAGATTTTTCAGATTATCAAAAATCTTTAATTCCTAAAAAATACAGACCAACAAAAAAACTTATGTTAACACAAAGTAATAAAAGAAAGTATGTTGTTGAAGGAAGAATGCTAGATTGGTATTTAGATAATGGAATGATTCTTTTAAAAATTCACCGGAAACTAGTGTATAGAAAATCTAGGTGGTTAAAAAATTATATAGAGTTCAATATTGAAAAACGTAAAATAGCTAAAAGAAATAAAGATGATTTTGGAAACGTGTTCTTCAAATTAATGAATAATGCATTTTATGGTAAGACTTTAGAAAATGTGCGTAATAGACAAAATATTGAAATAGTTTATGATAGAGATAGGTTTCAAAATTTAACAAGGAAACCTACATATAAAAGAACTACTAGATTTAGTGATAATCTATGTGCTGCACATTTACGTCGAATCAGCGTAAAACATGATAAGTTTAATTTTATTGGATTCACTATATTAGAATTAGCTAAACTATTTATGTATCAATTTATATATGATTATTTAGCACCTACTTATGGCAAAAACTATAAATTACACTTTACAGATACCGATTCTGTTTTCTTAGAATTAACAATACCGTATAATTCTTCACTTGATGAATAAATTAATAAAATAAAAGATATCATTCATCCTTCCGATTTATGTAAAGTAAAAGATGAACTAGAAGGAAATGAAGATTTCATAACAGAAGCTATATTTTTAAAATCTAAATGTTATTGTTATGATACAACTAATAATATTAAAACACATAAAACATTAAAAGGAATTTCAAAGGCATCAGTGGCTAATCAAATAACATTTCAAGATTATAAAAATGTATTATTTAATAATGAAATAAAAACAGCATGTAATTATAGACTTAATTCAAAGAAACATAAAATGTATTTAAAAGAAGAACATAAATTAGCATTAGATCCATTTGATGATAAAAAAAATTTACCTGATGGAATAACTACTTCACCTTTTTAATTTTCTAATTTCTAGGTTAGACAAATTTGATATATATATATATAAAATAAAAAAAAATTGTAACACTATATTTGTATATTTTTATCACTCGGCAAACAAATGTTCTATCGACTTTCAGTCGGGGCCAAGCCCCTCGAGGCGAAGCCTAGTCAGAGAACAATTGTTCGATAACTCTATCATGAATTTTTTTATCAATATTAATTGTGATAAATCCATAATCTTTTGACCAAGCATTGTTACACGATTGTTTAAATTCATCTTTATTTCTTACGCATAAATCTCTTAACAAATCACTTAAGTTTCTCGCATTTATTTCAAATAGTATAAATATATTTGCATTCTTTCTAATAACACTTCCGTCTAATGAATACATACTTTGTGTTAAATAAAATACACTACAGTTGTTATGTCTACCTCTTGTGAAATAATTTCTCTGAACTGACTGATTTCTATCATTAACACAATCATCAAAAATTACACAATGTTTCATTGTTTTATCTAGTTTACTAGGATCTTGCATATTACCACTATCATCTATTAATTGTATCTTTATATGCTTATTTTTATTGGATTCAACTAACTGATTATTTTTTGCTGCTTCTTCACACCACGAACTTATTTCTTCTTCATCTTCAGATTTTTCATATTCTTTGAATAATGAAGCAATTGCTGTTTTTTTAAGATTATTTTCAAATCCATAGTTTAAAAATTGATAGACAGGTTGTTCTGCTGTTGTTGTATAAATTATAAGATTGTTATAATCCAAAAAATTTGGAGTCGTTAAAATTTTAAATAATAGATACGTTTTTCCACAACCTGATCTTCCGCAAATAACTGACAAAACTTTATTAGATAAATTTGGATGATGATTAAATCTAAGTTTTTTTTTTATTTAATGGGGGCACTTCACTCATTTTTTAATAAAAAAAAATTATTTTTATTTTATTTTTATTTTTAAAGAAGAAGAAGAAAATTAAACTTCTCTAGCTTCGCGTGGGAGTTTATACCTCCCGAACGGGAGTTTATACCTCCCGAACGGGAGTTTATACCTCCCGAACGGGAGCTTATACCTCTCGAACCAAAAGATCTATCATAATCTCTTCACCTCCAAATTTATTTCTTGTCCTTTCTCATCAGTGATTCTAATGTTAATGTTGTTAATAGTTTTTCTTGTAATAGGGAAATATATTAATGTTTGGGGAAATACATTTAATCTATAACCAATGGGTACAGTAAAAGCTGGAAAACTGAATATTAAATTTGACAATTTACCATTTATATCCTCCTTCAATAATGTCACAATGTACAACAATTGAATTTATTTCAGTTATTTTTGGAATCTTCTCACCTAAATGATAACCTTGACTATAGGTTTGTTTATTAAATCCTAATAGCTTTGACAATGATCTATCATGATTAAAATCAACTTGATCATTTTCGTCTAAAGTAAGAGAAAATTTATTAACTGCCGGTTCAACTGCAAAATGTAGTTGTTTCTTATCTTTAAATGGTATACCTAAATGTCTCTTAATTTCATTTGATATTGATTCAACTTCGTAAGAACCAGGAAGAAAAGTTAGTACTTTCCACGTTTTGCCTTTATCAGTAGAATATCTAAATTGATCATTCACATCTTTGATAACGTTTTGAATAGTGTTAAATGTGGAGAAACTAGTCAATGCAATTTGATAATTTTTATTTTGTTCCAAATGTAGAATGGGTTCTAAATTACAAGTGTGTGATGAAGTAGTTGTTATAATTTTTAACGTTGTACTAAATTTTGATGAAGCCAAAATCTCTATTAGATTTTCTAAATGATTATTAATTTTATCAAAATCTACTGATGATAATTCTCTCGAAGACATTTTTAAACTAAAAAAATTAAACAGATATTTATTTATGAAATATTTTTTTGTAAAAAATAATCATAGATAAAAATCGTAGATTAAAATCATAGATAAAAATCATAAATAAAAATCATAAATAAAAATTAGAAACAACATATTTCAGCAACGGGCGAACCTTCGGTTCGTTATACTTTTATAATCCTCTTCATTTAGAATCTTCTTTTCTAACAGTCTTTTCAATATAGCATGAATTTCATTGAAACTAGAATTATGTCCTTCTTTATTTGCAGATATTAAAATATTTAATCTATTTAGTAATTCTTGTGGATCATCTGGTAAGAATACAGTTGTTTCATTTTTAAAACCTTTTCCTACTTTAACACCCGTTGATAATAAATTTTCTAATTGTTTATAACGTCTAAGAGATTTTACTGCACCAACTCTATCTAACATAGCTTTATATTTTATGAGATCTTCTACAGCATAATTATTTAAATCTGCTCCTCTTAAAAGATCAACAAAATTTCTATCTAAACTAAAAGGAGATTTATCTGCTGAAAAAATTAAACCTCGAAAAGGTTGTGGAAATAGTTCTTTTTGTCCGAGATAAAATCTAGGTATTGTTTTTCCATCTATAAATGAAATAGAATGTTCAAATTGCATAGATTTTGGTAATTTCTTATTAATGTTTGATTCTAGTAATCCATAGTCATCTAATATAGTTTTGTGCTCTGGATCTGTTATATCAATTTGTTTATCATTATTTGTAAGTTCTTTTTCAAGAGTTTTAAATGGTTTCATAGTTTTCTCAAAATCAGTTTTTACTTGCTCGGTTTGCTGCATTTTTTCAAACATATCAGATTGAATACCAGCTTTTATCATTCTATGTTGAAGATGATTTTCTTTCATAATATTTCTTTGTTTTATTAACTCTTCTAATTGTTTAATTCTTTTAAAGTTATCAGCTCTAATTTTATCCATTTTTAAAATATAATATTTGAATTTTGTGGTAACATTGGAATACAACAAAAACATTTTACTGAACAAATTATTTTTTTATTGCTTTGTTGTCTGACATCTTTTCGTTTAAAGTTTTCTCGTTTTAAGTTTTGTCTAATAAAGTTTTGTCTAATAAAGTTTTGTTTAATAAAGTTTTGCTTAAATTTTCGCTTAAAGTTTTTAGCTCTTTTAAAAAAATTTTATCATTTTCTTCATTAGAAATTTTACCATCAGTAAAAGTTTTACCATCACTAGAAATTTTGCCATCCTGTTTATTCTTATCATCAACTTCTTCTGACTGTAATTGAAATGATATTTGATTTACTTCATTAGCTATTTGATCAAATTTTTCAATCTCATCTAACGTAATAACATTATCATCACATACTCTTTGAAAGTAGTAATGTAGTTTATCATAGACTTCTTTAATATGTAAATGCTTAGTTTTTAATGATTTTCGTTTCTCAGTTATTAAAGATTTATCTAACATTGTAACAAGTGAAGTTGCAAAAACACCCGCACCTGTTAAAGCTGTAGCAACTACTGGAATTACTAAAACACCTGAAGATATAACAATTGTTAAAGCACCTAAACTTATTGTTAAGAATATGCCAATTCCTTGTGTTACATTCTTAACTTTAGACCATCTCTTTCTTAATTTTTTATAATGCTCTAATCTTAATAATAATTGAGATTCCTTATCTTTCATATAACGTACTCTATCTTTATGTTTTTCTTTATTCATTTTTTCAATGTCCATTAAAGTAGAACTACGTTCATATGATAACGAAGGATATATTCTTGCGGTTTCTTCCACTTTTGTTTCATCCACTTTTGTTTCTTCCATTTTTAAAGAAATATTTTTAGTCACATGTTATATTTTAAAAACCTGAAAAATGGATTTAAAAGACGTTTTTAAAAATACCATTTTTCTGATTTTTTCGGTGTCCTGGAACGGTCATGATTTAAGCGAGAAAATTGTAATTCTCAAATTTTGAGATTCTCAACTTTTATGATTTTCGGTGTCCTGGAACGGTCATGATTTTCAAGGTAAAAATTGTAATTCACAAATTTGAGATTCTTAACTTTTATGATTTTCGGTGTCCTGGAACGGTCATGATTTTAAGGGTGAAATGTCATAATCACAAATTTGAGATTTTGAAAAATTTGAAAAATTGGGTATTTTTAAAAACGCCTAAATGTATGAATTTAGGTCTTCATAATCTGAAAAATGACCAAAATTCATGAATTTAGACCATTTAAAAAGTACCATTTTTTGAAAAATCGGTATCTTTAAAAACGACTAAATTCATGAATTTAGGTCTTAAAAACCTGAAAAAGGGACTAAATTCATGAATTTATGTCGTTTTTAAAGATACTATTTTTTTGAATTTTATGGTGTCCTGGGACGGTCTTTTTCCCATTACTAACGATGGCTATAACAAATATTGGTAGACCGCAAACAAATAGCCTAGGGAAGACCTGCATAAGAATTTTAGACAGGTTACTTTTTTGTGACAGAGTGACCCATAGAGTAGGGATATATAGGTAGAGTGTCGATTCAAAAAAGTATCTGTATACAGTGAAAATTTTTGTATGAAAAGATTGAGTTTTTTGCGAAGATTACGTTCCCGTGGTCAAAAAAATTATTTGAGCACTTTTGAAAAAAATCTAAATTTGCTAATTTGTATACCACCGAGATGACTCTCCTATATAAGTAGCATCAAACAAGGTGGATATCAAGAGGAATGAATATTTGCTAATAAGCATCCTAACTAAGCGGGAATCAAGCTGATTATCAAGAGAATTTCACGAATTGTATTATAATGGAAGTCTTCATGAAAAACTCGCGATACTATTCGTGCTTTCTTGGCTGAAAGTTCAAATTTTTAATTCAATTTTCACCGGCATGATTTTAGAATTCACTTAATTCATGTTTCATTTCTAGAATCTGAATAGTGATGTGGAACCATTTATATCTTTTAAAGTTAATTGGAATTATTGTCTTTGATTATGTGATTTTGCTGTGCCAGTGGCAGGTTGCCTGTGATATGATCACGCTTAAGAAAATACTCTTGAGGTTGAACATGAAAGTAACAGGAACCTATCGAATTGCTAATTTAACAAACATTAAATCTCCAAGACACTGAGAATCTGTGAAATCTCAATAATGTACCTCAAAGTGTACCTCAATAAATGGTTCATTGTGCTGCATTTCATCATCATACACAAATGGGTCAACATCCACCAAGTTCTTGTGTAATAATTCGGTGACATGAGTGGTCGAGAAAATCAGGATGATTTTCATCGAAGTCTATATCTACAATAGTAGATTATATTGATTCAAAGCTTTTTCATTCGCCACGTGTACATGTATATAGTCGATTTCTACTGCGAAACTTTCAATGAACTTTCTGCGAAAATTTCTAGGCTTGAGATGCATAAAGGCCAAACTCTGGAGATAGAATTATCAATGATTGCTACATTAATTCAATTAACGAATATTAAGCGGGAATATTCACACATGAACATGGCATGATCCACTGAGCAATAAACGATGGCTATAACACATATTGGTAGACTGCAAACATATAGTGAAGGCCTGCATAAGAATTTTTGACAGGTGGCTTTTTTGTGACAGAGTGACCATTTTGAAGTACTGGCAGTACAGCAACATGTGATTTTTTAAATTTATGTTCAGTCCTGTCTTTGTATGTTGATGGACTTCCTATTATTTGAAAAAAGCACCACTTAAGCAACCAAACGAATATTTAATCCTCACATTAAGAACCCCAAATATCAACTTACAGGACAGCCCAGGATTATATTCTTACAAATGGAACACATGAAACTTGTATATAATCTATCAAAACAGTCAAATACATGCACTTAGAATTATTTGCAGCAAAAATCGAGTCTTCACAAAAACCAGCTGACCGAAAATATTGTGGGAACATTAAGGTGTTTAAGGAACATTAAGGGAACATTCACCAAGTGTAAGGCTATATAGTCGATTTCTACTGCAAAGCAATTCTAGACTCGAGATGCATAAAGGCCAAACTCGCTTTGATATTTTACTTCTTTACCGGATTGGTGGAGATAGAATTATCAAATGATTGCCACATTAATTCAATTATCGAATATTGAACGGAAATATTCACACATATCAACATGGCATGATCCACTGAGCAATAAACGATGGCTATAATACACATTGGTAGACCGCAAGCATATAGTGAAGACCTACATAAGAATTTTTGACAGGTGACGTTTTCGTGACAGAGTGACCATTTTGAAGTACCGGCAGTGTAGCAAGATATGAATATTTTTTTTTATGTTCAACCCTGTCTTTGTATGTTGATGTGGACTTCCTATTATTTGAAAAAAGCACTATAGGCAGCCAGACGAATGAAAAATCCTCACATTTGGAACCACATTAGGAATCGCGAAATTTCAAAATAGCGAAGTATGAAAATAGCGCACTATGCAATACTCGAGTGTTGTGCAGAACTAAGTACATAGTCGTATTTCATCCCGACATTTTGATAAGGCCATGTTTCCTTTAGTCTACATGTACAGTTGTTGAAGTTTCATAACAAATGAGTTTCCTTTAAGGGAGCAGTAATGCAAAAATTGTACCCTTAAAATAATACTGTAGCAAAATTAATTAGGATCGACATATGGTCAATAACTAGGTTAAGTGAACCAAAAATCCAAAGTGAGCAAAAGAGGAAGTTTAAAAAACACAAGCTAATCAATAACCGATTTGTTATAAAAGCAAAGAAATAAATACATTTTTTAATAAAAGAAATAAATTTTTCGTCATACTATTAGAAAGAAACAATTCGAGATAGAATTACTTTTACGGTAAACCACGCTACGGTAGTTTTATGGAAAAGGGTGTCATGTCTCATGAATCATTAAAGAATTAAGAGTGGAATGAGAAGAACCAATGTAAACTGTACGTGTAAGCTGGCAGCAGACGAGAAAAACTTGCCAATCAGTAGAATAGATAAAGAACACGTATCTGCTAATGCAACCTAATGATTCAGGCAAATGTAAATTTTTAAGTCAAATACGTATGCATTATATATATATATATATTTAGGCAAGTGTTGTTGTATAAAATATCACAATCGATCTTATTAACTTTTAGATAGTGATGTTCCATTTGTCTATATAGTTTCTTTTCGTGAGTTGTTAAAAAACGCAAAATACACTTTGATAACCATTTTATAATCATGCAACCGGTACTTCGGACTGTTACAACGTCCTGAGGATGGATATATATATACTGTATATATATATATATATATATATATGAATACACAACTCAGGAAAAACCAAGATCTAATTTCCCGACCGGTTTCACCTCTTAGAGGCTAGTCATGGGAATGAACTAAATGGATATATTTTCAAACTATACATAGTTTAATGCAAACTACAATCGGGGAATTGGCACATAGAAGTAGCATCTTCATGTAGTCATTATTTATTTAGCTTAGGCTGCAGCATAGATATGAGCATCTTCTCTTTGTTCTCCCGATCAATCCTTGTGGATGATGGTGACATCTTATAAATTGGTGCAGCTTCGAATTTATTATGTAAAGATGTAGTAGCTGCGCACATAGATATATGACGACTAACGTCCAAAATTGTATATTGAGGTCTAAACATCTGTTGTCTATGTAACGTAAGTCTTTTCCTAAAACTACCTCCAGTATGCCCTATGTAATAATCTTGACAATTCTTACATTGAATGACATATATCACATTACTGGAGTAGCAGTTCAGATTGGAATTAATAGTAAAACATTTACTTACACCATTGACATCAAATACTATTGTTTTGCCTACTATCATCGTTTCACAACATGCACATCTGGGTTCACCACACCTACTGACACCATTTATAGTTTTCCTATTGTTCTGACAAATAGATCTAAGAAGAGATTTCAGTTGCTTGAACACACGCATTATTTTCTTGTCCTTGAATGACTCAATTAAGCTCAAGCTACCGCTCACAGGAAGAATCACTTCTTGGAATATGTTGGGATTGTTCTTGTTATGAGTTGTAATAAAAGGGATCATAGAGTTTACGTTTGACTTTGACTCATTTAGTCTGTTACAATTTGTTGTTTGACTCTGCTGGGCCCTAAGAAAAGCGTTATTGATAAGAGATTCGGGATAATTTAGTTTCAGTAATTTATCTTTTAATTCTAACAGTCTAATTTCCTTTTTATTTTCTTGAGAAACAATTTTGACAATTCTATTCGCTAGAGTATATGGAACGTTATTTAATGTGTGCCTAGGGTGAGCCGAGTTATAAGGTACATAACTAAAACCATCTGTTGGTTTGTAAAAAATATCGGTTTCTACTTTATTCTCATCCCTATAAACCAAAACATCCAAAAACGTTAATGCTAGGCTATTAGATTCCATTGTAAATTTTATACTATCATTTAATCCATTAATTACATTATAAAAGTCCGTAATATCTCCAAATCTCCTTTCCCAAATAATCCAGCAATCATCAATATATCTCAACCATGTATTCTTAATTGAATTACTTATTTCTTCATTATGAATCTCTTTAAGAATTCTGTACATGTTTCCTTCGATGAAACCCATCACTAAAATGGCATAGGTCGGGGCCATCTTTGTACCCATGGCAGTACCCCTAATTTGTACATATAAGTCATTTTCAAAGCTGAAAAAGTTATTTTCTAAAACGAACTTGACCGATCCCAAAATAAAGTCATTTGAAAACCTTTCCGAAATTAGTGATCTACTATTTTGGAGCCAATAGGAAATAGCTTCCATACCCAATTCAAGGGAAATGTTCGTATATAATGAAACGACATCGAATGAGGCAAAAATTGCATCATTTCCAATTGCATCAAGATCCCGTGGCAATTTAGACAGGAAATTGCAGGTATCTCTACAATAACTAGGGAGTGATGTGCTAACCGGCTTCAGAATTTCATCTACAAATGAACTTAAATGATTCGTTGGTGAGTGGCTACTAGATATTTTAGGTCTAAATTTCAAATTTTGTGGAGGTTGAACCTTTACGTGACCATATCGATCTGGAATTTGTTTTTGGATATATAAACTATATATATTTTTTGGATATATAAACTTTAAATATATATATATATAAACTGTATATTTACAGAGCGCCATTACTTGGTGAGCTCATGGCGCAACAAAATTATACAACATTACATGTACACAAGATAACATACACACATCAGCGATTGTAAGAAATAAAGTGTGTCTTCAAAGACTTTTTAAATGAGTGTAGGGATGCTGAGTTCCTCACGTCTCTGGGTAAGGAATTCCACAATACGGGTGCAGCATAGGGAAATTATCCGATAATAGTCCGATAATTGCGAGACTCCAGAATTCGGTCATCATCAGATGAACGCAACGATCGCCTAGGAATATATACGGATACGAGATTTGACAAATAGGACGGACAAGAGCCCTGAAGAATCTTGTACACAGTGACACAAATTTTATAACATATCCGCTGTCTGATACGAAGCCAGTGTAAATCAGAAAGATGACACGATATATGATCATATTTCGGAATACGCACAATTAACCTCGCCGCATTGTTTTGAATACGCTGTAGCTTATCCAGAAGATACGCTGGACAGTTGTATAGAATTGAATTACGGTAATCAATTCGAAAAAGAATAGTACTGCACACCAAAGTTTTACACGCATCCGTTGATAAATAGCGTCGGATAAGGCGCAAACGGCGCAACTCACAATTCAAAATACGAATCAAGTTGATAACGTGACACGATAAATCGAGGTTTCGATCGAATGATATACCAAGATTCCTCACTTTCTGAGAAAAATCAAAATGCGGTAGTGGCTCAGTTGGCATTCTTATGCTTGGAGGATATAACATAATCACTTAAGTCTTCCGTCTATTCAAAATCAGTTGATTACTTTGCCAACCAATCCTCCACTTGATGAAGACAATTATTCGCAGACAGCAAGAGCTCATGTTCTCGCTCAGAAGTCGTGCTTTGATAGAATTGGCAGTCATCCGCATACATATGGTATTTGAAAGAGTGGCAGCCGAACACTTTCGAGATTGGTGAGAGATAAAGCGAGAATAAAATAGGTCCTAGGACGGAGCCTTGCGGTACACCACATAAAAGAAATGATTTTTTGGATGTACTGTGAGACACCATAACAGACTGAGTCCTTTGAGATAAGTATGATACGAACCATTCATGAGCTGTTCCTATCACGCCATACGTATATTTCAGACGGGATTTCAAAATATCATGATCAACCGTGTCAAATGCAGAAGTCAAATCAACAAGCACAAGGACTGACACTTGACCATTGTCAAAAGATAATAGCAAGTCATTCATGATTTTCAATAGCGCCGTCTCCGTGCTATGATTCGACCGGCAAGCCGATTGATAAGATTCAAATAAGTTATTCGCAGTCAGATGTTGCATCAACTGTTGAGAAGCTACTTTCTCTTTCACTTTTGAAAGAAAAGGTAATTGTGACACCGGACGATAATTTTCAAAAGAATTCCTATCCAATGTGGCCTTTTTCAATAAGGGCTTGATAACAGCATGCTTTAAAGCAACAGGAAAGACGCCAGGTTTCAATGAATAATTGACAATTTCAGTAATCACAGGTAGCACATCATCAATGTGATCTTTCAGTAGAGCTACAGGGATGGGATCCAAGACTGATGATGTCATCGACAATTAGCTATGACTTCACGTATGTCAGACTGTGACATTACTTTGAAAGAAGACAATGGAACCCCGGAGAAACGCAGATCAAAAACATGACTATCATCAGTATCACTATTAGTGGCACCAGTGATTTGTCTCTTTACGTACAAAATCTTATCGAAGAAATAATTCAGAAATAAATCAGGCAAATCCGTAGAACAGTAAATTGTTGGAACTTGATTCCGCTTCTTGTTTGAGGTTAGATCATTCACAACTTTAAACAGCTCTTTACTGGTTTTAACCTCATTGATCAATTTGTTGTAGTAATTTGACTTTGCTCGGGTAGCAAGTCTGATTACCTGAAGCTTAGCATTTTTATAAGCGAGCATGTCTACAGTTAGTCTGGACTTGCGCCATTTGCGCTCAGCACGACGACGCGTACGCTTAAGGGAAAGAAGTTCGGTGCTAATTGACCGAAACCAAGGCAAAGATCTTCGTTTACACTGACGTTGTTCTTCAGGAGCATGAATGTTAAATGTTTTTCTCAATGTCTTATTGTAGTTTGTAGCATCAGAAGGGTCCAAGCTTTTTAATCCATCAGATAAATCACGACCAAACGCAGAATGATCAATACGCCATAAATTGCGACAAGCAGCGGTAGAAGTAGCATGTAATGTTTCTATGCAAAAGTTAGTAAGAACAACACGGTGATCAGATTCCAAGGTATCAGAAGTTTCCACAATGGATATCAACTCATCTGACTCACGTAAAACAACCAAATCCAGAATGTGACCTTTTATATGCGTTGGATGCATTACAACTTGCTTCAAATCAAACATCTGCAGGAATTTTAAGAATTTCATTGCGCTGGTATCCTTGTAATTATCAATATGAAAATTAGACAACAATACAAACATAATCTTGAATCAAATTGACATAGTCGAGGAATACTGAAAATTCGTCAAAAAATGCTGAAACTTTTAGCTGGTTCTTAGAGCTTGGAGGAGGACGATAGATACAAAAGAATGTTAGAGAAAGCTTTTTTTACCATTATTGATAATTGCATCAATTCAAAAGTTGTGTGCACAAACGGAAACGACGCAATGAAACTCACATGACGAAGACTCCGTTTATATATAATACCAATACCACCACCTCTTGATGTCGTACGAGGAAATGAATTCATTAGATGGGTTGAAGAGGACAATGCTCCACAAGAATGTTCATCTCCTACAGGACGAAGCCAAGTCTCAGTCAGGAACATAATATCTATATTATGTTCATCGATGAACAGGGAAATTTCGGAGCATTTTTCAAAAGAACACACGGAGCGAGCGTTGAATAATCCAATTTTAAAAGTATCGGAACATTGATCTTGAACTTTGCGACTGCATTTTGCTAAATCTATTAATGAAGTTGAAAGGGAATGAGACGTTTCAATGTAATAGCGATTAACATACGAAACATACTTCTGAGCTAATGAATACACGCCAACTGTGCCAATTTGTCAAAACAGTTGTTTAGAAATATCAATAAGATCTAGAACTTTACCATCTTTGAACAATCTTTCTGATTTGATGAAAATTTTACTTCCATCTGAATTCGAGGCTCTCAACTCCTTGCAAACGTCTCTTAATCGTTTATCCTCTTTCCGCTGTAAAACTGATAAATCTTTGACAATGAAAATATTTTGTGAAGAAAGTGATGCATCTGCACGGGTACGCTTTTGGTTAAATAAAACGCAATTCTTTGCTTCGCGGTTAGCAAAAATTATCTTCAATGGTCTTACTTTGTTTTCATCGTGACCACCAATTCGAAACGTAGAGACTATGTCAGCCTTGTTAAAATCTGAATCTGTCCCCACTCAACAAAACAGAATCATCCGTCAATAAACCAGACTCTGGAATTCCATGTGCTATCAAATTATTGGCTCTGATGCTATTCTCTTGCTTTTCTATATACAATTGTTGAGAGGTGATTACATCTTTCATATGTTTGAAATTGATGTCAATTTTAGCTTGATTGAGTCGTAGACCATTAAAGTTCGATTCTATCTGATCAATTCTTGACGTCAAGGCATCAATTTTGGCGCTAATTCGTGATTCAAATTCGGAAAACAGTAATCTGATTTCATCCATCAAAGATGCGTTTTGAGTGCCAGATCGAGAGCTTCGCCTTTCAGACATTTACTATTGTGCTAGAAGAGGAGGTGGAGTAAGGTCACAATTTATCGCAGCAATATTTTCCCTGCAGAATTTTTCCCTGAGAATTTTGGGCAATACTAACGCGGGAAACTGATTGCAGTGATGAATTTGAGAGCACGGAAGACGTTATAGCAGCAGCACTTAATTCAGATTGCGGATGGAGGCGAGATGGGAGAAGTGATGATGTCGACCGATATCAGCGCGAACAAGGGGAGAATAAATCCCAGATGCAATATCAGAACAAAGAGATCACTTCGCCGAAGTAATATTCAAAGTTGAATAATGCCGAAAATTCGAAGAGAATCGAAGAGAATTCAATAATAATTTGCACGATGCCAACGATCAGGAGACGGTGCAACAAATGATACAAAAATCTTCTGTGTACGGCAACTGTTACCCGGGAAATTTGAGAAAAACGTTGTACAGTCGGAGCAAGCCTCAAGACACAACCGTCAGACACAACCACTAAATGACAATATATATATATATATATATATATATATATATATATATATATTATAGCGGGCTCTATTCCTTGCTTGTACGAGCATTTAGAAAAATTTTCGATAAAATAATTTCTAGGTGGCAAAGCAGAATCAAAGCTCAATAATGACAGAAAATAGACTACTACAATTTTAAAGAGCAATAGGCCTATACCGAAGATAGCAAAGAAAAGTCATAAAAGTTACAACACGCAGTCGGTGACTTTCTTCAAGGACTCCCATTCCACATCTCTGGAGTCAAATACGGCCTTCGGATCGTTGAATGATGTACAGAAGTTCTACTAAGATGGACAATTTGGATATCAATCACTCTAGACGAACAAGAGCAACATATTAATCAGGGGCTTATCCTGTGGGGCTGTGGGGATAGCCACAGGTTTTTCTGTTGGCATGGGTGGGGTGGGGATTCAAATATTAATCCCCACGGCAACCCTGGAATAAATGATGCAACGCAAAAGCCAGAGAGATTTAAAACAACGAATGACGGAATTTCTCTCCAAGACTCGAAACTTGTCTCCAAGAGATCTCGGGTGACAGATGCTGAAATGCATAGAGATTGGTGAAACGCAGGCTCATTTACTTGTGAAAATGTGCCAATTATGTTTCATTTTACATGCCTATGGCGCACACCCTTGACTGAGCTCCTTGAAGTTCCATTTCAATTACAGATTTACAAATACAACTGAGCAGATATTTTTTAGAAGATCAAATTGATCACACGTTGGTAGCTTGGTTAATATTTAGTCAATTTTGCGTCTTGGAAGCTTGGCTAATTGAAGGTTAATTTAATGCTCTCAAGTAATGAGACTGTCTGTCATTCAGACACAAATAATTTCCTAATCTATTTTTGTGAATAGAAAGCCTTTTTAAATTGTGGACGACTTAAAGGAAGGGGTCGAAATATTAGGGACATGCACCCACAATAAGGGGAAGGGGAAATGCTACTGTTTTACAGGCTTCTTTTTAAGGATGACTTCTAAGCAAGAGTTCGGGGCAACTTTTTGCCGACAGGAGACAGGAGTCACAAGCAAACCCCACGTAATGGCATTGAATTCTTGTGCAGATTATCATGCTGGCACATGCATGTATTGTACTTACTGAATTCTCTCAAAGAAATAGCAGTCAATTTGAAAAGAGCAGCAAGTCCCATTTTCGTCGCATTCAGATCATTGGAACCTCTAGATGTGAGATACTTGTTCCTGCTGGCTGTTAAACATTTGCCAACTTCTTCATCAACCGCCGCATGACCACCGAAGAGTCCTGAAATGGATAAATCAAACGATGCTTCATGATGATAGGACTGTAGCAAAATGGTGAGATGTACGCAAGAAAA
Organism: Prostheceraeus crozeri; assembly: GCA_907163375.1. NCBI lineage: Eukaryota > Metazoa > Platyhelminthes > Polycladida > Euryleptidae > Prostheceraeus > Prostheceraeus crozeri. The sequence goes on from CAJQUW010010840.1 coordinate 108,387, forward strand.
GAGCTTCAATTTATAGGCATGTAACCGAAGATTTCGAATGCAAGAATTGATATCAACTAGAATGCAATAGAATTGAAAAATAATTTAATCGTCAATACAGCAAGCGGAATATGACAACATCTGCACCATAATCAAGTATAACATGAAAATATGACAAAGGAGTTCGTGTAGATTGACATGCACCGTTGGTAGGCTAATGATCATATTTTGCGTCTGGCGTTCGAGCTGTCAGATCGAACAAAAAATTTCCGCTTAAGGGTGGGGGACACAGTGAATTGTCAGCTACCTTATGAGCAAGCTGGACACAAGTCTTCTGAAGGGTTTGTCTCAAGGACAATTTCAATTGGTCATTAGCCCACCGCTTAGGTCTACCGGACGTACAGCCACAGCGCCGGAGATTCATTTTAAGTTTCGTCACAACCATAGTGCACACTCTAAATCAAGTATTACCATTCCTATCACTAGATTTCTTTGCTTGCGATGGGAATTTTATTATGATAGGGGTCTGCAATAGACATATAAAGTAATTTCCACAGAATTCGCATGGAAGTTTCTTGTTGTGTGGGAGAACTGTGGGAATGAAATGTCTCATCCCATGTCATATCTGGAACACTGAGTTGTAAAAAGCTTTGAACAGAATCTTAGTGCAAGCACACTAAGCTGATCACGAAAAACGGACCACCGAAATGATTTTGAAATTCAATCTTAATTAGTTCTGTAGTTTTCAGTAATAAAATGAAACCAAAACTGCCAGTCAGAGTAGTGTTCATTAAGACGTGAGCCAGTAGAGTATATACGAGTAGTGCAATAGAGATCAGATAACAGTGAGCATGGATGGACCTTTATGAGACTCAGATTTCAGCAGGCTTGTTGGTGGGACAGTCACATATCCCACTGCCAATGAAAAAATATAAGAATTCCCATTCCATTGTTCTTCCAACTAACTCTAGCCTTTTCATGCTTCGTTTTCAGTAAACATTTCGATTTTTTATGATTTCATTTCTATCATTTTCAATTCACTCTAATGGGCCAGCTGCTATGTAGGGTTGCACGTGCACTATTACTAATAATTATTGTCAGACTGCAATTTGCAGTTCAGCTATCCTAATCCAACTTACTTTTCATTTTCTTTTTTTCGCACAATTTTCCTTTGGTTAACTAAGTGCGATTTCTGCCTGTATTGAAGCACCCGTCCCTAAATGTCCGTTACTTGGCTACTTGTACAGTATAGTTCGTTTTTATGATCAGCAAGTTGATTGATCGGCAGTCTAAAATTATTAGGCTCTCTTATAGCTCCCACACCCGTCAGTGCCTTTAATAACACGCTTTGATTTGAGGAAATCGCAAGAAGTCGAAAGGGATCAAAGCACTAGGAAAATAGATATCTTAGATATTGGGAAACTTATGCTGACGGCGATCATTTTTCTGTAGTTGACGTCATAAACTGCACAAGCGTAGACTAACTCCTAAGGAAAGGAGGCTCCATTTTCTGTCGTTATGGCATGGGTCAAAGTGAAAGCCCAATTTGCTATCTTTCGCACCGTGAATATGCAAATTCGCAGAACTCACCGGCGCATTTGTGGCAAGGGGATGCCAGACAGAGCAGCCCTTGGAATCAGATTGCAACTACCACTTTTCTGATTGTCACTTTTTTGTAACGCAAAGTTGACGTAATTTTTGTGCATGCATTTATTTCATTTCATAAAATATACGGCTGTTCTTGTATCCAAAGGAAACGTGATGCACGAGTATTTAGTGTAACTGTCATCGCAGTGATTCACTTTGTAAATCAGGGTTTCAACAGTCCATTTGCTGTTCAATATCAGTAGATTATACAAAACATGCAAACCTAATGGCCTTGAAGTTCTCATATCGAGAGAGCTGCCTATGGTGCTGATGGGAGAAACTATAAAAGAGCCAATTATTAGGTCGCACCTATGCTTATGCGCACGTAAATAATAATCTAGCAAAATTCCACTATTATAAGAGTGCATGTGCCTTCTGTCTTAGTATTGTATCTCACTGTAGTTATCCTAAATTTATGACTGATAATGTTTTCCACTTAAAGTTGCGCATTTGTGCTTTACACAAAATGCACAGGATATATGATTTGATGTCGTATACTTTCCATGGGCCGTCTCTTGTGAGCATAACATGAGCAGGATGTCCACATTCCCACCCCATTTTGCATGAGATTCTCATTCTCACCAACAAGCCTGAGTTTTCGAATCATTTGTAAAAGAATTTTTCTTGCTCGGTCTCATTAGCACTACCAACCTGACAGTCTACCACGACTGAAGAATCCTGATGCAAATGATCGTGCTGTGCGGAAAGATTTCCATTTTCCGTATCCTGTAATCAATCAGTAATAAAACATGGGTAATGTCGTGCTAATTTGTTAGCAGTGAACAAATTCCATGGTACACTGTAAATCGCTCAATACCAATCACATACGAAGGATGCATACCAAAATATTTTTTTGGTATATTTCTGTATTCTCTTGGTATATATTTGCATGCTTTTCGTATGTTATTTCAAGTGTGGTGTGCTTTACATACTAAAGCCATACCAGCACAATGTTAGACGAAAGCATCAATTGTCATATGACATTTAAGAGTCAAACTTACAATACTGAATTCGATTTTAATACATGTAGCTCTAAAGCACTTCATAAACAATCAATAAGTATTTAACTAACAATTATGCATTATGCAATTTTGAAATTAAGCATATATTAAGCATATACTATCAATCCGAAATAAAAACACATTATAATTCATGAACGCAAAAATAGCTATGTTTGAGATATATAAGTCAACATGATTTCGCGAAAGATATCGTTTGAATGAATTGATGTTAATCAACTTGGTTCACTAAGTAGTGCCAACCAAGCGTCCTGTTAATGTTGCTAGACAAGTAGCAACGACGACGTACTCGAGGAGCACAAATTCACAATAAATATACTCTAGCTAAATATAACACTATCAAAAAGAAATATTCACGACTGGTATCACTGAAAAAAGTTATTTGACAGTAGTACGTAATAAATATATTTTTTTGCTATGTGACTTGAAGCTCTACATACCAGAAGCATACCAAAGGCATACGAATGAGGATGAATTTGCATCGGGTCTCGTATACAAAACATACCAACAGCTCGTATTTCATAGTAAAACAGCCAATCACAGACAGAATAGTTCGTATCGCTACACACCAATCACATACGAAAATATGTGAGATTTCCTATGAGAAACATGCCAGATCTCTGTAAGCATACAAGAATCTCGTATCAGATGCTAGTTTCAAATTGTATGTGAATTTGGTTTATCTTTGTGTGTAATTTTCGTATCCAGCGATTTACAGTGTCGAGTGGTTTCATTCTGTCTGCATTGCATTCGCAGCAGTAGGCACTTACCCATTGAAGATTTCATGTCCCACGAAGGTGACCAATTTGACATTTTTTCGTAAATTGAACCTGACATACTTCCTTGTTGACCTGAAAAGGGCAATATTTGCAGGTGAAAAAATTGCAACTACGATTTGTCCGTTAGGGACCCGATGTCACTACAGGTCATCACAAGCAGATTATGTCCCTCTAGCGATAGTTTGGGGTGGGGGAGAAGTTCTAATCCTTCACGCAGAAGCGGTCTCTTAAAAGGCAATTCTGGACGTTCCTGTAGCGGACATAAGGCGGCCCTCTCCTAGCCTTAGGAATTTATCCACAATGTCTGTAAAAATGTGCTTTAAAACCGTCTTTTCTTAAAATCAGCGGCCGAATCGAGGGGGTAGGGAAATTCTATGTTCAAGCTGTTAATTAAAGTCAATCAAATGTTTTACTATTCTTGACAGAGCAACATGAGTCATGTTTCTAAAAACAGCACCCCGGGGACAATTCCTCAAACAAAAGCCACTTTTGCGCAATGTTCTCCAAATAGTTTATCGGATTCAGGGTGACGTCCTCGCAGCGGACGGAGGTTTCTTGTCTAACCTTTTCATGCCCAAGATCTTATCGGCCGATCTGAAGGTCTCATTACGTGAGCATTGCTTTCGCAGTGGCTGGACACTTACCCATTGGAGATCTCATGTGGTGCGCTTGTGTCCAGATTGACGGTTTTTGGTACATAGAACCTGACATGCCTCCTCGTTGACCTGGAAAGAAGTAATGTTTACATGATGAAGCAATCGCAGCTACAATTTCTCAGTTTCCCAATGTTGGTACAGATCACTGCAAGTTGAGAGAAGGCCCTCCAACGCACAGGTTGGGGGACATTAAATATTTTGTTTTTCTGCTTCGGTTTGCTAGAAGTGTGATTGAAAATCGACGGCACATCCCGGAACTTACAAAGTGGGCAAAAAAGAATTCCTAATACCTTACAGAGATAGGAAAAAAGTCGTGCGTCGCTTGCGGATTGCTCTGAATTTCAGCAAAGTGCTTCGATTGCCAAAATTCCTTCAAATTCGAAAAATTTTTATCATTATGCACAAGTTTTCTCCATAATATTGGCCATTCCGATCATCATAATTGAAAAAAAGTAGCAGACGTACGAAAATTAGTTCACTTGATGTTTTCAAATCCTCTTCTTAGCATTCCTCACTGCATAGTGCATACACTGAATCGAATGTTGCCAGACAGCGATGTGTGTTTTGGTGTGTGCGAAGTGACATCACCACACGCACGTCTCTCTCACTGGCTCTAGTGTCCTCTGCTGAGACTGACACATAATAATTTAGTAGTAGTTGCGGCGCATTCGCGTCACAGATAGTTACCAAATAGACAAAAAGTTCAATCAAAGCATGTTTTGGATCTATATTGAGCCGAAGAGTCGACATCGATAATAGATGATCCATTGGCATCATTGAAAAACAGCAAAATGAAACATCAGTATTTAGAAAAGCTGAACAAATTCTTCCTTTCTGTCCCGAAAAAGAGCGTGAATTCTGACAGCGTGTCTCTTCGGCAGTTGGACGAATTGTAAGATGGAATCATCTCAAGCCTAAAACTGTGCGACTCCTACATTTTTTAGACTAAAATTTGTGACTGATTGTCAACCATGCTTGTTTCATATTTATGTGCACACTTTGTACATACATGTACAGCAAGCAAGTAGACCTACATAGATTGAATTGTTATCAGAGTGTTTCATTTGAACACGATATGCTGTGATAGCATGATATCTTTGATTAATCTCAACGCAATATATGCATGCTCTTACCATGGTCAGAGCTATAAGCGGGTTCGCGGGTCAACCGGTCTCCGGTGTTTTTGGCACTCATCGCACGGGTCATGAGCAATGCTGACTCGTTTTTAATGAATTTCCTAAGTAATTTCATTGTAATGTTTTCGCTGCTGATCAACTAAAAGCTCTTCAATGATGGTGCAACAAAAAACACTGTAGCAGCTAGGTACTTACCCATTGGAGATCTCATGTGATGCGATGACCATTGGCCTTGCATTCTTCCATACATAGAGCCTGACATGCTGCCTTGTTGACCTGAAAAAAGGGTGTTGCTTATACGGTGAAGTACATTGTAATATTGCCGTTGCAATTTCTCAGTTCGGGACCCAATGTTGCTACAGATCATCATTGAAAAGCGGCCCTTTTAGAAAAGATAACAAAGAACGCTACTATAGCGGATATGACGGGTATTGTAATGGCTTTTTGAATATCTAATTGAAGAAGCACAATTTCAAATAAATCGTTTTTTGTCGAACAACTAGAGTCAATCAGATTCAGCATGAAATTTAGAGAAAGCGATCTAAGAGTCATATGTTCAAGTAACCGAAACTAGCTTGATGGAATGTCGTTTAATCAATATGCGCAAGCCAAAATTGAGCGTACGTCACGGGACTGTTGTGACCAAGCTCCACATTTTATGATCAGTTTTGGTTACATCTCGGTGTCGCCAAGAATAAGCGTCTGAACGCCAAGCGTCGTCGAATTTGTTGAATTCAATAGTGATTGCTTCGGCATAAAAGTACCTCGGGAGAATTTTTCATTTTTTCTTTTGGAATAGCTTTCAAAAAATTTCACCATGTCTTTAAAAATTGTAACATGGGCCGCTTTTTCTTAAAAACAGCAAGCGAATCGAAGGGAAAGGGAAGGTCCTTGTCCTAACTTCTCATAAAAAGCAATCAAACGCTACATGACTCTTAAGAAAGCAGCTTGACTCATCTTTTTAAAAAAAGGCAACCCGAGGGACTATTCCTCGACCTACCCCAAAAGTCACTTTCGAGCAATGTTACTCCTAATCGCTTGATTAAGGACGTCCCCGTAGTGGACTAGAAGGGCGGAGGTCTTTGTTTAGACAAATTTGCTCTTGTAAATAGAATAATCAAATATTGAGTTGCATCCTCAGTTGAAAAATGGGAACAGACCTGAATAGCTGCCATTTCATCCAATATTAGGAATCATTAAGTAACTTGCTATTTGTAAATTTGCTCTTGTCCGGTACCTAAAGGTTTCATTCTGTCTGTATTGAGAAGGTGAATGCTGTATATTACACTGAAAAGCGGTCTCTTAAAAGTGATAGTTCAAGACGGGGCCTTGTCCGAACTTTTATAAAGCAATCAAATGGCCCATGTTTCTTAAGACAGCAACATAAGTAATGTTTCAAAAATAGCATCCTGAGGGCTAACATTCACACAAAAGCCGCTTGCAATGTTACTCCAATGATTCAGGATGTCCCCGCAGGGAGGGCGGATGCTGTTGTCTAAACTAGCTCTTCTCCAGGCTCTCATTGTTTCAGCTGAAGGTTTCGCTCTGTCTGCATTGCTTTCACAACAGGTAGGTACTTACCAGGCTTGCCGTGGGAATGGGAATCCCAATGGGAATCTTGCTTCAAGTCATGGGAATCCCATGGGAATTAAATGAAAATTTTGATCACCAAAACAAGATAAATTTAAATCTTATTTGAAAGTATCAACTCTTTTTTGGTTTGCAAAGGTTGTGAGAAAGCGAGAATGCAGGCTGTAGTTGCACTCATCTTACTGGATGACTAGGCGAAGGCCGCTCATGAATGACGCACAGATTGAAGTGAAAACACAACATTTGTACATGTACATTGTACAGGTGTGTCTACAGTAAGCAGGCTGTCCTTGTCTGAAAAAACATGATTCTGTCAGGGTGACGAAACACGGGTCGGCAACCATCATCACAACAATTCTTTTCTTGGCTTATCAATCTTATAAGAAGACTAATATCGGTCTTCAATGAGAGAGAGAGAGAGAGAACCTGGATTATGTAATTATCTGTTGAGGCTGTCTGTCAATTCGCATCGTCAACCGACGGGAGGAGAATCAGTATCCATGTCAGTGACCGACCGATTCTCTCGCCCCGTGCGCTGCATGATCAATTTCACTTACGCAACTTTTGACAATTCAAGTGAGGGAATGTGAGCTCGCAAAACATTCTTTTCCCCTGATTGACGCTTGGCGATGATTCATTAGGCTGCAGACCGAAGAGGAACCGAGCTATATGATTTAATTATAATCGTCTGCAACTTCAGTTCCCACTCTGAGGCAGGTCGTCGCTGCGATGTCTTCGAACAAGTTCTTCGAAGCTGACAAAAAAACTCTGCAGCAGCACATTTCTGCGGCTCGTGTATCTTTTGTTCCGCCACCGAAGTCATCAACCAGTGGTAGTGCCAATCTTGATTCGAGGATAAAGGCCGTGTAAGTGGGCATATCACCGGTTGCCGAATGTCAGGAGACGACAAGAAACCATTGTTGGTCCCTTTCCTTTATTGTGATGCCTGTAAGAAATTGTTTCTTTGGTTTAAGAAGACAAGAGGACAGTGGGTCAACCAGAGTGGGGTCAGTGCAATAAAGCGCCATCTCGAGAAAAACTGCGCACCGGCGACGTCGACGTCCAATCAGCTCACCACTCACCGAAGTTTTCAGTGTGCTCCATCAACAAGCAAGCCTCCTCTTCCGAAAGAAGCAAAAGAACAATGGCAGCAGCATGTAGTGAAGCTTGTTTGTGCCTATCCGACTGTGTCCATCAACGCCATGGCTCAAATTGTATCTTCTTGCGCAAACTTCGCTTCTTCGGTAACGCACAGAAACAACAAGATCAATGACTATTCCATCGGACGACCTTACATTTCATTGGGGTTAATGACTGAGGGAGAGCAATCCCATGCGAAGTTGCAACATCATTTTAGAAACAGTCTCAACGATCCGGATGCTGGTGTATCATGCATGATTGATTTTTGGTCTGGAAGACATGAACATCGACTTTCTTATTTTGCTATTGTTGCTTGTGGACTCGATAAAGATTGGCGTTGGTTCAGTTATCCACTTAAGATTTGTGATTTGGATGATGTACCACACGACGCTTCGTTCATTTTCAAAATTCTCGAAGAATGCATTAAGTCACTGGATGATGAAAAGCAGGGTGAGCTCTCTCAACCCATCTTTATAGTTAGTGACAACGAACCGAAAATGGTCGCAGCGTCCGACGGCCGTTATCCAACGACGCTGAACTTGGGTGGTAGAATTGGTTGTACCGAACATGCCTTGTCGACTTGTGTCAAAGACGTTTTCGAGAAGTCTCCACCAGAATTACTAAGTGGCATGCTGTCTAATCTGACTTCTGTGGAATCTTTCTATAATGTACGCGACTAAAATGCGAAGCGACTGAAGCGTGCTATTCCTGATAAAAGCACGACTCGCCCATGGCGCTTTCAACATCCTCGACTTCGATCTGCGGTGGACAGCTACACTGTATTTCTGTCAGAAAAAGACTGTCATGTATCTGACAATTTGGATTTCTCTGTTGGATATTATGGAAGCCGTCAAGTGCTTCTTTGACAGAGTTGAGGTTGATGAGCCAGCTTCTCATCTGTCTTACCTGAACTATCTTACTTTGGATATTCACTTGTTCCAAATGCAGATTAGTAAAGAAGTGCCTGCCATCGCTCGGGAGACTTGCTGCCTTCTACGAAACCAGATGAGAAAGAAGCTGTGGCCATATTGTGGTTCATCATTTGCAAAAGCGGCTTGCTATTTGTCAGGCATTGATGTCTGCAACACGGCTTTGGATATGGTGAAAACTCTTAGATATTCCAGCAAAAAGACCCGAGAATTGCAGGTGTTCATGAATGAATGGGAGCAGGAGATGCAAGGATTCAAATCGAGTGTTGTGAACTATTTGAATCAGCTGCTTGATTCAATGCATGTATCTGATATCCCCACGGACAAAGTCAGTGATAACCAGGAACGTGAGCCCTCGACATCCAGCGATCCGTTTGAGACATTGTTTGCTCCACGCCCAAAGCGCATGAAGACTTTGCTTCATGAACAACTTGAAACAGAAATGTTGCTTTTTGAGACTATTCGTGTGGCCTCCAGACATAACAACGTTTGTTAATCCATTGACATTTTTCTAGAGCATCAGCTATTCTCTTGATAGCCTTCATTGGCGCATGGTAGCGTTTTGCGTTTGTTAATCCATTGATATTTTGCTTCAGTATCTGCTATTCTCGTGATTGTTTTTAAACCCGCATTTTGTTTGTTAATCCATTAATATTTTCTTGAGTATTTGCTTTTGCCTTGATGGTTTTCAAAGTGACGCTTGTTAATCCATCGATGGCCTTCATTCGGTATCACGCGGGTCTCAAAGTAACGGTTGTTAGTCCATTGATAATTTATTGAAGATCTGCTATTCTTAGATTGTAGTTCTGTCATTCGTAGGCCGTTATACATAATAGGGCATACATTGGAGAGTTTTATAATATGTAGCTTTCATCAATCCATTGATATTTTTTAATGTTTGATGCCTTTTTAGCAGCAACATTTGTCAATCCTTGGACAAATTTTCAATGAACGTTTGTTTCTCGAATATAAATTTGTCTTCTTGCATTTGTGGCTTTATCATCAAAGTTAGATAGAATTGGAATTGCACCGTACCTAAATACATGGGATGCGAGCGAGCGTATTATCACATATTCATAAATCAGTAGTTGTTTTCTGTTGAGAAGTCATAGAAATATGCGTAGGCGAAGTATTGACTTCATTGCTTGTTTACAGGCTGTATCGCTGTGATTGGCGATGTGAATTTATCCTTTTATAATTGTTGACACTTATTTGAGCCTTTTGATTATCCGGAGAAAATTGAGTACAGTGATGTATATACTCCTAAATGTGTTAGTGTGTATATTTTAGTCCAGCATGCCGAAATCGTTTACGATTTATGTTCTATCGAGCGTCATGACTCAGTGTGGCGACGCTGAGACGGTGAGACGCTAAATATTTAAGAAATTTTGACCTGTTTGAAAATACAACTCTCTTGATTTCGCTGCACTGCGGTTGTTTTACCTACACGTACACCACACGAGTGTAACAAAGAAAGGAGGTTACACAGGCACTGTACTTGTATTGTAAACTCAAATATGATATTGCTATCTAATATGATATATGAGCTAGAAGTTTGCCATGTTCATCACAAGTACGGCACCGCATGAAGTGAATCAGAGTGAATAGACATGCGAATATGTGTATGTATAGGCCTATATGTAATCGAAGACTATTTCGATGAAGTCGTCTTTATTGATTGACTAATCCCTGAAACAAAATGATAGATATTTTTGATAATTAGTAAAAACTTGCAATTTTTGGAAATTACAAAATAAGATAGATTGATATGCCAATACTTTTTCATCCAAAAAATAGGTCAACTAAAAGCGCTTAATCTCATCAGTTCAACTACGAAAATCCGTTAATCGACTTGTAGTCCGAAAGAAGAGAACCATAAACCGTATATAGGAAGAGTAATGAGCCATGGGAATTCTGATGGGAAATACTGAAAAATCCCGTGGAAATGGGAATTCCCATGGGATTCCCATCAAAAATCCCGTGGGAATGGGAATTCGAAATCAATTCCCTCGGCAAGGCTGGTACTTACCCATTGGATATCTCTTGTGTGGAGACGTTGACAAGTTTGGCGGTTTTCCATTCATAAAAACTGGTTTGTTTCCTTGTTGCTCTGAAAGAGAGTAGTTTTGCAAATTGAATAATGTTTATCATGAGCATTTTCATCGCTAATTATTCCATTTTCAATTAGCCTGTTTACCCTGCACAATTATAGAGCATATAGAACTTCAGCTTCCTTTGCTATACATGTACGAAGTTCAATATACGGCAGTTCATTAAACAGTTTATTGCCCTGATACCACTTTGCCTCTTTGAAAGTTGATGCTAGAAATAAAACAGTAAACGGAGAAAACCAGCAAGAATATCACGGACACGAAACAACTCATTAACCAAGATATCGACTTGTACCAGAGTTGGAACCGGAACTGGCTAACCGGCCCGGTCGACCGGTTGTGTTGGGTTGACGGTTGGGCTGTGTTGGTATAAGTCGACCGGTCGGCCGGCTCCGGTCGAAAACCGGTCGGTCAGTCAATCGGCAGCAAGCATTGAGATCGCTCTATCAGACAAGAATTGTAATGTATACACAATTTATCTATAATGGCTTACTGAACTTATTTAAAATGTCCCCGATAGATGATTCGTTGCAGATTTTTAAGATCGACACTGAGATTGCTTGAAAAATATCATCAATTCCCAAATGTTTCGTCATCTTGTCTATTCAAATGCTTACGCATCTCAAAATTCATTTCTTATGAAGCTATGTTAGCTTAGAAAGTTGTAAGGCGCTAGGGTCATTAATTCATTTAAATTGAAATTATTCATATGTAAACAAAAGCGCATCTGCATCATATAGAAATGAGCTTGTCTAATGCATGATAAAATACATCGCGTCAGCCCATTAAGACTGATCAATACCCTTGCCAATTAAGTGATAATCCACTGACATAGAAGTTGAAAATAACGCAATAATGCGCAATATAACGCAATAACTTCTTTTATAAGAATCCATGAGAAGACGTAGCTTACGGTCAATCACATATATGTGATTATTACCACAATCCGTTATCCATTGCTTCTTTTAGAACTTCTTTCAATATTGAGCCAAATATGAATTCAAATGATAAGCTTCAATTAGTAGAAGTCCCTTAGGAAAAATATTGAAGAACTTATTGACATCACAAATTTCAAAAAGGTCGAGGCCAAGGACTTTCAGAGTACAAAGCGAAGAACCCTTAGTCGCATCTGTTTGAATGACATACTGTAGTGCAAATTAATAAAAGATGATCACAACCATCCGTTTGGGTTTGGTCGGTTGACCGGTCAACTGGCCGGTTGGATTGACTTCGTCTTGCCGGTTGGGTCAGAAATTTCCTGACCGGTTCCAACTCTGACTTGTACACTGTCTCCTCAGCATAATAATGTTGATAAAATTATGATATGTTACTGTACAAGTAAAGTGAATTAATAACAAAATTGGAGAAGAAAAATCAAAGAAACAAGGTAAAACTGAACTTTGTTCGTCTACACAGCGGTGTTTTGTACAACAGTAAGTCTCATATTCACCTTGGTCTTCTTCTGAGTCTCCACAAGGATCTGTTTCTGAAATGAAGAGATACTAGCTACATTGATGGAACAGACATTGCATGGAAACTATAAAAGTAGATAAAAATGGTCGGTACTTGGATATCTATTGGAAGATACTGCTTGCCTTGCTGCATCTACTTCTATCCCTTTGGTTCAACATGTATCTCGCTACATTAAATTTTGATAGCAACACCTAACGTTGTTATAAAGCGAGGAAACATGAAAGAGTGCAAAAATGGTAGCAAAAGTGTATGGTAGTCATCTATAAAAGTTGAAATAGCACGCTTGGTTACTCTATTTCTTATTTATGATTTGCTACAGCACTGCAAAACTTCAAGTTTCCGATATTTTCCAACTAAAGCCCTGAAGTTCGAATTCAGCGATGCATATATTGCTGTAATGTCAAGCAAAAAAATTTTTTCGTGTCATTTTTTGAATGTGTAGTGAACAATAATGTACAAGTAACAGAAGTTAAATATGCGCTGTAAAAAAGCAAAAAATGGAATTAAAAAAAGGCTAGAAATTGACAAATCATTGTCCTACGAAACTCCGTCAAAACAACCCCTACAGATAAAAAAGGCACATAAACTGTGAGAAAAGAAAATCTGGCTCAGAACCTAAAAGGTTTGCCAGCAATGGCAAGCTCTTCCTGTCCAATTGTGCATTCCTTGTGTGCCAGAAGAGATCGGGCATTACAGCGCATCAATGTGTAATTGATGATTAATGTAATTCAATAATGTGTAATTGAATTATACTTTTATCTGCAATCGACTTTTCATCTGCATCTTCAAATTGCCCTATCACAAGTAATAAATAAGCTTATATGCAAACATTTGCTTTTCTACCTGGAGTTTTGACTTTCAATCGAAGTCATACATCCTAATAGTTATTATACAAAGAGGCAAATGATGGAAATACTTGATCTGCCTCAAAATTAATTTTAGATGTAATCTGCAGCAATCTTCCGGTAATATATTAAAATGAAAATAGTATAAGATTAGAAGTTCATATCAAGATGAAAAAGATGCAAGATTTCATATATCGTCGTCATCGTACAAAAATGGCGTAACTCAAAACCGTTTTTCTCTGAAAAAATCTACATAATCAAGACAAATCAAGTACCATTGTATAGAGGACAACATCACAACTTCGAATATATAACTTTTATTCCCAATAAAAGCATCTGTTCTGACAAAAAAGTTGCAAAGATGAGATGCGCTATTTACATTATGGGATAATTTTCTTAAGAAAAATACGCCAATTTCATTTTCTGATTTTCTCCCAAAAAATCATCTCTTACACTTATGAAAATGTGCTCATCAGATCCACCATGTAAATAATGACCAGCAACTGCTAAAATCCCAAAATCGAAAATTTTCAGTTACGCCATTTTTGCACGACGACGGCGATATGCAGCAAATGCAAAACTATGCAGAATGAATAAGAAAATTTATATAATCATGAAATGAATACGCATGTTTTCTATGGGAATCAGATTTTCATTCACTTCACATTTCTTTATCTTCTTTGTCATATCATTTATCTATTAGCAGATGCTATTATAGTCAATCAAGGTAAACAATCTCCAGTCGTGGTCAGAGAACAAAGACATGACTTCGATAATTGCTTTGTTTTGAACCTTCGTTCATTTTCATGTTGTTTGTGTACTTTAGCGGTAATGAGAAAAAATATTGAACAAGTTTGAAAAAGGGCTATTGAACTTATTTGAATAATACTTACATATTCGCATTCTTTACATCACAAGGATTCTGAAGATACCAAACATGATCATTTTTGATGAAAAAGTGAGAATACAACATTTTCAGTCAAAAGAGTCATGATTTTGTGATAACTTCACGATATCACTAATTTTTTCCTAGTTCACTGATTTTGATTACCAGTATATCAAACGAAAGCTCAGAAAATACTCGTTCTCCTCGTGCCTGATTCATTTTCATACTCACATGTTTTCTTATAGAAAAATTGCAATTTGTAAATTGTGCGATTTTCACATTTTGAGCACTGCCCAGCAAATACAACAGCTGATGCAAGTCCATCATAGCTCATTTGAAGGCTGAGAATGCAAGCTGTCGAATGATGTGTGGCAAGTTGTTGTGCGATACGATTAGAAAGAATGCTTCAGTGCGACACGCTGAAGCTATGCCATTATCTGCCTTAATTAATTCAGATCGTATTTGCATTATTATCTGATATCTCGACGTAACATATGTCAAGCATAGATTTCTAAGTTTTGAAAATTCTTATATTTCTTTTTACTATATTTTGAAAATTCGGCCGTAATTACAGGTTTTATTCATAAAGCATATATACTTCATTTCTGTCTGTAATCATGGAAGAAGAAGCACCAGGCTTTTTAGGTAACTTATCTAAATACCCTGATGGAATATACGGAACTACAAGACAAATAGATGACTTCGCTCATGCGTCTATGATGAACACAGGCGATTTTTTGATGAATGATAGCACCATGGAAGAATGCGTCAATGGATTAGTGAAATTATGAATGATATTAATATTGAGGAAGAAATGAATAAAATGGAAAGGATGTATGGAACGTCTGATACCAGGGAAGAGCACAAAATTCGATATTCCAAACGATTTAAGTTATTTGTCAAAGATGAATTAAAACTATCTGAATCAATTGAAGAAATGAGTAACAGTGATTTCGCTAAATGTTTACGTCGATTTTATCATTCATTGAAGCGAAATGATAATAAACCTTACAAGCCAGCAACACTGGTTTGTATTAGGGCAGATACATCAAATTACTTTACTGATGCACCAGTTTCACGTTCAGTAGATATACTAAGTGGGTGTGAATTTAAAATTGCTAACAACATGCTCAAATCAATGGTTGGGTATTGGCTTGAATAAGGGGACGAAGACATCAAACATTATGATGCTATAGAAAAAGAAGATGAGCGTAGAATGTATGCCTACTTCGATCGAAGTTCGCCAACAAGGCTGCAAGATGAAGTGTGGTATATTATCGCAATGTATACACTGAATCAAAAAAACGGAAGCCCCTTCAATCTTGCATTACAGTGTTTTTATCCTTGTCTTTCATAGTTTCGGATTTGCTATTTCATTGTTTTGCTGAGTTCAGAAATCGGTGACATAGAAAACAGCATGCTCGTTCAGATGGAGTATGTATTAACCAGCAAACATTCAAAAAATATTGATTGAAGATGCACACAAAACAAAGCTAATACCTTGTATGGCTGCCATTCGCCAAAAGTAAAGCCCGAACTCTTCTGGTTTCACTGTCAGCCAAGTTGTGGAGCAATGATTCTGGAAGTCCGTCCCATTCCTCAACTAGAAGAGCTCTCAGTTCCTCCAAATTCATGGGATTCCTCCGGGCAACTCTTGTTTTCAGTATATCCCATAAATTCTCAATGGGATTCAAGTCAGGGGATTTACTGGGCCAACGTAAAGTTCGAATACCCATGCCATACAACACGGCATCGATGTGGCGCTGCATTGTCATCCATCAACAACCAGTTGCTGGATTCTCCCAGGGATTGGTGATCAAACGGCAAAAGGTGATTCTGTAAAATGTCCTTATAGACAGTTCCAGTCACACTCTTGCAAATTACTAGATTTGTCTTCTCACTGTAATTAAACCCTGCCCAAACCATAATGCTACCTCCACCGGGTGTTAAGATCTCGGTTACATTCTCTTTTAACCACTCCTGGTTGGGTTCTTGCCACACACGCATCCTATTGTCAGTTACATGAGCTTGAACCGACTTTCATCCGTCCAAATAACTCTTCGCCATTGTCTTTCCCGCCAGTGGCTATGCGCCATGGCCCATCGCATTCGATTGGAAACATGCGATGTTGTGAGACGTGGCCTTTTTCTAGGTCTCCTTGATCTTAGTTTCGCTTCTGCCAGCCGGCGTCGAATAGTGTAAACAGATGGAACAGGGCCAGGGACTTGGTGTCCAAGAACAGTGGCTGGCATGAATCTGTTTAAACGCGCTGAGCGAACTAGAGCTGAATCAGCTCGTCTCGAGGTACACCTGGGACGACCATTGCCCTTTCGATGAGCCGTTGACCCATATTGTCGATATTTCTTTATAATCTTTGATACACTCCCCTTTCCCTTTCCAAATTCCAATCCGATAACCCGCAAGCTTGCACCTGCCTTCCACATCCCTAACATTTGGTTTCTAGCACGGTCACTAATTTGCGGCATTTGGTAGATCTAGATCTCAGCTTGGTGTGCGCTTAATCAATCGCTAACAATTCACAAACAATCAACGCGCATAACAATGCATGCATGGTTGTTTCTTACAACATGTCACTATTGCGTAATATATCAGGCAGCTCTGTGACTGTTGTCTAGTAACTTAGATATTGCAGAAAGGTCATCATGATTAATGGAATGCTATGAATTGTAAGCAAACAGAGACAATCAAAAAATACAAAAGTGGTAGATAAGTTTACACCTAAAACAAAGTTCCTATATATGACAAACAGGGGTTTCCGTTTTTTTGATTCAGTGTATATTTTGGATTTCGAGGACGTGAAGGCTTGAGAAACCTCTCCAAAGATAGTTTAGAGGCAAAAGTTGATTCAAGCAATAAAAGATACTGCACGCTTCGTGGTCCTCAGAAAAGTAAAAATAACAAACCTTCGTTGTCTCAAAAGAAGTATACTTCTGTAAAACAAGTACGCATTTATGAAGATCTGATGGAAAGAAAGTCTTGTCCATATTCGGCAATTGAACACTGAAGATTTGACACTGTAAGAAGGATACATTGTTTCCCAAGGCGAGAAAAGAGATAATGAATGATCAATGGTATTATGAAAATCAAGTGTTGGGAAAGGACATATTAGGTAGAATGATGGCTCGCATATACGTGACGTGTTCACTTTCTAAAGGATACACAAATCATTGCGTTCGCTCTACATACATCAGAACTTTGAAAGACGCCGGATTTCGAAATGACGAAGTTTGTGCTCTTTCAGGCCATAAGGATGAGAGGAGTATTGCTCGATATGAAAGGAGGCAAGATGATCGAGCGCTGAATAAAATGTCGACGATTTTGACGACGAAAAGAAAACTATCTGAAGGCAATGAAAATGTTTCAAATGTTTCTTTTCCATTAACGACTTTCATGCAAAAATTACAATGCCAGTCACTTTTTAACAATTGTTCGTTTCACGATTGCACCTTTTCCTAATTGTTGTGACATTATCTAATTTGCATTTGAGTTTAATACGTCTACTTGTTTACTGGTGTATTGTACATGTTAATAAAAATTCGGCCGCAATTGAGCGTTACAGCCTAAAAAATCGGCCATTATTTACATTTTTATTGAATTACGTTAACGTAATATAGAGATATCAGATAATAACGTCGCTTTGCCACAGATAACTCAAAATTTCCTCCTAAGCAACCAATGCAAAACGACAACAGTAATGACCGAAATAGACATCAAAGGTGACTTCATCTGCCAGCTATGAATGGATATCTAAACATAATGTAAAATTATCAAAGAATACAAAGCAAATAAATTTCATGTACTACATGTGAGAATCCTGCGTTTTTCCACTAGCACACTGTATTTCTTCTACCTCTGTTTTCGTTTCATCATTGTGTTATTTTTGCAAATAAAATGTTGAATTGTCTTTGATGAACCATTTGAGATCGATAGGGGATGGCTTTTTCATATATATTTTCCTTCAAACTATGAATTCCATGAGGTTTCTTACCGAAAAAAATATTGGTTAGTTTCAATAATCATGTACTCGTATCAATGTGTACAACCACTAAGATATGCCTTTCATAGTGCATATCCTCTGTTACACGAACATTTGGCATTGCTCATGTAAAAGTTTTTCATTTTCAGTATAGAATTTGATTTGGTGAACAAAGTCTCACGTCACTGATAATAACAAAATTTTAAAGAGTTGTTGCTAATAGATAGGAACAGAATATACATCGGAAGAGCGTGGCCAAGAGATATTGACGACAGAACCATTGAATGCATTTGCTCATTGGTAGAATTAATAGTTCTGTAAAGAGTGCACAATTTAGGGTTTGAAATGATAGAAAAGTTCGATGACAAGCTCTTTTTCAATTGAGAGAGTCCATGAAATATTGGAAATGGATTCTCGTTATATCATGATTGGAGCGAAAATAGTGGACAATTTCAAAACATCTACGCCCTGTTTTTCGTGCGATGTTAAATTCGTATTGCTAGAAGATAAAATACAACAATGTTGTTATCTTGTACATTTCAATTATCATCACATTATGCGATCAACCGCTTGCATATTGATTTCCATATTGTGAAAATGTGTCAGGACTTTTTTATAAACTGTTCAGAAAATCAATTGTTCTGAATGCATCAGCTAAGACGGCTGGTTATGAAATGATCTATTGAACTGGAGCCTGAGATTTTCCCTCGATATCGAATGGGATATTGATTGCTTAGAGAAACCTGTCTATGAATCAGTGATTTCAGACACCAGTACTGACGCACACTCGTCGATATGGCATCCATTACTGGTGTCATATCGATACAGTAGTCATATAATGTTGCCGGCTCTGGGCCGGCATCAATGAAATAATGCCACATAACACTCACTACAATATATCAATCATGCCTAGATTTTGAAAGCATCAATGAGTCGTACAGCCGAGGCCGCATAGCGGCCGATTCATGATGATTCTATGATTCATGCGCATGTAGAAGTCTGAAAGTTTCTGACTACATACATAGATAGTGGTTTTTGTTTCAGTAAGCGGCAACAACGACGATTGCTGACGGCTCTGGGCCGGCATCAATGAAATAATACCGCATAGCATTCACTACAATCGTCGTTGTTGCCGGTTTCTAAATAAAAGACCACTATCTATGTATGCAGCCAGAAACTTCCACATACTTCTGCATGCACATGGGTCATGGCACGCGTTCACTACAATATACCGTTTGCCACAGCTGTTGTCTCAACCAGCATAGTTGTTGGCAGTCTTCAAATTTCTTCTTTAAATCAACATATTTGGCTATTGGCAGAACAGTCATAGTTGTTGATGCATCTATTCACTACTTTGCGGCCTCGATTGTACGACTCACTGATGCCTTCAAAATCTATCTAGGCATGATTGACATATTGATGCTATGCAACTCTGCGCTCTCTGCCACATCAGCAGCTGCAGAAAATGATAATTAATCTTATGATAATTAATTCTTCTTGTGTCGGCTGTGACCAGCTATGGTAGATATGAGCATCGCCTACGGCACGATCCACATCACACCATCACAGCTAGTCAATAAAAAGACAGTAAGCAGTTCGAAAGCCAACTATAGCCATATCGTATATAGACTAGCTGACGTACCCTTTTCATTTGAGTCCTTCTTCGAATCGGAAACAGATTCCAATTGTTGAACTGTCTCGGAAATCGCTGCAATTGACGAAATCAAATCAATGAAAGAGACCAAATTGCAATCTACATGAAAGCTTATGTGCCAGTCAAATGTATGTGCTATATAAAATCAATTGCATTTCTGCTATTTTTTTAGTACATGTAGCACAGAGCTCTAGGCTACTAAAAAAATCATTCGCCAGCTGCCTCAACAAAATTTCATTTTTTCACTAATTGCTCAATTTTGGATTGATTTTGCAGTCATATCCTTAAACCTTCCTATGGATTGCGGTTCTCTCTAAAAATGTCTATCATCATTTTGCAAATATCCAGTGTTGGGCATCGTTGAAAAGAAAGCTCTGTTAACTTTGCTCCGTTAATTAAAAAATGTAGTTCCGCTAACAATAATCCGTTTATTCGGGGGTAAAGTAACGGAAGTTAAAGTTAAACCGATAATTCGTTAAATTTTATGTTATCTTTAAAATCGTATTTTAGCTAAAATTGTGTCTTCACAGATAAATGTCCTGCTATTCTTAGTCTCTTTGTTTTTCTTCGGGTAGGGACCAATACATCTATTGTGAAAATTTATAAGCCATCCATGCAGCTTTTGTCGAAGACTTACATCACTTTTAAGCATCTGTATCAAAAATCTGTAAAATCTGCGGAAAACAAATGAACTGCAGTTATACAGAGTGAATAACGTGAGAGGATAGTTGCACGCATTTTGAAAGTTTCGTAAACAAAAAGTTAATTAAAAAACAGACTGTGCTAACTTGGTTAAAAATTGAAAAATCAATCAGGATTAAACAGTTTAACAGGATTAATGATATTTACACTTATTACTGCGCACTCGAGGGCACGAGTCAGATGGACTTACTCGTATTCCTGTGCATGAATAGCAAGCGTTCAATATTTCGGTCCGTAAGGCGTGACCTCTTATCTCTGAACACAGCTTTGCCACTGGAGAATAGTCTTTCTACAGAGGCACTTGACGGTATGCCAGTATTGAATTTCTTGAAAAGTTTCATTAAGATAGAGTTATCGCGGAAAGACTTATTGCTGAATTCTTCTTCTTTTCTCCAAATGCCTGATAGCCAGGAATGAACGAAGGAATAAGCCGATTCACATGAAGCGCCGCTTTTCCGAGTTTGGGTCATGCCCCGAAAGAAATCGGCATCGTCATCCGAAGCTTCGATGTCTGCCTCATTGTGTGAAGAGAAGAGCTTCACGCAAATAACGATGCGAATTCTGTATGACGCCGCGCGTTGTTGTCAGAGTGCACGATGAACGAAGGTGAAGCCTTCAAAAGTCTGTATGTAGAGTTGACTTGAGATCATGAGTTGAGCTCTCAGCTGCATATTTATTAAAAAAAGTTAACGGATTAACGGACTTCCATGAGAGTAACGGAAGTTAAACTAATCGTTAACTTTTTCTAGAAAGTTAGAAAGAATGGATTAATTAATGGATTAACGGAAGTTAGTGGATTGTGCCTAACTATGCAAACATCCCAACCACAAAATCTCAAATAACTAAAATATACCTACATGCAATTAAGTTCTATTTGATTTTCAGCAAATATAAAACCATGCAAAATGCATTAGAAATTTTACATATTCATGAAATGTAATCGCATGCTTTCTATGGTAGTCAGATTTTTATTCACCTCACATTTCTTTATCTTCTTTGTCATGTAATTTATTGACACTTAATACTGCATGCATGTAACTCTGCTCTCCCTGACACGTCAACTGTTCCAGAAGGTGATGATTATTTTGATAATATCAGCTGCATGTCTTCAGGTGTTGTACATTCCTATACATGTATATAGCTTTTGAGGTTTATACTGCATTGATTGACCAGCTATGGTAGATCTAAGCCTCACCTTCGGCACGATCTGCATCAGGCCATAGTTAGTCAATAGCTAGTCAATAAAAAGCAGTAAACAGCTCAAAGGTGTCTACAAATGTTTGAGTTGCATGTCTTGCACAAATCAATCTTATCTATTACTATTACTATTACTATCTTATCAATCAATCTATTACTGTGCTCAGAAGTAGCAAACTGTTTAGTTCATTCATGCAGCAATAATTGCGGAGATCTATAGTCACAATTCGGTAAAATTCCTTAACTTCAGCAAATCTGCCCAACTATAGCCGTACTGTATATAGGCTAGCTGACGTACCTTTTTCATCTGAGTCCTTCTTCGAATCGGAAGCAGATTTCATTTGTTGAAGTTTCTGGGAAGTCGCTGCAATTAGTGAAGTCAAATCAACGAAAGAGACCACATTGCAAAAGTGACAGAAAATGCACATGTTGCCGCAATATCGAGAGATCCTAACAGGCCCCTCGGCCATGCTTCTGTTATAAAATATAACTAATCTGTTCTTGGCATTTAGAAGAAGAAAGTAGTTGATACACTTATCGATGGACTTGAGGTAAAAGGAAAGCGGGAAGAAAATTATGAAGAGCCGGGAAACATGAGCGAGCCGGGACAGGGGCAATACTTCAGAAGCAAAGGAAAGGGACTTAAATTCAGAAGCTGGCAACAACGACGATTCTTTATGAGAATTGACACCAGTGATGTCGTTTTGTCATAGATATGTCCAATGCAAAAGGACACCAGTAATGACGGAAATAGACATCAAAGGTGACTTCATCAGCTCTACAGATAGATACACAATGTAAAATTATCAAAGAATGCAAGGCAATTGTCAATTTCCTACACTATAGGAATATTGTCATAGTTTAGAGGACAATAATAGATAAATTTTATACCGCTAACCGCCCACTCGTTCATAGCAACTTTCCATTACTTCACTCCTGAGCATGTAAAATTTATATTGTTTATGAGCCATCAATGATTTCATGACTTCATGTTCGATTTCATTTCACTTATTTCCCCATGATTTCCACATTGACATCAGATATCGATGCAAGTGGGCATTGTGACATTTGAATTCGTACAAAATTATCTGGAATCATTCAGTTTGAAATTATCTAAGCCAGATAGCGGACCAAAAATATGAGCTGGCAGAATTTATTGGACTTTACTCAGTTACCCAATGGAATGATTTCTGGACTGGCCGAGGGGGAGATAGGCGAGATAGCATCGGTCCAAGAGCAGACTACTATGAGTAGCTCGTGTGAGGACGCAGCAGATCAATCCAGAGAAGGTAGGCCTGTGTTTCTTCTTTACATAAAAGTATTTATAAATACAAATGTATGAGTACTTTAAATGTATACACAGACTTGCTATCACATATAAGATACCGGTGTATGTATGCTGTATGAATGTATTTTAGAAATACACGTATGTTTATCATTTCAGAAGTTGCAAATCAATCTTCTACGAGTACGTCCACTGGTATCAGTGAGGAAACGTCATGTTATACCATCTCTACTTCTCATTCTCATAGCAGAACAGAAAGTAAGGGCTGCTTTCGATAGTATAAGATATTTTTAATTATTATTTGATCGTTGCATGTGTGTTTCAGCGACATTCTTCGGCCCAGCATCTAAGAAGCTTGTGATCGAAGTAGATGCAACAGCAACAGAATTCGGTTCACTTTCGAATAACTTTTCACTAACTTTTGATATCGTTCTTTGTTAGGCCTAGCCTATTTCACGAATTGAAATCATCTTTTGAAATTGCTGTTTTAGTTGAATTGAAATTTCCTACATTTTTTTCCTTTCTTGATACATGAAGGGTTTGATCCTAATTTTTCATAGATCTCTATGAGTCAATTTTAACATTACAACTTGCATGTCTAGACATGTTTTAGACATACGATTATTTCACGAGGAAAGGTTCATTATTTCATGCTCAGGATCAAACTTGCATGTATTTAGATAGGAGAAAAGGATCGGAAATCTATGGGAAAATCTCATTATTTCATAGCTAGCTCATAAACAATGCAGATATCCGAGGACATCCTCGGATATCTGCATTGTTTGTCCGTAAAACTATGACAACATTCCTATTATATACTATGTTATATATTATATACTATGTTAAAAATGACATCTCTATGTTGAAAGTGACATAGAACATTATAATTCAAATCCGCACAAGGCCACAGTGCGGATAGAGCACTGGCTTTAGAGCCCGATGCGGAAAGCGCACATATAATGGAGTGTTTCTTCATTGCAGAAGCTCAGGAGTTTCTCCATCTGCAACTTACCTGCCATACTTCCGCCGTTCATCGCAGCCGTCTTTGCAGTCGTGTTCGCCCTCACTGGAGAGTGAAGAAAGACTCATTACATTCTTGAAATCAATCTAGGAGAAGGCAACAGAATTTGAAACAAATTATCTGTACAGAGACAAGCAACGGATGACTCAAAATTGGTCAATCGATCTTTCAGCCAATGTGCTAAATGACTTGTTAAAAATACGTTTATTTTGTTTACGATGTATTTCTATACCGGTTTCAAGGAGGTACCTCGGTATCCAGCATCAGTGGGCATTATACAAAAAACGTACAGGACTACATATAAGTACAATCTTGACATATAATCGATGATGAAAACATTGACAAAAGGGACACAGTCAGCCGTGTGGCTAGAGAACAAATTAATATGGACTTGTCTGCCGGTCAGCGGGCATAGAATGAACCATGCATTGAAACTGACAAAGAAGCATTTTTCAGTAAACATAGAAATAGAATAGGCCACCAAAAGCTCGGATGCCATTTGATTGTCAATAGGTTTTGGCGTGATTGTATGATGGGTGGTATTTTCTTTTTGCTAATATTTTAGCGTTTTTCTTGTTGTGTTGATCGAAATATTTAGAAATGTGTGATGCTTGTTTTACTGTGGTATGTCCTCGAGCTGTTTTTGTATTTGTCATCGAGTTTTTCCTATAAAACTCAGAGTTGGAAGTGGGTCGTGGGTCATGGGTCAAGTGGGTCACAAAATCGTAGGGTCAAGTGGGTCGTGGGTCAGACTTCGTTGACCCACTTCCAACCAGTTTGACCCATGATAAATTTGACAATCTCAAATACAGTAAACTTCATTTATTTGTTTTCTTATCATTCATGAAAAATGATTGTCAGTGTCAATGAAAGGGCTGATGGATACACACGGCCAAAATGTGCAACACTATTGAGTTTCACACGCCTCACAGTTTCGAAAGGCGGAATTCACACGAATTAAAGGCTCGAAAACAATTGCTGCTGTCTACTGAGAGATGTTGGTTGGTGGAGAGAAGTTGCTTGAGCACAATTGTGTCTGCTTGATTTTCTGTCGCTATGTCTGACGATACCCAACGATGTGCGACCTTAAATTTGGGAGATACAGCTACTGAAGAAGTCTGGTATTCAGAGGTCTGTCTTACTCATCATGAAAATTAATTTTCTTGCAATGCCAGCTGACATTCGTTTTGTTTGTTTCGTTTGATTTTGTGTGTCTTTCGTAGAAAATATCCTCCGGCAGAGATAAGAATGGTAAATCTCTGGTAAAGATTGATCAGAGCTTAAATATTTTCGAAGTATGTAATTGATCAAAATATCTTGATAATATACATGCTTCATATCTGAAGTATTTTGCCGTTCAATCTACTTTCGCATCATACATGTTCGATGCATCTCATTGCTCATTCGATGCATAATAATCTGAAATACGATAATTCATTCGACGGTCATTGATATAGACTTATCCTTTTCACACAGACGTATTACGGCAGACCTCTGTGAGGAGATATTTTTTGAAACTTCGTATTAATAGAAAGTTTCGTTTAGATATTTGATTTGGTTTCGACAAAAATAGGAATATTTACATGATGTCGTTAGTGATTGTTATCACGACGGACTGTGTATGTATAGCAATAGATGCAATATATCATTTCATATATATATGTACATTGTAAACTTATTCATGAATTATAATCTTGTCCTCCTGCAATTTTCTATTCACGCGTTGCGCATTCTTACTCCATTTGCTTTTCAATGAATGTCACTCTTACATCAAATATAAAACTTTCTAAGCTTGCTTAAATCCAACATAAGCGGAAGTTAATGAAATTTGAACTGATTGCCATCAGAAGCAACAAAATATTAGTTTGACGATTTTTCTGGGATAATTTTCACACATGTAGTACATAACATAAATGCATGAATAAATGATTTAGACCCACTGCAATTTCATTTTTTAACTTCATTTGATTACGAAATGCAAAATTTGAAATATAGTCTGTTGGGCCCTCAACTTAACTAATCATTTCTCTACGAGTTAAATAGGTAGCACTAAAAAGGATAGTCAAGAATTATGACAAGAAACAGAATCGTTTCAATTTTTTAGAACCTTTGGCATTTGTGGTTCATGAACTTTGATTGTAGGATAATTTTGATGAGGCTACATGTCTATTTATCATGTGACAAGTGCTCAGATGCTTCATAACAAATCTTAACAACAATTTTGATACTACCAGGCCTCTCTACCTAGATAGGCCTAGAATCTTGAATAAAAATCAAACTAAAGATGATACTAGAAAAGGAAATTGCACTCAAATCATTCACCCTTGCAGCTTGTGGGTCAGGTGGGTCAAGTGGGTCAAATATGTGGTGGGTCAGGTGGGTCGTGGGTCATATATAGCGTGGGTCGTGGGTCATGGATCAAGTTTCGTTGACCCACTTCCAGCTCTGATTAGAGACGACAACAAGAAGTTTAGCGATGTCAGCTGCTTGATCTGACTTCGTCTGTTCGACGCATTATTGTTACTCGTGTGTGGGGAGTATTATATACGGGAGTATTTTTCTCTCTCCCTTTTCGACTCATCCTCTGTTATTTGAAATTTTCCCACGACCATTACCTTGCCACACCTTTTTAAGCCAAGCATATTAGTGTGAGGGATGTGGCCTGGTCATCATCACTTCACGAGTTGTCAGGAAATTACTTTGTTGACCTCAAGTGCTCTCTGCTCCGACGATGAAGTCAGAAGAAGTCAAATCAAGCTGTCGCCATCGCTGTACTTCAACTTTCGCTCCTAATTCAAAAAGTACTTGTCCGATTTGCCCAAATTTTTGGTATGTGAGTAGAGAGTGTCCCCTCTAGAGTGTCTTTACGTGTACTCAAAGTTCTTGTAACGATTGATTTATTTTCTACTACGGATTTTAGACAAATTTGAAAAGGTGGAGGGGGGAGATAACCCATAAGCACCTAATACTCTATCCGAGATGTGGCACAGAATGCGCAGCAATGGAAACGACATAGAATGCTCGGAGCTACGTCCGATCTCAGTTGGAAAGTACATGGAGCTGAATCGGAATGCATTGCGGACAGCTGCAAAGACAGTGTACTTTGGTAATGGCAAATACTCAGACTAGCTGGCATTGCACATAAGCTACAGAGTGAACAAAAGTAGATACGTCACAGCCAGAGCTTGAACCGTGCTTACTTTTGAGGCCCAAAATCGGCCTGCAGTATCATAATTTTGTGCGTTGAAAGACTCACGTTTTAATTGACATGCAATATACGTACTGTATGTTTCGTACCAATTCAGTCTGATATTCAACTGGGATGTTCAACATATACGGCAGTATTCTAACAACTGAATGATTAAAGAAGCATCTTGAATTGATAGGAAAGTGCGTGAGTTTTGGCTCGAAAATATTGTTCATTAATAGCCGACTTTGACTTCATCGTGCTTTCACTATGTTATGACGTAGTCACTAATATCCTCTGTACACATTGTGTCATCCAACCTGACAATTTGTCATGGCGGTCTTTGTAACTGTTCACTTTTCATTCTGATTCAGTTCCCTGAAGATCTAATGAGAATGACATTCAAGGCAATAACAGACACCACCGACATTGATTCTCCGACTACATTCGCCTGAACCAGGAATCGAAACGAAGTTCGTGGTGGAGACGAACTCGCACCTTCTTCACTGGGCCAAAACAAACGACGGCAGAAAAGGAATGCGAGTGAAGGCAGTAGTCACCTTCAAGTGATATCGACAGCTTATTGTCACATCATTGTTGACAGAATGCTACCAACATTCAGTGTTGCACCTTGACGCCGTCAACGGCTTGTTTACGCATTCAGTGACGCCATTAATTTTTTGTCATTGACGCGTACAACACTGCCAACATTCATATTGTAATAAGTTCCCTGCAATGTACGCTCCAATAGAGAATGGACGAGGCACCGTAAATTCTATACATCGCTTTCATTTTTACGAATACTATAGAAAAGGGCTGCAACATAGCGAACTTTTCGGCACGACGGACCGTTTGGGATGTTCCGTAATTACGCGTGGCATGTCACCTAGTGTTGTGACGGCTTTTTTGCGGTGTGCACCATTCCATTCGCCAATTTCTGTATTCTGTCCGCCAATGGCGTCTTTTGCGGAGAGTTGTGTGCTGCTGATAAAAAATGACATTTACCCATGTATAATATTTTAAGATAGAGATGGAAATAAGTAAAGATGGTAAGACATATAATGATGAAATAGAACCACACTGTAAAGCTTATTTCCGTGCCGGCCACTTTTCTAGCTCCCCAACAGTACCATAAGCAATTCTCTCGTCGTGAGAGCTTCAGGACCATCAGATGACCACTGCTTCAAATCCGATTTGCATACATAGCATAATACCTCTAGTCTAGGCATCGAACAGCAAACCCTGATTTACAAGGTGAATTACTGCGACGACATTCAAAATAGATGTTAATAGAAAATATTCTTCTAGATTTCAACATTTTTATTTTATTTTGAATGCAGATGGAGAACGTCCAATGCACAGATTCCTTTAGTTCACGCGTGCGCAGTTTAAGACGTCACTTGAATCATCATGTTCACAGATTATGTCCAATAGCCCCTATATTGCAATTGTTAAATTTATGATCGACTGCCATTTCTGCTACGAAAGTAACTTTGAGTGTTAATTCGTTATCACAAGTTGTCGCTGTGGAGTGAGATAATTGAAGGTTGCATCACGAGTGACGATCGAGGGCGAAGCCCGAGATCGACAAACGAGTGTTGCAACCGAATTGTTACATTGTTTTTTTGGACAGAGTAATGTAAGCGATTTATCACCACACTTAGCCGATTTCTATGTAATTGCTTGAACTATTAGGGAATTTGTACTTTATTGTTCCTCAATGAATGGCATAGAAATCGTTTTTCAGCCATAGATATCTATAACTAGCAATTTTGGCTGGTCAACAGTTCAACGATATCTTAGCGCTATGATAGCGTTATCCGACAAACTAAGTATTTCAGAACGCGCTATTCTTTATCATGAAGCGCCAATCTATGCGTTATTTATTGAAGTTCTGAGAAACGCTACTTAACACAATAGGAAATTGGTTGTTGTCTGTAATTGTAAATGAAAGCTATCTTATTTCATGCACCTTTTTGGCGGAATGTTTTTGCATGTTTACTACTTGTCAAGTTACAAGAGTTCCAACATCAGTATTAAAACTTATTCAGCTTTTTTTGTTTTCTAATTCATATCAATGTAGCCTACTGTCACAATTTCAGATTTGTAGAAAACAATTAATTCCAGATCTAATTTATTAGTTTAGAAAGACACATTTATACTGAAATCAAAATCAATTTGATCAATGGATGAATGAAAGCAATTACATAATTTAGTCTTTGGTTTAGGCGGGTCTAGAAGGCTGCCAAGCATCACTTCTTGCTCCGGTCCTTTTCTTTTGTATGCTTCAACAGCATTGCTTCGATGCCCAGTTCTTGATTTTATTAACTGCTCGTCTACATTTTCTCAGAATAGCCTTGTCGCACATGTTACTTTGCCAGAATGTGCCGTGATGTATCCTTTGATATCGGCTATGGATGCGGCCTCCGGCAACAATTTTCTGATGGAATTGACTCCAACGGGAGAAGTGGCGAATCTGGGCTGGCTCCTGGTTCTTTGACCGTGAACATGAAACAACGCGATCAATGTCCTGAGACGACGCAATGGAAAATCGACTAGCGTCAAAGCTGTGGTCTGCCATTGTGATCAGATGTGCTTAGGGTAAAATTCAGAAATCCTATTTATATATTAGTGATGAGAATTATTAACAAGTCAATCATTAAAGAATAGATTTCATATCAAATACAATCAGCAACTGCTTTATCAAAAGAAGACACTTATGAAAGAGTAACAATACAACGCTATGAATTTGTATGGGCATTCATTCTGTCTATTCCCTTATTCCAACGCAACTAGGTGTGAAAGTCTTGACTGGCAACAGAATCTATTGTGTTCGTTGTTGTACAAAGAGATTATCAGCTATGTTATAAAGAAACGCTATCTTAGCGTATCTGGATAACAGAACAAGTTGAAATTACGGTTACATTCACAATGTGCAATTACGAGCCATAGCAATCTTGGGTCAGATAATCAACAGATCAATCTATGCAGGCGGGCAGTGTTATTCTACTATAACGCTAGAAAACGCTATCTTAGCGCTGTCATAGCGTTCGAAGTTAGAATAGCGTCACAAAATTGTGTTGAGACAGAGCCTTTCATACAAACTTCAGCGTGTGCAAAATGTGGAAATACCTTGTCAGACAGTCTGACGCTATCTGTGTTTCATACAACTTACACAAGCTGTGAGGAGCTCGAACGCTATCTAAGAAAGTGATATCTATGGTATTTCTTTATTCAGCAGTTGAAACAAGTGAAATTGCATCAACTGCACTTACATGAGGACGCAATGCAAGTGATTTAGAACTTCATGTTGATGTAACTGAAACTACCACAGTTAATGCATATGCATGGCCAGAGTGTAACAAGTGTTTATTGATGGGTCAAAACACAGTCGGTGGTCACTTTTGAGATGTTCATTTTCATGTAAAAGTCCATCTGTCCCGGACAAACCGGTTGCAGGGGCGGTGTGGTTGCTCGACATGGGAGTACAATAGAACAAGTTTTGGTACTTTGGATCCTCTGATTCAATTTTCCTGACATCGCATTCTCTACAGCCTCATCAGTGATTACATTATCATAGATAGCTTTTGAGATTTATACTGCATTGATTGACCAACTATGGTAGATATAGGCCTCTCCTACGGCACGATCTACATTACGCCATAGCTAGTCAATAAAAAGCAGTAAACTGCTCAAAGGCCAACTATAGCCATATCGTATATAGGCTAGCTGACGTACATTTCTCATCTAAGTCCTTCTTCCATTGTTGAAGTTTCTGGGAAATCGCTGCAATTAATGAAATCAAATCAACGAAAGAGACCACATTGCAAAAGTGACAGAAAATGCACATGTTTTGGCAATATCGAGAGAATTTTTTGTAACAGGCCCTTCGTTGAACGTCGGATACACAGATTACTTTGGCAATAAATGTTCGTGCACCACGCTTTCATTGAAGGCTAATTCACGCGCGCGCAGTTTAAGACGTCACATGAGTCATCATGTTCACAGATTGTGTCCAATAGACTCATCCATACATGAGGAAAGGGTCGGCCCCTCTCTCACATTTTTGCGGCTTTATCTCTTGAAATTAAGTTGCTCAATCTGCGCTCTTGAGGCATTTAGTTTTATTGTATTTTTCCACTTATCACCAAAATTCTTCGATTTGGCTCAATGGAAGGTTACATTTTAGACTAAATTTGAAAAGCACTTTTATCGAAGCCATCTTTTGAGCCAAAGAAGAGTCAGATGAAGAGCGACATACCTATTTCAAATAAAATGTGTTCAAGCGTATTTTCAAATTCAAATGTTCATTTTTGAAAAGCGTCTTGCCCATCATGAGGCGTTTGTGACTCCGATATATAACATGATGCAAAATGAACAAATTTATCATCAAATTACATTTTAGCCCTATCCTTGACAATGGTGAAGGGATTTGCCCCGTGCAGCACTTCCGTTGTGTTCATATTATATCACATTACTTCTCTGTTTACTAATTCAATCAAGCTTCCAAGACTTCAGTAAAACCTGACCAGCAGAAGCAACAGCGAAGCATCAGGTTCTACGGGCTTAAATGTATTCAAATATAGCCTGCATAGAATGCCGAAAAATCAAATGGGTCTGTTAATAGCGTACATAGGGCTATTCCACCGATTTACATGTTACAGACAATTAAAATGCTTTTGTAGATTTTTTAACTTACCATTTGACGCTCTGGGTCCCCTTGCACAAGTTGCATATTTTCTGTAAACCAAATGCTCTGAAAGAAATAGACAGCATATTCTTGCCATTGGTACATATTGTCATTCATACCTGTATAAACAGTGGCAAACTATGCGCAATTTGAGTGTGTTTTCAAGAATCTCTATCTGAGTTGCATTCAGCGCCGCTTGACGATACCAATGTAATCAAGCATGCTCCCAACATTGAGATAACTGAACAAAGCGCATCGTTTACCAAAGTCATCTACCTTCAATTTCTACCAGATAGTCGAATTTAAATGTTGAATTACTATTAATAGTAGCAAGAATACCGGGCTGGTGAAAACTTATACAGTATCTTCATCGAAACAAACAAACGCCATTTGTGTTATTCAGCAAATGATCGAATTATAGCAACATCAAAATCAAAGGGAATTCCAGGAGTTTTCTACCGGGTTTTCAGAACTCAGAAATCGCTAGGGTAAAATACGATTGTAGAGCTCACTAACCCGCCTATGCTTGGAATATAACCTGAAGGTGAGACTTAGAAGTGCGCTTCTGATCATTAATTCAGAAAATAATTATCATGTATACAACGTAGAGTACATGTAGATGTAGATTCTGTATCACGGAAAATATACAACAGGTCATCTACACACATAACTGTTTAATGGCGTAACTGAATGGTGCAACAATCGTTCAACAGAAACGATAATATTCTACTAACCTTATCCCTAAACGAGGTTTGTGCTTTTTGATGTTTATGATGCAGTACAATGGTGCTCGTGTTGCTTGATATTCATCCTGCCGGCTCGTGTTGTGTTGAAGAACAATCAGCTGTTGCTCGTGTTGCTTGATATTCATCGCATTGTTGTCGTGTCGTGTTGAAGAACAATCATCTGCTGTTCGTGCTGCTTGATATTCATCGTGCCGTGTCGTGTTGTGTTGAAGCACAATCAGCTGTTGCTCGTGTTGATTGATATTCATTGTGCCGTGTGGCTGTCGTGTTGAAACACAATCAGCTGTTGCTCGTGTTGATTGATATTCATTGTGTTGTTGTCGTGTCGTGTTGAAGCACAATCAACTGCAGTTCGTGCTGCTTGATATTCATCGTGACGTGTGGCTGTCGTGTTGAAGCACAATCAACTGCTGTTCGTGCTGCTTGATATTCATCGTGACGTGTCGTGTTTTGTTGAAGCACAATCAACTACTGTTCGTGCTGCTTGATATTCATTGTGCCGTGTCGTGTTGTGTTGAAGCACAATCAGCTGTTGCTCGTGTTGATTGATATTCATTGTGTTGTTGTCGTGTCGTGTTGAAGCACAATCAACTGCAGTTCGTGCTGCTTGATATTCATCGTGACGTGTGGCTGTCGTGTTGAAGCACAATCAACTACTGTTCGTGCTGCTTGATATTCATTGTGCCGTGTCGTGTTGTGTTGAAGCACAATCAGCTGTTGCTCGTGTTGATTGATATTCATTGTGTTGTTGTCGTGTCGTGTTGAAGCACAATCAACTGCTGTACGCGCTGCTTGATATTCATTGTGCCGTGTCGTGTTGTGTTGAAGCACAATCAACTGTTGCTCGTGTTGATTGATATTCATTGTGGTGTTATCGTGTCGTGTTGAAGCACAATCAACTGCAGTTTGTGCTGCTTGATATTCATCGTGACGTGTGGCTGTCGTGTTGAAGCACAATCAGCTGTTACTTGTGTTGCTTGACATTCATCGTGTTGTTGTCGTGTCGTGTTGAAGCATAATCAGCTGTTGCTCGTGCTGCCTGATATTCATCGTGCTGTTGTTGTTTCGTGTGGAAGTGTTTCTCATTCGTGTCTGTGCTAGGAAGTGTTTAAAGTTCGTGTCGTGTTTTCATGAAGTGTGTGAACCTCTACTTTGAAAAATTATTGATGCTTAGGAAGTACAGCTGTTGATGCCATAGAATTAGATTCATCTGAGCACGCTTCGGTTTCCTAGAAATGTAGGGTTATATGTAGCCTTAATATCGAAGTGGCACATCACAGAATTAGACAACTTGCTCCTTCTCGAATGGATAATTCGTGTATCGCTTGCTATTGGAAATGGCAAACAATATACTATCATCAGAGGACACCAGAGCCGGTGAGAGAGGCGTGCGTGCTGTGATATCACTTCGCACACAGCAAAACACACATTGCTGTCTGGCAACATTCGATTCAGTGTATGCACTATGCAGTGAGAAATGCCGAGGAGAGGATGTGAAATCATCAAGTGAACTAGTTTTCCTACGCCTGCTACTTTTTAAAAAATGATCGGAAGGACCAACATTATGAAGAAAACTTGTGCGAAATAATCTGAATTCTTCGAATCTGAAGGAATTGTGACAATCGAAGCACTTTGCTGGAACTCACAGTAATCCGCAAGCGATGCACGACTTTTTTCCTATCTCTGTAAGGTATTAGGAATTCCTTTTTCCTCACTTAGTAAGTTCCGCGATGTCCTGTCGTTTTCGAATAAACCACACTTCTAGCAAACCGATGCAGATAAACAAAATATTTAATTCTGTGGTTGATGCTGCTTTCATAGATCTAGGCGCATCTTGATTGGGAAAAGATAAAAGCTTAAATTGCGATTTGAAACCGAAATTGTCGTGTCTACTTTGGCATGCGATAATAAAAACGACTTTCTGGAGTGACGGAATGGATTCACATACCTTTGATTGGGTCTGCGCTGCTGCTGAAGCACTTCTTGATTTCATTGATGTAAACCGTTGCTGCATTCTCCTGTGAAGGAGCAATGAGAGACTTGTCCCCATCGACTTTTTCACACTTCATTAACACCAGCAAAATTTGACCTGGAAATAGCAATATTCACTGATAAACGGCATTTCTCATCTTCAAAACTGATGAAAATACAGAACCTGATTGCTTTTGAGCTTTTCCGAATTCTGCAATAATCTCCTTCACGTGTTTCATACAACGTGTGAAACTTGGTAATACTCTCAGATGTTTCAGGACTTGATATTTATATTGCATTGTCAAATTGAGGAATGGATTAGGATTACCTAAAAGATTGAAGAAAGCGTTGCTTGTCGCGTATTAACAGGAGGGATATTCATGCATGACATATACATTGGACTCTCGATCAGTCGGGTAGCCAGGATTTCATTTCCGGGGGAGGGACAATAAATGTGGCTTAATTAATATAAGCCTATACTTAAAAATGTCGCACATCAGAAGAAGATTATTATCTGATTTGATTATGATCTGATTTTGTCTTTTATTGATGCATGATTAACACAAAATCACACAGTTTATACATGTACAAGTTCATATACAATATATTCAGAAATAGCCTTTAGATCTTTATGCCTTCAAGTATGTTCGTGTACAACTATACAATACGTATTTTGCATACCTTGGAAGTCGAGGCTCTAACAACATTGATTTAATATAAGTGGCTCATCATTCGATACATGTGTAATTGGAAGCAAAAGCAAAATAGAACAGGCGTTTATATACCCAGTCATGAATGGCCTCTACTTGTGAGTGTAGCAAAATCGTGTTGTGTCCTGGCTACAAGCCATATCGAGACGTCCGTGACAGTACAATTAGTATCGGCGCCTGACTGACTATCTGACTCACAGAAATGAACATCTTTCGCGATTGTTGCGCAACAGAGGACATGCGAAAATTAACCAAGCGCGCTACTGTAGGATTTCAGATTCTCACATTAACAAGTTAATTATTCGACAGAATGATATTAATATACCCCGCATAAAACACAAAGATTGTCCCTGCTCAGATTTTATTTCAGGGGGGACATGTCCCCTTGTCCACACCTTGGCTACGCCACTACTCTCGATATAAGAATTACATCGGGAAATTATGTTTTGATTCTGATAGCGAGATTATTCTAAAAACGAGAGTTTTATTGTTGGGAGCATTCATGCCTTTTATTTGAAGCATATATATAATACAAAAGCATATATTATAAATGTATATATCCTTATTTGTAATTAGCATAGATAAATGCTTACGTAACTGCTAAATAAGATGTTTCTCTGTGATTCCTATTACCCAAGTAATACTTGCATACTTAAAGAAATCAAGAAGACAATAGAAACATTATTTTTCAATTCAGCTTCAACTTCGTCTAAAAAATCTGATATCTTGCTTTGGTGAAGTCACATTAGCTCGTTTTAGGATTTCTTCTTCTATCTTCTTAATGTGTTTCTGATTATCTCATTATCTCATTGTTCTGATGACGTACATTGTCAATTCTAATCGATGGATTGTAGGATAACGCAATTGTTGAGGATTTCAGTGGATTTCATCTTCTCAAGGTTAATCGCGATATCATTACGCTTTTATCTGACGTCCATTGGCAAATCTAATCGATGAAAAGTAGGACTACGCCATTGGTGAGTATTTCAGCCAATGAAAGTATAAGTGTCATTCAATGATTCTTATAACAAAAGTGTGTCCCTATGTATTCTTATAACGAGTGCAAAATACATAGTATTTCATACTAATTTGTTGAATGACGATTTAGACATTGATCCGCATAACGAAAGTGACATGATAATTATCTTTATAACGAGCAGAAAACTTGTAACGTTGTATAGAAATGCTTCGGAAAATGGATTTGATTCTAATAACGAGTTTATTCTTATAACGAGCGATTCTTTATTAAAACGGGAGGCACTGTACGTGTAATATCATGCATCTGATTGCTTTCTAACATACTAACGTTCAACAATCCAGCTTATTTGGCTACTCGATTAATCGGACATATACTGAGCCATTTTTGTATATGGAGGAACGCTCGTCAAATATGTAAAATAATGAATATTAGTCAAACTCTTGAATTTATTAAAATGCTGCATATTCTTCCAGATGGGTTCAGTAATTGAGAAGTCAATAGTGCGGATTTCTCCATCTGTTTAATTCCACACTGAACAGTAAAATACACGAGCTTTCGATGGCTCTCGGCACACCTTAATCATGTGATGAAAATGAAGAAATATCTGAATGTGGCCTCAGCTCGGTTGATCACTGTTTACATAAACATGTAGTGGACCACAACGATGACGAAATAGACGCAAAGTGGCAATTAGTATGAAGCACTTAATCAGAATAAGACGCTAGGAACACTGAAAATGAATACGACAAGAAATGCGGTGAATAAGAAAATGATCATGAAATAAAGAAAAATTTACAATAAAGTCAAATTCAAAAGAATCCTAAAAGCAATGTGCATTATATACAAATACATCAGCATTCAGCTGTAACAACAACTAAGACTGAAGTGATTTTAACTGTTATGAATAAGAGGATTCCAAATGTTATTTATCTCAGCACCAGTGTGAACCAGTTGCTGTTCAGTGTGGAATTAAACCGATGGAGAAATCCGAAATAATGACTTCTCAATCTTGAAGCTATTGACCCTACAAGGAAATAAATGACATCGAGGGCATAATCGAGTCATGTTCGTCAAACAACCAACAGAAAGCAGCCTCGCTGAAACTGATCCTTGTTGCTGGCTTTTAGTCAAATGACTGTAATAAACTATTTACTTCGATCATTCGATCAGTGTAATAATGCATTGATCATAGAGTAAGTATATTAGGTAGAGTGGTAGCTCCGCATTTATTAAATCCCAAATCTGTATGCACTTTCGATGCGTGAATACAGTAGGGTATTGCTACCAAATGTGAGATCTGCAATTTTTTGCAGTTTTGAAGAAATTGCCATGGAATTGACTGATCATGATAATAATGCAGAAGGAGTGATGCCATTTTACAGATCCTCCGTGTCATGACAGCCTTGGAGACGTAATGCTTGCCAAATTGACAATTCGATGGGTTGTTACTTTCATGCTCAACCTCAAGAGTGCATTTTCTTAAGCGTGATGATATCACAAGGAACCTGCCACTGGTTGAGCAAAATAACTTAATCAAAGACATTGATTTCAATTAACTTCAGAAGATGCAAATGGGTCCGCATCAATGTTCAGATTCATGAAATGGAACACGGATTTAGTGAATCCTAAAATCATGCCTTGATTTATGAATTAAAATGAATTAAAAACTTGAAATTTTAACCGAGAAAGCACGAATATATGATCGCGACATATTCATGAAGACCTCCATTATAACACGGTTCATGAAATTCCATTGATAATCAGCTTACTTTCTGCTAAGATAGGATGCTTAAGATTTTTAATTTAAAAACTTCATGATACTCACGTTCGCATACCACTTTTGAGATTATGTGGTTGAATATTTTTCGTAAGGACAGAGTGTTCTCGTTCTTGATATCTGCTCCCAAATCCTTCAAAATCTTCGCTTCAAAGTCAGCTTTCAGGCTGGAGGCTGGAAAAGCAGCACAGATTTAGATTGTTTAAGTGTATCAAACAGAAAAAATGACGACCTGTCTAATTCTAGTAGCTTCGAGAACCAGTATACAGATTTCATTTATTTGCATTTTGATCAATGCGTGCACTATTTGTGTCATCGCTTCAATCATGCAACATCGCCCCAAAAAAAATTTGAAAGAGTTGAGCAAACAAGGAAGAAAAGTTGCATTGAACATAAATTTCGACAAAACCAAAAAATGCGAGAGAGAGTTGGTGAGCATGTGCCGCGCTGGATCTTTTCTGATGCCAAGTGCCCGCCGCGTTCTACACGCATTCGTGCGAGTGCTTTACTCGCCATTTCCAAGTGTGGTCATCAAATGTTTCGGGTCCTTTCCTTTGTCTGTCTTCGATTCTATTGTTTTTTGTAGCGCGCTTTCATTAGGGATGTCTATGTCAAGCTCATGTACATTAATGCCTCAGGTGACAATGTTCAGCTGAACTGATTGATCAATGCAATATCATGTTCAGTTAAAATGATTGATCAATTCATGTTAAGTCCTTCTGGTGTGTTCCCCAGACGAGAACCGGACGAAGGCCTCACGAATATATGTCATCAAATATCTTTGTGGCATTTTTCGTTTATGAAAACCAAAATTCTTGCCAATGGTCAGAACAGTTCTATCTGAATCAGTGAACAAGAGATCGAGTATGTCGATGGCTTCGTTGATCTAGGTCAGCTGATCTCCTTCCAATCCCGCCAAGATCAAGAGATTTCAAGAAGAAAACAAGAAAGGAAGTCCTTTTGGAAGTTGAAGTCCTACTAACATCAAGAAGCATAGAGAGGCAAAATATGAAAAGATTATTCGAGATGTGCATTTGTGTATTCTGCCTGTATTGACATGTGGATCACAACCTTGGTCTACAGCTAGATTGCAAGATCAAAAACTAAGAACAGCAGAAGGAGTGATAGACAGAAGAATGATCGGTATTACAATGAGAGACAGAGTAAGAAATGAAGAATTAAGGAGAAGAACGGGACTGAAGGATGTAGTAACAGAAGCGAAATATGAAAATGGAAATGGGCTGACCATGTCGTCTAGCGACCTGACAACAGGTGGAGCCACCGAATGACAGTGAGGACTCCAAGAGAAGGGAAAAGAAACAGAACCGACAAAGAAAGGGATGGAGAGACGAACTTCCAAAGTACTGGAGACGTGTAGCATGGATTGTGCAGGTTGCATTAGCACCACAAGGGAGGCCATTTTCCATAAGGATGACAGCCACTATCGTAAGACGTAAGGAAGACTATTTTTTGTCGGTTTGTAACCACTTAATAGCATCGATATGTGTTGGCTGGCTGTCATCGTCATGAGGGGAGAAGGAAAATCAAGTTTTCCTAATAAATCATAGTAAACCCTAATTTACAAAACATCTGAACACTAGATAAGTTGCAACAATGGAGAACTATGTCACGGTTGGGAGTGATGCAGTGGTCGACTGAGGATATTTACAGGCCAGAGCAGCCAGGTTGTACACTTTTTTGTTTAATCTAGTCAGGGTCAGTTACATGCTAGCCAAATTCAATGCACATTC
Source organism: Prostheceraeus crozeri (assembly GCA_907163375.1). Lineage (NCBI taxonomy): Eukaryota > Metazoa > Platyhelminthes > Polycladida > Euryleptidae > Prostheceraeus > Prostheceraeus crozeri. The sequence goes on from CAJQUW010010840.1 coordinate 148,244, forward strand.
AATCTAATTCTTACCTCTGAGTTCTTCAAAACTTGCTCCTTTCAGTTCTTTGTCTGAAATGAAAAAAGGTTGTTATGCTGTACCAAATAACTGCAGATAAATCTATTGACACTTGGCAGATATGTCTTATGTACTAAAGTTTGGTGGATTCATAAAAAATGTGCTACTGCACCTACGCATGTACGTACAACAGGAAGTCTGCTGTGAGCAGTACAGCAGGAAGATTAGAACAGTTGATAGAGGAGCTACTTTGCTTATATTTTTTTATATAGTGGAGGTTGCATCAAAAGATTCAGTTCAAAATCTAGAATCCAGAACTGAAACCTAAAAATATTTGATGTCATTTTTGCATGATTGTCCATTGGAATCCAATGGTAAAATTCAAGAAATATCTATGGATTTGTGAAATACTTGGCAATTTTCGTACATTTTCATTTGCAGAAAAGAAACTCTTTATCAGAATGTCATGAAATTTGAAACATGATTCAGTTCAAAACATCAACTTCGATATAAAAGTTGAAGTGAGTCACATGATTCAGTATTTGATGTTTGAGTGCCTCTACAAAATGAGTAAAATCGCCAAAATTAAGTCAAAACATGAAATTTACTCATTTTGTAGAGGCTCTCAGACATCAAATACTGAGTCATGTGACTCACTTCAACATCTATATCGAAGTTGATGTTCTGAACTCAATCATGTTTCAAATTTCATGGCATTATGATAAATAGTTTATTTTCTGCAAATGAAAATGTACGAAAATGACCAAGTATTTCACAAATCATACATATTTCTTGAATTTTACTTTTGAAGTTGTTTTAATAATAAATTAATATTACAATTGTTGTGGTGACGCATTTTTCCATACAAAATTCATAAAGTAAACATTTCTTACTTGGGTGATGATCAGGCTTTAACTTTTACTGACGCTAAATGGTTTTAAGTGTGCCTCACAATTGTATTTGACACATGATAGGTACATTATGTGCTGCAGGCTTGTGAATTCTCTTTGTATTCACTTAATTGACTGTTTTTAGGTTTGCCATGATTTTGAAGTGTCCGTCACCGTATTAATATGAGATGAATTATTGTGAAATGTGTAACCCGTTACTATCACTTGTTGAAGTTTACCATAGAACAAGCGCAGCCATGAACCAAGCAAGAATTTTTGACTTAAGGAGAGTTATTGTATCAAAATGATTTATACTTAAAGGGGAATGATAGGAACCCTGGATCTTTTCAAAGTACACTCACAAGGCACCTGTACCCTGCACCTTCCCCCTGGCAACCACTAGAAGCCAGCCGACATCGTTTATTAACTGCTTTTCAATGTGCAATAGATTAATCACAATTAAATTTTGGAACGGCAGATTAGTTATAGTAGGACTATAAGCATGTTTGGTGCAGATGTTAAATCCATGGAACAAACTAAATATGAAGATTTCACCGATCTTACCTTTATCATCGCTGACAACGAATTTCAAAATGCCAAGCATGTCCTTGACAAGGAACATTGGCAACTTGTGGCCACTTAATCTGAGGCGTGTGGAGATGATTATTCTTCGCAAACTGGCATCACTCACTGGAAGATTGAGAAAGAATATTATATACAATGTACATAAGTACTATGCACACAAATTTCTCACCATTCAACATGGCTTCGACGATTTTGTCGATCGTTTTTGAATCTATATTCGAATATTTAGATTTTATAACTTCCACCATTACCTTTTCCTCTGAAAAACAATAATATAAGCATACTAAAAGGAAGATACTGTTATTCGCATCCAAGTAATTTACTTCTTCACACATTGGATGATCACCAATGAAGTACTACAACATTTAACGATGAAAAGTAAAGCATTGTTGTTTTCTATTCATAAAATGCTGCAGAATGACCTCTCTTTTTACGATATTGTGATTTGTTCACAGTTTGCGTCCATGGCTATGGTAATTGTAATGCAATTCGTGCACATTGTTTATTGTCTGTGTATCTTATCATAAAGAATAACGGCACGTTTGGGAGTAATGCAGTGGTAGATTGCTTTGAACTAGACAAAGATCTATCATCGCAACAAGAGCAACAGAGTGCCGCATTTACGTGTACATGTATATTGTTTGCGACTTCAGATACTTCTTTCTAACCAGATAATCACATCAAGGTTGCTGCTTGATTACTATATTTCTCGTGCTGTTGTATCTAGTTTAATGCACGATGGGGAAATTTTTTACTATATGCTTCCCGCCCTGCAATGGCCCACAAGTGCAGGACAATGGGGTTTGCTGAGCAGTAAGCATCTTATAGCATAGTCTTATAACATCATAGGATTAACATACCCTTATACCATTTTCTTTTAAATCTGTGAAGGACAAATGCCATGATATGAAAAATGTCGCATGGCAGGATTTTTTATCTTGCCCTTCTGGCAGGGCAAAACAAATTTTCATTGAGATGTGCGCATAAAGTTATTTGCCATAGATTTAGAAGATAAGCTATTGCGTGAATCCTCTTCTGGCTTCATGGAATACCTATTGTCTTTTTAACGTAGATATCTTCAGTTGTAAACAATGCAAATACGGCACGGAGTTGGTCATGCCGATTGAATCGGTCAAGTGATTGAATTGCTCGGCGCAAATATCGAGTGTCATTGAGTTTAATGATAAAAGTAATGTGACAACAATTTCTAGTTTAGATAAAATCTCTTTGACGGATGCTTTAGCCTATGACAATGTGACATTTTATCACTAAATTTGTGAAAGCAATGTGTCATTCGGAGAGAACTTTAGGGCCTGAAATTGAAAACCACATTTTTCTACATGCCATTATCGTCATCTGATGTTATTTATACTAACAGAACATTCCTTTCTTGATGATGTAAAATTTGTAAAATTTCGAACTCCAGATATTATCTACACTGTATGCCTCTGATGAGATTCAGCTCTCCGTCTAATGCATCACATCCCAAGGCGAGCAAATAAAAAAAAAGAGTCACTGCTAGGGTTGAGATGAAGAGCGTGACAAAATTATGAATGAAATTAGCTCGTTGATGGCTATCAGGAAAAAGCGATTTTGTGCAACCGTGCATGAAGCACATGTACATGCGACTACAAGGATACCTCTGATGACCCAAAAGCTGTGTAGGACTCGGTGAATCTTCGAATGCCGGCAGAAATGTTTGAAAGCAATTGCATCAATGATTGTATGATAATATTGATATAAATCAATGACGGCTGAGAGACTTTTAAGCCGATCTGAGGCAATAATCTCATTAGGGTAAGGCCACATGACGAGCCGCGCTTTAAAGCTAGCAGCGACGTATAACTTTGTCAAGCTTTGAGCTGTGAGAGTTACGCGGCCACATAATGAGCCGTACAGCTTGATTACCGCTCGCCACTCGTCAGAATTGTTGGTTTACTACTTAAGTTCTAAAAATAGAGGAGGAATTACCGAAGCTCGAAGCTAGCTGTGACAATCTACAATAGCGCAGCTGGAGCTACTAGTGTGGCCGCTCCGATTGAAACACATGCAAACATTTTTACAACACAGCTACAGTACAGCGTAGCTAAAAAACTCGTCATGTGGCTTTACTTATAGTCACGCCGAGCATTTAGCTATAGCTTGTGAATCGATTTCACTACGGAGGGCAAACCAGGCTGCCCTTTCATAGTGAATGACTGTAAAGCAATTTTCCTTTAGCGAAAATGTTGAGGATTCCACCGACTTTGCAGGCATTTTTCTACTTATCCCGCACAGTTTAAGCACATGAGCATAACATTAAGTACATAGGATGGCCTATGACTTATCGAGTGTGCTTTCAACATATCTTTGAGCTTACCTGCTGATAATTCCTTCACAGCTGAAATACAAGATGAGTTCATGATAACATATGCACACTTCAACAGAGTTTATGTTGCACTGAGTATGCTATTGAGACATCAAGTCATGTCTTCAAATTTGCATAATCCCGGGCATGATATGCCATTTGAAAGGCAATGATCCCATCTTGAATTTCATGTTTCATGACTGTCTTTGAATCTCTAACTACCAAATATGACTATATTTTGTGATAATGGCATTTTTGAAAGGAAGATGCATTTTTAATTGTACGCGGGTGCATTTTTCACAAAAGTACTAGTCTACAGATGCGAGTGTATAATAGCTTATTTAAAAAGATGAGAACATATGTTGTGTAGAGAAAATGTAGGAGAAGGTTGAGTGGTCCATGGTGTGCTAAGGTACATAGTTTAGTTGGTCAATTTTGTATAATGATCTCAGTAGGTCAACGATGTAAAATCATTTACAAGTGATGAAACTTCGAGAGCGAAGGGTTTTTCGGCTATTTATAATATATTTATTCAGTTATCTGTGAAAAAAAACAAAAAATGTTGATAGTCTCTCCCCAAAAATTTATTCTATGCAGTGCGCGAAACGTCTGGCGGATAAGATCTGCGTTTTCAGCATACTCTCACATTTGAATATATTTATGACGAGAGACTATCAACACTATGAACTTCCCGACTGAATCCATCAACTAATGTATATTTATTTATTGCAGAATTAGCTACAAAGGAAACACTGGTTGCGAACAACACGTGAGTGTTGCCTGAATATTATAACACTTTACAAAACTGTGATAAGTCAATCAAAGAAAGTTTCTTTTTAAACACTAGTACACTGTTCGATTGAATAACATCATTTGGTAACGGATTCCAAACTCGATACACACGTTGACTGAAAAATGATGATGTGCATTGTATTGGGGACGGCCATTTGCTCTCAATCTTAGTGAATTCTCACGAGAAGTGATGCAATGAGAAATTAAAAAAAAGTTGTCAAAAGATAAGTCAATAACTCCATGAACCATTTTGTAAACCAAAACCAAAGATCAGTCGTCTGAGCTCGAGTGACTGTAGGTCTAGAATTTGTAAACGGTGACGATAATCGAGGAATGGCAGTTTCGTACACTGTAAACTCTGGAGCACGAAATTTCGCTTGAATTAGGCACGAAATTTAGGCATCAATTCCAACCAACACAAGGCACGAGTAGGCACGAACTTCATAGTGCCGAGTTCGTGCCCATTGATTTTTCCTTCGATTTCATTGGATTAACAAACATTTGGTTTGCTGCCTATTAGTGCCTAGTGGCGCCTACTGGTGCCTCGAGGCACTAGAAAGGCACTATCTAGGCGCTCTGGCACGAAATTTCGGCTTCGTGCCTTGGGTAGTTAGTGCTCTACAGTTTCCAATGTATAACATACATTCGTGATGAAATATTTTTGTACCTTCTCTATAACTCTAACATCCTTTACAAGGTAGAATGAAAGTAAGTGGTAACTGTACCTGACTCTGTCTCTGTCTTTGGATCCATCTCTGTCTCTGTCACTGTCACTGTCTCTGTCACTGTCTTTGGATCCGTCTCTGTCACTGTCACTGTCTCTGGCTCTGTCGCCGTCGCTGGATCCGTCTCTGTCTCTGTCACTGTCACTGTCTCTGGCTCTGTCGCTGTCGCTGGATCCGTCTCTGGCTCTGTCTCTTGATCCGTCTTTGGCTCTGTCTCTGGATCCGTCTCTGGCTCTGTCGCTGGATCCGTCTCTGGCTCTGTCTCTGGATCCGTCTCTGGATCCGTCTCTGTCTCTGTCACTGTCACTGTCTCTGGCTCTGTCGCTGTCGCTGGATCCGTCTCTGGCTCTGTCTCTGGATCCGTCTTTGGCTCTGTCTCTGGATCCGTCTCTGGCTCTGTCGCTGGATCCGTCGCTGGATCCGTCTCTGGCTCTGTCTCTGGATCCGTCTCTGTCTCTGTCACTGTCACTGTCTCTGGCTCTGTCGCTGTCGCTGGATCCGCCTTTGGCTCTGTCTCTGGATCCGTCTTTGGCTCTGTCTCTGGATCCGTCTCTGGCTCTGTCGCTGGATCCGTCTCTGGCTCTGTCTGTGGATCCGTCTCTGTCTCTGTCACTGTCACTGTCTCTGGCTCTGTCGCTGTCGCTGGATCCGTCTTTGGCTCTGTCTCTGGATCCGTCTCTGTCTCTGTCACTGTCACTTTCTCTGCCTCTGTCGCTGTCGCTGTCTCTGGCTCTGTCGCTGTCGCTGTCTCTGGCTCTGTCTCTGTCACTGTCACCGTCTCTGGCTCTGTCGCTGTCGCTGGATCCGTCTCTGGCTCTGTCTCTTGATCCGTCTTTGGCTCTGTCTCTTGATCCGTCTTTGGCTCTGTCTCTGGATCCGTCTTTGGCTCTCTCTCTGGATTCGTCTCTGGCTGTGCTGGAGAATCGGCATTTGGAGGTGGCACTGATTCTCCGCCAGATCCCGCAATCACAGCTCGTTTCCGACGGTGTTGTATTTTTGAGTACGAGCTTGGTCTTTTTTTCACCTTCGTACTGACGCTGGCTGTTGATGCAGAACCGGCACTTGAGGAAGAGCTAGAGCTTGAAGCTGAGGTAGAAGCGGTCGGAGGTTTCAAGACATCTGAAATGAAAGAAAAATATACTTTTACTCAGTTCAATATACATTTGTAGAAACCACAGAATTAAATATTTTGTTTATCTGCTTCGGTTTGCTAGAAGTGTGGTTTATTCGACAACGACAGCACATCGCGGAACTTATTAAGTGAGGAAAAAGGAATTTCTAATACCTGACAGAGATAAGAAGAAAAGTCGTGCGTCGCTTGCGGATTACTGTGAGTTCCAGCAAAGTGCTTCGATTGCCATTATTCCTTCAGATTCGAAGAATTCAGATTATTTCGCACAAGTTTTTCTCCATGATGTTGGCCCTTCCGAACATTATTAAAAAAGCAGCAGGCGTACGAAAAACAGTTCACTTGATGACTTCACATCCTCTCCTCGGCATTTCTCACTGTATAGTGCATACATTGAATCGAATGTTGCCAGGCATCGATGTGTGTTTTGGTGTGTGCGAAGTGATATCACAGCACGCACGCCTCTCTCACCGGCTCTGGTGTCCTCTGATGATAGTATATTGTTTGCCATTTCCAATAGCAAGCGATACACGAATTATCCATTCGAGAAGGAGCAAGTTGTCTAATTCTGTGATGTGCCACTTTGATATTTAGGTTGCATACAATTCTTCCATTCTAGGAACCGAATGTCTTAGTCGAATTTTCGTTTATGTCTTAGTGATTCTAAAGAGACAAAAACGAAAAATATCTGCGACCTTTCTTGTCAAGTCATGGAAACTGCATTTCCTTACTTCTTTGATATTGCCATTTTCATTCATGGAAAATGTTCTATCTTTATGCTCGCAGCATTAAATAAGGATTGTCCATCAAAACGGGATGGTGATTGAAATAGATTGCTACTCTAAGAAATCAAAACGAAGAGTATCTGTCAAATTACTGCCATGGAAGCCCCCTATGAAGATGCAGGATGAAAAGGAATGATTGCTTCAATATATTCAGAAACCGGTACAGAACATGCTATTCTTGTTGAGGAGACCTCTTGATGAACAACCGCAAAATTAATGGCAATCAAGCGAGATGAAAGATCTATCACAAGGCTGTTGGCTAATCACTCAAGGCAGGCTTTCCATAGTCTTTCGTTCTGCTTTTAAGAACCATTGACTTCTTGTTTATCTTTAGGTCTTCTCTGAATATCCTTGAAAACCTCGCATTTTCTCCTTTGTTGGCATTTAATTCTCAGGTGAATGTGAAGGATGATTTTACGAAATTGAATTTCTGTCAGCAAATATAAGCAGCACGATGTAAGCAAGGAGCTTTGTAAACCTATGAATAACAGCGTCACGCTGCGACATTCGTCAACCTGCGAATAAGATCGCGAAGCTACGACATTTCAGTTGCTTTGTTTCGCACACCCCTAAGTAGTAGCATGGCTCAGTTGACTAAGGGCCTCACTTCGGGAAGGAAGTGCAGAAGATCCAGGGTTCAAGGCTGTCCTCCTCGAGGCACCAGCGCTCTCACTAGAGGTTGCTAACCCTAACGGTGGAGGGATAAACAGTTATTGAGGCTGCCGATACATATAAGAGGTTGTTCAACTCATGGAAATAGATTTATTCAATTGATGGAATGCAGGAATAAACAAGCAAAGAAAAGGCCTAAAAATACAAAAAGGCAGATCTTTCAGACCTGCTCCGTGCCACCAAATTAGAATGTTTCTGAGTGAATAATAGCAATAGGCCTACATCACCTTAAATTATGTCAATATGAAAGTAAACTTTTACATGGCATCTTCCGCAAGTCTACAAACAAGTAAACTCAATTACACGCACCGTCTATCCGTTTAGCTAAGTCAGCTAGATGTTGATTTTTTCCTTCGTTGAGCTCCTTTCTATCATCAATTTTCAACTCAGCAGCTATGATGTCCTCTGTTGTCAAGAATGGTTTTAAACCTGAAACAAAAAGTAGAAATGCAGTTGTAATTTGAAAAATGTAATTCGAGGATGGAAGAGATTCACATAATGCACAAGTCCAATGGACTGGAGGATCAATAGGATAATAATGTCATGCTTACTTTTCGGACAGCTGGTAACTGTCGAGATAATTGCACATCGAGCTCTGGCAGATATTTTATCCTTCAACTGACTTTGTTGAATGAGTTTTAGAATATTAGTTGTCTCCTCTGAAATTATAAGAAAAGAAACTTTATAATCTTTGAAAAATGAAGAAGCAAACAAAATTTGAAAGAATTATGCTATCTCCTTCAAGTGGAAAGTATGAATAAAATCAAATTAAAGTTAAAATTGTGAGCAAAACTGTCGTTCTATGAACGATTAATGATCGGCCTCGTTCTGACGTTTCGACTAATGCAGCTTCTAAATCAGTGGCGAACAACACGTGGCCCGCCGGGACATATTGGGTGGCCCGCCAACGCTTCTCATATCTAAAGTGGCCCCCAAACATTATTTGAGTCGATGATGTGAAAACGACGCACTCGGACTTCGACCTTTGGGAGGTGCATCTGAGGGTGAGGGATCCTATTTAGATTTTGCAAAACCATTAATTAGCAACTAAATGAGTAATATGATGGCACAAAAAACAAAAATTCACATTCGAATGAGGCATATCCAGCCAGGCTCCTTTCGTAATGAATATTGTCTCGTATAAGCGCAAAATGGTCACCACCAGCGCGAGTTTATGCTAAGTCACATAGTATTCGATGGACGTACTGAGCATGTTTCTCTACGCAGTGAACCACGCCTCAATGAACCTAGAAAGAGCCTATATTAATTAGGACTTGACTACGAATGGAGTAATCGAATGAAGTAAATCCAACCACAGGATTTTGACAGACCAACATTTTTTTCAAATATTCTCTCTGAATTTCCTTTGTATATACTACTAGGCAACACTAATATATATTTCGTTTACGCGATTGGCATTAGCACACGACTACCATTTGTGGAGCCCAAACACGGTTTTCGAAAGCTGTATAAGTTTGGGTGACATATGTGCACGTATGTACATGTAGCATAATCACTAATTGTAGCAAAATCAATTTCATCATGTGCGGCTTTCAAGCGGATAGTTGCACTGCACTTACAGACCGTTGTTTTTCGATGAAATAAGGTAATGTCGGTCAAATCACCAAAAAGGTCAAATTACTGTTTGATTACACAAAAGAAAAGCTTCCATGATTTGTTATAGGCCTATTCGCTCTTCAATACTTACATGAATTGGAGAATGTAAAATTATGATTCCTTAACCCTTGGATTACCAAAAAATTTTTCACTTCGTCAATGACCAATAGGGGTGCACGTGCACCACATCACTTTTTTTAAGAAATGCTAGGATTTTTTTTGAACTATAAAGTTAGAAGGAATTCTTCTTGTTAACTTACCAGTGCCTATGTAATTAGGTGACATGATGTGATCTATTATTGAATATTTACGTTAATTCTCTTCAAATCACGAACTAAATTCAAACATAAAACAAGAGCTACAAAAGATGTTATATGATTAATTTTATTTCTGGTAGAAATGGGAAGGGTTCAAAACTATTTCGCTATATTCAACATAGAAAAAAATTCAATAATTGTGATGACACGAAGAGCACAAAACGGAATTTGGAGCAGCATGTTCGCTGCAAACAAAGTTGAAACATTTCACACATTTATTTCGGCTTTTTCGGTCACGTTGACGATGACACATGTAACATCGGCCTTGTATCTTCTGCTGAATCAGTCAAGCTGAGTCAAAGTCTAAGCCAGATTGAAACAAAAAGGAAGCTTCATCACAAAAAAAGGCCACGCGAATGGCCAAAAGGGGTGCAGGTGCACCCCAGAGCACATTCTTTAGCAATTGCGTTAAGCGATGGTTATAGAATTGGTTGTTAACGTGGTCAATTCCTTCTCTATATAATAATGTTTAAACATACAGCCCCAGAGAGCAATACATTTTCCCGATCATAATTTTTTGCAACAATATATATACGTGGGGTGCATGTGCACCCCTTTTGGTAATCCAAGGGTTAATATAAAGCAAACTATTTGCGCACAATACTGCTGTATACATTTACATGTACATTTTTGTACTGTAATACGACCACTATATATGTACGTACGGTGCATCAGTCGATATGTGCACTTAAAAGTGCGAAATATAGGAATTTTTAGCCTATACTACTCCCTTTTAAAATTGGTGGCCCGCGATCCTTTTCGCGGGCCACTCCTTTTGGTTTCCCACACTGTTCTAAACAATAAGTCGAAAACTTAACGTGCTTTAGGACGTACCTGTAGCTTTGGCTGCATCTTGTTTCCGCATTGTGCCCATATCTGCAATGTCAATAGTTGCCAAGAAGTTCTCATATGAAAACATTGACATGGGAAATCAGATTGAAATGAACTGCCTTAGTAGCCTGGAAGCTTCATCTTCTGGTCCTTTTACTATGTTGTTGATATTATATGAGTAATTTGTGATTGCAATCAATGACACTTTTAGCCACGTAATTGAGAAGTAGTTGCAACTACATGTGCTTTACAGTCAGCACTGGCATCAGCACGTAGTGTAAATTACTCTACTCTCTTCACCGATGATGCGTTAAAATGCTTAGATCAGCACCGGTTGCACAACTATCGGCATTTTTTTCAAAGAAATTTAGGGCGAAAATTATTGTCAAAATGCAAATTAAGTGCCAGTGTTATGACATTCTTCCTCCCCGTCAATATAAATTGCAAACACAATAAAGTCTCCTAGAAGGCACAATCACGATATCACAATACTGTTTCTTCAGCTCGGATGTAATAGAGATGCAAGGAGAAAACACTTACAGGAGGAAAAATAGCGTGGCAATTTAGTATGAATTCTACAAAGGTTTCCTTCTTTTCTGTGGAGCAATTATACGCACGTAATTAACCTTATTACCAATTCCGGTAATTATCTAAATTAATTGCAAAGCAATTGAAACATAATTGGAGAAAAATGGAGTAATTTGTAATTGTACTCAATTACATTTCATGAGCAATTTACAATAGTCCGATTGTACATAATCAGTGCTATTTTACAAAGCTATACAATAAATCTATGCGGCATTGTATTATACTAAATTTCAAAGTAGTCAGTTGACAAATTCACTTTGACCGCAAACTAAAACGATGTCAAGATACTTAATGTTTCGATTTGACCCCAACTACTGCTTGTCATTACTTAATTCATCACATCCGATTTAGTCACAAAATTCATGAATCTCCATCCATCATACTAGAATTGCACTGTATCCGAACGAAAATTAGGCCAACAAATCAGTGGTCATAGTCAAAAAGTCATAGAATTCTATGGTCGAAGATACGAAGATACATTTTAGACAGGAAAAATTTGAATCAAGACAAGAAAGTTGAAGTTTCGGAGGTCAACTCCAGGCATCTTTGACCTTAGTATATATTTGGTTCAATCAATAACTCAACATAGGATTCATGACGAATTCACAAGTCAGTTACCTGCTTGCAGCAATGACAATTTATTAATTGATTATCAAATATCTTAGATTTTAGTGGGATATGCTCTACGATAAACCGTTGCATTAAAAAACGCTTTTTCTTATTCCATCGCTGAAAAACTCAATCGCAGGGCTCAATTCATAATTATGAATACTATTGACACACAAACGGAAGATTTTTGACGTTAGATTTTTACATTGAATTTTCTCATTATTATAGAACACATTGTAAAACATAATTGTTCTAGGAAAACTGGTAAACTATGTATATGAATGTAAAAATCAAAAGTGAATTTCATAAAATAATAGCTTGACTGTCTATTAAAGATAAATAACAGAGTCGACTTAAATATCTCTCAGAGGGATGTTGGAATACCATACTGGATCGTTTACAATGGACTATGCAGACTTGTTAGTGGTCTGGGCCTGGCAGCTGGGTCCACTTCCCAGAAAAAAAATAACGCAGTATTTGTTTTTCGCAGTAATCGGTAGCTTTTTCTGCCAATAGAAAGCATTATAATCGGCATCCTTTCCAGCCAATAACAAGCATTAGAATCGGCATCCTTTCCAGCCAATAACAAGCATTAGAATCGGCATCCTTTCCAGCCAATAGCAAGCATTAGAATCCGTAGCCTTTCCAGGCAATAGCAAGCATTAGAATCGGCATCCTTTCCAACAATAGCAAGCATTAGAATCAGTATCCTTTCCAGGCAATAGCAAGCACTAGAATCAGCAGCCTTTGCAGCTTAGTTCCTTCCCAGGTGTTTGCTCTGCATCATGACTTCATGGTAAGTCTTCGGCTATCAAATCGAATGCCAAACATCATGATCACCTGTGGCAGGCAACAATTCGCAAATCTTGAAGGAAAAAGTTCGTCAATTGATGATAATTTCTATCAAACGACTATTAATTTGACGCATTCCTTTAATTAGGATGTGAATATTGTTGTTTGTTCAAATATTAAAGAAGCTTTTACTTACATTTATGTATTCGTTTCCTGGAGTGTGCAACTGCGTTTATTACTTTGCTAGCAGCAGCTGAAAATAAAAATGTCAAAATAACAACTTTGCAAGAAAGGGCACAAAAAGCAGATATAGATGTCTTAAATAAGCATGAAAGTCCTGATCGGAAAAACCGGGCACTCATAGATTGTTTTCCGGGGCTTTCAGATTTGTCAATGACCTGCAAAACTTGATTACTCGCCACACAACTTCACCTACTAATAGATCAGTGTACATCCTATGATGAACATCCTGTGCCTACCACGAATCTGCGCCTCTGCCGAGCTCTACCTGGTTCCTCTTCTTGTCAGATACGATCAAGGAAAGCAGAGAAAGAAAATCATGTTCATCCAATGGGAAACAGATTGAAGCTTTCTGCAACGGTGAGAGTTTAAAAATTTCTCTGATAAAGTGAAAAGTGCTAAGTCTAGAGCTATAATTGGTGACATGACATGTCTTCAGGTCATTTCTTATCATTTTCATGTACATTTATCTATGAAGCTAAACACAGGAAGATTATATTTTGCAAACACAGCATTTTGGCCAATTCTAACCACATTCTCATATCAGATGTATGATGACCTGAAGACATTCTATTTCAAAAATCATGGCTCTAGACACTATTTTTTCCCTCAATCAGAGAAAACATAGAAATCTCATTTTATCAAAAACTTCAATCTGCTTCCCATTGGATTAACATGTGTTATTTCTTTGATCCTGCCTAACAAGAGGAGGAACCATATAGAACTTGACAGACGCACAGATTCGTAATAGTCATATGTTGTGCATGTGTACGTAATTCTGTAAAGGTCTCATTTTCAGCATCGTTCCCTGCAGAAACTCGTTCTGGCAGCCGGACTTTGACGTACGTCTGATGCAACAAGTATTTACACACTCAGCATATGTTGTATTTGGATAGAAATAACGTGCTGAAATAATTCAGCTGTGCGCTAACATTATCTAACTTGGTCAGGTTTTAGACCAACTGGAGACATGGACCACCCAATAATACCTCAAGCCCAGTTTAGGTAGCAGCCTTGTGAAATGTGTAGAACAAGTGCAGGTGTTTTTCTCATAATGTGCAAGCTATATGACTGCTTGATTCTCGAATGGTGCAGAGAATAACGGGCAATTTGGTCACAGTGGCCAATGAACATGTTTTACAACATAATGGACGTGCCGCTACAGCTGCGTTTGTTCTGTGGATTGAACAAAATTGTGATTGAGCAGTCGGCAAGAAACAAAGAAGGCGCGTTTTCCTTCTTGATTTGGCCTATATGCTTGTTCTACCTCAACAAGAACGAAGATTGGAAAAAGGAGTGAGGAGTGGTCTTCAAGCGCTTGGATTTTCAGTGGCTCCTCAAAATCCAGTCTCGACAACCAGCATGCGGAAGCACTGTCATCTCTTTGAGAGAATACGCGCGGGCGAGCGTTTATAGTTTGAGCGTCGTCTACGGTTGTCTGCGCTGCCGCTTGAACCAAGGATGAACCGCTAAACATGTTCTGTCTTCCCTGAGCATGAAATTGAGGTCCTATCACATTGTTTAGCCTCTGATACATGCAGACACATGAGACGCAAAGTCTATATGCTAACTATGCTAACTTATATAACTTATATTGCAGCAGTATCCCGCATAGCCAAGGATGTTTAGGGTCATGTGTAATTACGCGTGATTGAGCGTGGCATGTCACCTAGTGAGTCGCAGTCTTTCAGTAAAATATATTATGATATTACTGCGTGGTGTCATATTGACCCAACGTGTGAATACGAAGGTTAAACAACTAACAGGAAATAATCATTTCTTCCGGTGTTGCTCAGACTCAAGAAGGCTGAAAGCGTCAAGGACTGCTATTTTAGGTGTTATTTTTCATAGTGCACAAAGCTGATGAGGTCATCACTTACCGACTACTTTCTTGACTGGTGGTTTGGGAGGTGGAACTGAAAATCGAGAAAAAAACAACTCATTTTTTGAAAAATATTCAGCTTCACTTCGAAGGTATGTTTCAACAAAAATGAAAGCAAAAGTAAATGAGCTGATTATAAGCACGGAACACCTCAATATCACTGAAATTTAATCGATTTTCATTCGCCGCTAGGCCTGAGGTCATTAAGTTCTATATGACCGAAATAAATCATCCATTAGGGGAAAGTGGGGTATTATCGCACAGGTGGGTAATACCGCACACCTGAGTTTAGGCACTTGTGCTATCCCAGGTGATCCAATAATCCGTCATATGACATTTTCAGGAAATTCAGTTTGTTTAAAAAAATTCAGATTTTGATTCCTTCGGCCATATTTATTTAACTCCACTTGAAAGTGTTCACGAAGTTTTGAAGTAAGTTTTTGATGATATCTTATTAAGCTTTAGAGCTAATGTAAAGAAGAATTCAAATATATGCTCTGTGAAATCTAATTAGTTAAATATTTGATTAACTAAATGTGGTAGCGGATGTTTTAAAACTTCACTATTTTTCAAATGATTGCTCCATTAAGAATAAAAGTCGCGTCGGGGTAATACCACACACTTCTGAACAACAGTCGGGTAATAGCGCACGTCCGTGCACGGTATTACCCAACAATGTTTTACAATGTACGATATTACCCACATCCAGTAAGCCTTATACATGTAGTTTCCCATTTTCGCTTCTTATCAAAAGCATAACTGTCCCTATAGGCTATATCAGTAGGCCTATATAGCGAGTATACCCTAGCTGATACTTATTGTTCGTAAAAGTAGCCTTTGATGAACACATACGCAACAACTGTGTAAATATAGGTGTGATAGTAGTAATGAAATTTTTAATATACAAGTATAGCCTACCTACAGTATACGCAAAAATATCTTTGTAAGGGTATCGAACCAGGAACTTCCAGAAGTTAACCCAGTTCTTTATCTATTCAGCTACTCTAGCTTTCGATTTATCGATGTTACGTTAACCGATATATTCATAGGAGAATTATACTTCAATCTATATTTTTTAGTAACATAAAGCAACTGGAATGATATCTATTAGTTATAAAAATCATCTCAACTTTCACTATCAAATACGCAGCTAGACCTATAATACCCTTACATAGGCTCATAATCTAAAAATTTGTTGTGTATTCTTTGATATTAATAGCTTGCTTCTACTTTCAGATGCCACGGAATTATGCAAAGAAAAATTTGAGAGGAAAATGGAATTCAAATGACTTCACCAAGGCGATAGAAGATGTGAAAGCGGGCATGTTAAGGAGGGAGGCGTCAAGAACATATTCGATACCTTTATCGACATTGCGCGATCGAATTAAGAATGGAAAAAAAGACGATCCGTCTCTTGGTTGCAAAACTGTTTTATCGCAAGAACAGGAAAATCTTCTTGTTGAACGACTGCTGTACCTTGCAAATATTTTTTACGGTATTACTCCACTTGAATTGCGCAGAATTGTCTACACTTTCGCGACTGAAAACAACTTGTGTCATCGCTTCAATAATACTACAAAACTTGCAGGAAAAGATTGGCATTATGAATTCGTCAGTCGTCATCCAGAAATCTGTCTACGAAAACCCGAGCCAACCAGCATTCATCGTATTGCAGGATTCAATAGAGAAGCAATGAAACGATTTTATGACAATATTGAATTTGTTTATGATCAGGGAGAGCTTCGTAGTCATGACATTTACAATGTAGATGAAACAGCCTTGAACGTTGTCCAGAAGACATCAAAAATTGTCGCCAAAAGGGGACAAAAGCAAGTCGGAAAGGCAGTAAGTTGTGAAAGGGGAAGGAATATCACCGGGATTTTCGCTATGAGTGCTGCAGGAACGTATATTCCACCGTCGATCATTTTCCCACGACGAAGGATGAATGACAATTTATCAAAAGATGGACCTCCAGGTACAATTTACGCAAATAACGGCTGGAGCAATGACGAGCTCTTCTTGAAATGGCTAGAACATTTTGCTGCTCATGCAAACTGTTCCAAAGAAAAAATCACACTGCTTATCTTAGACAACCATTCGAGCCACATTGGCCTAGCTGTATCACGTTTTTGCATCAATAAAGGAATAATTATGGTGACTATTCCTCCCCACACCTCTCACAGAACACAACCCCTCGACGTGACATTTTTCGGTGCACTGAAGAACGCTTTCAGTCAAGAAATTGAATTGTTGATGAAGACAAGCCAAGCAAAACGTGCATCCGAGTACCATGTTGCGGCTTTAATAAACCGAGCCTATATCAAGATCGCAACTATGGATAAAGGCCAAAAAGGATTTAAAGTTACTAGAATATATCCATGCAATCCAAGTGTATTCACCGATGAAGACTATCTTTCATCAGAAGCAATGAACATGACATCACCAGCCAATGAAAACATCAATCCTGATACTGAGATGCCGGAAACACGAAAAAGAACAATCGTTGATTTGGCAAGTCCTCCTCCACCTCCTCATCCAAAACGAGAGGTAAAGCAGAAAAGGACAAAGAGAATGGCATCTGTGATTCTCGGTCTCAACCCTGAACAGGAGATAATTTCAATACCTTCAGAATCTCAAGTATGATTTATATTAATGTCATTATCATGATTATTCGTTTGACGTGAATTCTAATTGTTTTAACAGGAACCATCTTCATCAACCGGAGACTTACCGGTAGGCCAACAGAAGAAAAGGAAGACAGGCAAGAAGACCGCCGATCCTAGTAACATCTCCGATACCGTGGAGACAATGGAGGAATTTTACTGCATCTTTTGTGGTGAGAAATATGAAAGCCCCCGAACGAAGACTGGATCAAATGTTCCAAATGCGACGGATGGTGTCACGAAAATTGCGCCAATCATGAGGTATTGAATGATGCTTATGTTTGTGATTTTTGTCAGAGATTGTGTACTGGTAATTGAAGACGTTATCTGGACTTTTGTATGACTTTTATATCCATAAACAGAACTTTACGTTATTGACTCATAACAGCCATGCATTATGATCAGGATTTATGATAGGAAGTTTGTTATTTGGTATGTTAATTAACATTTACGATGAATATGGTTCTATTGGGTTTTTTACTTTATATTATTCCCATATACTACTGAGTAGCTAATAAAAATAATGCCTTCACTTGTTTTGTTCTTGTGTGTTAGTAAGCTTTATCGGGGCTATTATTTCGGGTTTGCGACTATTCATTCATACAGTATAGAATTCATGCAGTACTCATATAGTATTTTGACTATAGTGCAATACATGTAAGCTTATTTGAATTGATTACTAAGCATACCCTAATGAATCTATGGCGATCTATTCTATCCTGAGAATAAGGTACGCAAAAGTGTATAAGCCTACATTAGCAATATGCGTAGAAAATTAGCCATATTTTAAGACATTTCTAAAATCATTAATGAAATTCTAATATCATAAATGTATCACAAATTCTGATAGTTTTAACATTATGCGAAAAGGGTATGATGCAATTGATGTAAAAATATGAACGTTTTAATTTGATGTCTTGCTTCTTATGAATTAGGGCCTAAGACACGATATTACCCAACTATAGCGGTATTACCCATCTTGGCGTGCGATAATACCCGCCAGTGTGCGGTAATGTCCGATTTTTTGAGATTGACCCTTGTTTGTTTTACTCGTTTGATAATAAAGAAATCGACCGAAATGCGTGTCACTATTGTAAATTGTTATATGGAGAATAATGCTATTGAAACCGGTGTAGAAATAACATAAAATAAAGATTTTAGACGCATTTTGGCTTAGGGGTGCGGCAATCCCCCACCTTCCCCTATCTGTTATAATGCATGCTATAGATATGTTTCAGAAGAGGTTAATAATTTCCATAATTGCCTCTGTACACGGATATCTCTCATAATTGCCTCTAAGCACGGATATCTTGAAGTCTATATCTTGTTATTTCACAAGTTTTTGATTAACATTTTTTCATTATGAAACATGACAGGTCACCATGCTATGGTAAATTTTACATGATTATTGAGATTCAAATTTCTAGAGATAGAAAGCATACAATTTCTCGTATAGCACCTTGAGATAAGGATGTGTCAGTTTGCTGGCTGCATAATAGCAATAATCGGTCGGTGAACAAAAAAATGGAAGACTTTATTTATCTCGTGGAAAATTAACAAAAGCAGGATGGTAGCCTAATTGAATGCGCATGCATTGAATAGCTTAATTTTGCAAGCCTATTCCTATTATGCGTTGCATCATAAACGCAGTTATCTGCAAAATATTATATTTCAGCATCTCGCATTTGAAGTTGAAGGTCAATAGGCTATATCGACAAGATTGCTATTTTGATGCCCTTCTAAATGGCATGATTTTTGGACCTTGATATATTTTGGAATAGTGAATGGTTGTCTCGACATAACGCATAGTCTAGTTTTCACAAAATTCTGATCAACATTGCAGAAGGTTGATGTATTTTAACACAACCAAAATGATGTTTGACGGATTATGATAGAATACTCGTATATAGACAATGGAAAGGTTGCAGTAAAAAAAGAGGCTGAATATCTAGTGAAATTTTGTAGTGGAATGCAATGTTTTTGGTTGATTACACTCAATAATGACGGAAGCAACAAGAGGAAGAGTTCTGTTTATCATCCAAAGAAACGCTGTAGCTCAACACCGATAGTGACTTGGACATGGTATGTTGATAGTATATCACCACAAAATAAATGTTGGGCCGTCACATTGCGCAGTCAAAACGCTCTTTTTTGCAAGCATCATCCACAGTAGAACTATAGCTGCACCTGGTAGAATGACCACTATCAAAGCTGGGATCGTTCAACAAAATGGCTTCTCTCAATGAGCGCACTAACAGACATTGCCGCAGCAAAAGCAAAGTGAGCGATTGCAAGTCCATTAGAAAACTCTTCAAACCTGAAGGCTAATTCTGGAGATGCCTTTTCTAATTCTATTATGCCTAGTCAGTCACCGTCACCCATAGAAGTAGATAATAGTACACTAGAATGGAAGTTTGATATCTTGCCTATGTACAATGATGGCACATGGAAATATCTATGGTCTGCAGATCAGATTCGATCTTAAACATTGTATCATAGTCAAAGTATTTGCCAAGTTGGTTGTAGAAGTTGTTGACAGCAAATTACAGGATTTTCATGGAGAGAATTTTAAGTGAGATGGCTGCATTGTTTAATGTGAAATAGCCTACTATTCCATGGTTTAATAAACTGTATCTATTTGTAGCAGTCAATGACAGCTGTTATACAAATTTTCAATACTGGAATACGAATTAAAATTTGGTTCACAGTCATAATTGAAAGTGGTCGGTGTACTGGTTGAAAGAGCATGTCAAGAATTCACAGATAAAATTTCTAATTATTGGATAATTTCTCCGTCAAGCGGTTAAGAAACCTTGCACTTTTCTGGAATAAACACACTGAAAGCTTCTTTACCTTCAATCATTTCTCAGATAGATAGAATGTCGCTGGAAATCATCAATTAATCATTGACTGACTTATGTGATATAGTGTGATGATATTTTGGCAGCAGATATTCGAATGCATGCAGAGATTTCGAAAATTGTTCAAATATAAAGAACAGGGGAGCCCTTTGAAGTAAAATGAATACTCTAAGATTTCTTGGCCTCTGATTTCAAGATGGAGTAATGTATGTTCTGTAAATCGACATTACAAGTTACACATATGTCTAATTATACTCTTGATAGATTGTAGGACCGATATTTCAAAATGATGAACATACAGAGCGTTTTAAAGGATTTCCTTCT
The DNA here is from genome assembly GCA_907163375.1 of Prostheceraeus crozeri. NCBI lineage: Eukaryota > Metazoa > Platyhelminthes > Polycladida > Euryleptidae > Prostheceraeus > Prostheceraeus crozeri. Next base: position 168,893 of record CAJQUW010010840.1, read on the forward strand.
TTGTCATCATGTCGCCGCAGTATTTTGCAAATTCATTATTGCTTTTGTACACATGATCTTTGGGCAAGGGGCAACAATCCACATCAACAATTGGCTTGATAAATATGAATGCGAATCAGAAAACAAGAAAACCAGCTCGAACAATTTGCATTTTGCCCCAACTAAGTTCCCCCGGCGTGTGCCATAATTTTCATGCAATTTCCATTCTAGGACTTTCTATGGTATTGCTAATTTCTATGCCGTCACCTATATCGTTGCAAAGTAGGTAAATCTAGGTACTACAATATCTAGGTAATTATGGTGCTATATAACGACTTGATTGTGGAAATTATTAACCTGTATACATAGAAAGCTGCACAATAGCATGCATTATCCAATATGTTTGAATTCTAATTTCACTTCTGACTTTAACTGAAAATGCCAACGTCACCGATAGATCGCCAAAGAGTAGTAAATTGTGCCGAAGATTGCGGTGATTGGAAATTTTTGAGTAGACAGTTGGGAATCAACTATAAAACAGCATATACATGGGTGCGCAGTAAAAAAGCAAGTAGGAAACCCCATGGAGGAGGAGAGTCCCTGCTCACGCTGAAACAGATGGTTGAAAAAGTCTATGAAAGATACAATATACGAGGGGTGATTGATAAGTTCGCGGCCTGACATAGAAAGCTTAAAGCCAGGCCATTATGCACATGTGGATTGATACAATGGAATGTGCTGACGGCGCATGACGAGTGATCAGTCGATCCGGTGAACTGTTGGTAAACCACAGCTACTTAACTTCAGTTACTAACTTATCAGTCAGTTAGTCAGATAAGTTTTTGCGTAAGATGGATCACGTTTCAAATCGAGCTGTCATTCGTTATCTCGGCTTGAAAAGACTCACACCAAAGGAGATTCATGATGATATGGTTGGAACACTTGGTGAGAAAGCTCCGTCCTACACCAGTCAAGAAGTGGGCTTCAGAATTCAAGCAAGGAAGAGAGAGCTTGGAAGATGATCCCCGTTGTGGAAGACCAGTGACAGTGACCACAGAAGATATGATCGATCATGTTCAAAAGATTATTCTTGATGATCGCCGTACAACCGAGCGAAAGATTGCCTCCGAACTGAAGATTTTACAAGAGCGTGTCCATAATATCATCCATCATGAACTTGGCATGAACAAAGTTTCCGCTCGATGGGTGCCACGACTGCTCACACCACAGAACAAACGAGCCCGCTTTCTCATCTCAAGGGACAACCTGGCGCTGTTCGTAAGAGATAATTGGCATGTCATCTTTTCGTGTCATTCACGCAACTCGACGTAGGGGAGCCTTCCGTTCTGATGCCGCCAAGCAGTGGGTACTAGGCCTGCTTTCACAGCTTCCTGGTGGAGATGCTGCTCGCACGGTACTTGTTTGCGACAATGCTCCGTGCCACAGCAAGATTGAGAATTGTGAAATTGAGCACCCTGGATTCAGAGTTCTAAGACTCGGACCATATTCTCCTCAACTCAATCCAGTTGAAACTCTATGGTCTAAGATGAAAAGCATTGTTAAACACAATCTCCGCGTCCCTGAGGTTGTCGCACCTAGAATTGGCGAACAAAGATTGATCTATCTTGAATCAATGATTGATGAAGCTCTTACTCAATTGACATCGCAAGACTGTGTCAATGCCTACCAGCATTCTTCCTCATTCTTCCGCCGTCTTGAACGAGGAAAACCTAAATCCTGGAACTTTTGATTTGCCTGTGCTACAACTTAGTATCTTCGTGTTTGCATGTTCATAGGGACGGTCCAGCAGTTGACCAGCAGTTATCTGTATTTGCGATGTTCAAGGACCTATTTATTCTATGTGTCATTTGCGCTGGTGACAATAAAAGGACAATGAGAATTCTGACGCTACTTTTCATTTGCGAGTTGATACTGGGTATAGTCACTTCAATCACGAGTAGAAGTTAAATAACAGCAAGAAATAGTAATTTCTTCAGGTGTTGTGTTCCGACTGTCAAAAACACGGAAAAGGTCAACCACTAACTTAAGAAGTTATTTTTTCTTTTTGTTTTTCACAGTTTTTCACTCTTAGTAGCCTACTTTGCAGTGCACAGTTAATGGTGTTCTTGCATAACTGATGCGGTCATCACTTACCGATTGGTTTCCTGACTGGTGGTTTACGAATTGCAGGTGAATTGCAGGTCGAAAAACAAACAATTTTTTGATGTTGGAAAATATGAACTTGAAGATAGTGGGTAGCAGATAATCAATAGAGTAAGTATTGAGTAGGCAGTGTCAAGTTAAGAAATGTCAGCACACAGTGAATATTTTTGCATCAAAAGATTCAGTTTTCTACGTAGATTGTGTGTTCTTGAGGTCAAATACATGAGATTGCTATTTCTAGATGTCCATGGTATGAGGTACAAAAGAGAAAGCGGGTCTGTTGAACTTGTAAGTAGTGTTGTGAGCATATTTCAAGGTGACAAGTAACTCCTTTGAAAATTGAAATGATAGACAAATTCATTTAGGGTTCTTTTTGTTAAGGATACGCAATTATACAATTATGCAGTATATAATTACATGTAATTGATCATCAAATGATTATCAGAATTGGAAAAAAGATATTATTTTCAATTGCAAGCATTTTGCAACGCACTTTGTATTAATAATCAAGTAAACCGAAGAATTTTGGGACAAGTTGTCGTTCATGTAATTTGGTTAAGGTGAAGAATGGGTTTAGTGTGGTAGATCATGGGACCATTTAACCGGCCCACAATTCTTCTACTCATTTGAATCTAAGGATCTAGTCTTTTTGTTCGACAAGATATCTTTAAAAAAAGGGATTCATTTCATCGACAACTCATATACAGAATTCTATGGTCCATTTTGTTAATGCGTTCATTTGTTCGAAAAAATTGATCATTGGATATCAATATAATAACGCATAGTTTAGTGCAGATATCTCTGGTCTTTCAATGATCTCAGTGTATTATATCAGGGATGTCTATGAATACATGATATAGAACTCGGGATACACAATTCCCAAAGAGTGGAGAATTGACTGTGGGCTGACATTTTTTTGATGATTCAAAAATTGCTATGATTGATTTGAAATATGCAGCATTCTACAATGTATAGTTATTAGGTATGAATTTGCGGGCAGCAATGATAGAATTCCAAGGGCGCGTAGCGCACGCGGAATTCTATCATTGCTGCCCTGCAAATTCATACCTAATAACGGTATTGTTACATCTCTGTGTTCAAGATCTATGTTGTTCAAGATCTATGTTCAAGATCGATATTCAAGATGCATCAATATCATACCGTAGTTTCATATCCAGGTGTTTTGAGAGTTCCATGGTCAAATAAAATTTGCGGGCAGCAATGCAGTTTTTCCTTCGTATGTAAAGCCATTGAAATTTAGCGGGCAGCAATGATAATTTGACATTGCTGCCCGGAAATTCATGTACATGTAGATATCTTGAACATAGGATGTAACAATGTTATTTGCCTCGCAAATGTAGTGTTGTCAATTGTAGCGGAAATTATGAAACGAATTAAAAAAATGTTGTTTTCGGATTTCCTCAATGAATCAAAGTGGAGCTGAGGAAATGGCTTGCGGTATTGCCAAATGTAATCGAAGAGAATTAACATCACTAGCAATATGAGAGTTTGTTCATCGCATTGGTCAGTTGACTCAAAATTTGAGTCGCACCATGGAAAAATGCTTCCTTCTGAGCCACCATCGATTTTTTGGAATTTTTCAGTCAATTGCAGACGTGTTACATACCCAACTTCATCAAGAACAACACTTCGTGCCTTATCGGAACATCCATCATATCTACCCGATGAGCTGGACGATTTTGAAATATGGACAAGCTTTCAAGTGACTGAATTGCTTTGTTTTGAATATCAGCGATTCCAAAGTTATTTAATTGGTTTTCAAAAAAGCTGGAACGTTGGTCACAGATAGACAATATATGCCTAATATCATTTGTGCGAAATTCATCATCTACGGTTCACTGTGATGAAATTGATGAGTTAAAACGAAGGCTTCAGGCGATGAACACAGATAAGTGTATGGAAATTGAATTTTTATTAGAGCAGCTAGCACTGGAATTCATAGAACCAAGTGTACGCCGATACAGTGCTCTTGCGGTTGTAATTGCCCTTAATATTTTCATCCACAGCCGATCATGCTACAAAGAACTGCGAAAACACTTCAGCCTTCCACATCCAAATATGTTGGTGCGCAGTATTGGAACGTTAAATACAGTTTGCAATGATGAGGAAGTTCAACGAGTTGCATCTCCGTTTTCAATAAAATGAATGGACTGAATCGGAAATGCATCATTTTGTTTGATGAAATTGATGTGAAACCGTCTTTGCGTTACCGAGGTGGACATGTAATTGGTTCTTCTGTTGATAAACCATCTGTACCAGCGAGAACTATATTGACTTTCATGGGAAAACCTCTTTTTGGTACTCAGTATGTTGAGATTCGTGCCGATTTTCTCATTATCAGCTCATGTAATTGAAGAACATCTCATCCATCATTGCTTGAAAAGGTAGGTACTTGAATTGAAGGTATCATGAGCGACAATCACTCAGTAAACAGAAAACTCCATGATGCTTTCCACACTAAATCGGATGTCTCTGAAGTCAACTACAGGACAAAGCATCTTGTCGATGATAGTCGTTATCTCTACTTGTTGTTTGATCCGGTACACTTGCTCAAATGCGTAAGAAACAGTCGGGTGACTGAAAAAAGGCAAATAATTGAAATAATTCCTCCAAGAAAGGTTGAATGCATAACTGCTCATTGATTTGATAGATTTATATGAATCAGAAAGGGACAATGATGTGAAGGGAACGACTTTGACGTATCAATCGAGTTATCCAACATCATTTGAAAAACAGAAAGTTCCGTTGGTACTGCAGGTATTTAATGAAAAGACTGTCACTGCATATTTCATTGATATCATTCCTCGGATGTGGAAAATACTTAATAACAAAAGTACAAGTGCTTTCATACATTTAAATGATCCTGATCGTCGTCCGATCTTCAACAACTCAGACGCGAATCTTCGATATTTATCTTCAATTTATGAATCGTTCAAGAAACAAAACCCACCAGTTACTCAAAGATTTCAGACATTTACCAAACCAACAGTATGCAGCATTACAGAGACATTGGATGGACTTGTCTCTTTATCGCATGCCCTGTTATAAGATAAAGCTGTAAAATTCTTGCTGCTTGGCCACTTTCAGTCAGACAATCTAGAGGGTGAATTTAGTATTTATCGCGGCATGTTCGGAGGCCTATAACATATATCTTTCGAGCAAATATTGATGGCTACAAAAGTTCGCCGCTTGCAATTACTTCACGATTTAGATATTCTACATGCTGCGCTGCCTGACTACGCTGTGCATATTCAGGTTGCTGCAAATCAGATGTAGCAGAGAATGAGCTGGAGGACATTGATGAGATCCGCAAAACTATAGATGACATTAGCGAAGAAGAACGTAATTCATTCTTTTACATTTGTGGGTACCAACATACAAAGAGGAACTGAAGAGCAACCCCGGAATGAACATGTGTTACTCGTCAGCGTCTGATTTCACGCACTTACGCTCACGAGGTAAACTAGGTATACCTTCAAAGGACATTTTTCACTTCAGTTTGATAACATATGCCCTCTTTAAATCATCTCGTCATACTTGCATGCGACGGTTTTCGCGTAAAGGAAACAATTTATCAAGCACTTTACGATTTCGAAAATCATTCAAGTGTTATAAAGCGACTTGCTAATACTTATCTCACTGGTTTTGTGAAAAAGTTTACTGACCAAGCTGCAGCAAAATTATCGAACAATAAAAGGAATCGAATAAAGCTGTCAGTATAAAGTAAGACAACTTTATCAACTATTTCAATGCAATAATATCGTAGATGACGTATGAAAAATGAAGGATTTTGCTATAAATTATGTTGATATTGATATTGAGTACGAAATTATATTCAATATCACATTAAATCAACTCCGAAATACTTGCGATGCTTCTTTACATAAATGTTGAGATTTGTGAAACGTCGGCCCACAGTCAATTCTCTACTCTTTGGGAGTTGTGTATCCCGAGTTCCATGTCATATATTCATAGACATCCCTGATTATATGAAAAAATATCACACGAAAATTTTCGTGAATTCTTAGATGACTAAATATCACATATGCATAGTTTGAAGAGCTGGGGTTCAGTGGAAGAGTTGTGTTAGTGTGTCGTTAAGCATATAAAAGAATTGTTTCAAAATTTTGCGAAATGGAAGCTTGGATTGGAGACTTGTTTGTTATTTATAACAGGAGCTATCGACGAATTCCATCCTATTTGAATGCATGCTGTAATCTGCCACTGTTCTGTTGGTGTTGTTACCCTGTGCGAACTTTGCATGGTGGCATGTAATGCTCCATGACCTGCAAGAGCAATACTCCACGATTTCTGTCTTGTACACTGATTAAATTGCGTAGAATTCTCTTCATTCATTCAGAAACCCCGAAGGCCATATGTTTCATTCTTGATGCTGCTATAATAAGTTCATTGATTCTTCTTCATAGAGGAAGTCACAAATAAATGCACAATTTTTAGTTGACAAACTTTGAACGCTATCAGAATATGACGGACCATTTATGAACCATTTATGCATTTTATGAAGCTTGAGTCATGCTATCTTGGAAATGATAATTTCTCATGCTATATGTCAAGAATGTCGAGATTCAACATTTTCTTGCTTTCCATGCTTGTCATTAGGATCTCAGCAGCAAGCTAGAGAAATAATAATTGAACACCATTGATGCAGGGTTATAAACAAAAAAATTGATGGAAATCATTCACGCTGTCTTCATGCGCTAAATGATACAAATGGAAATGAATTGATTTGGATATTTCCATGGACTTTTGCATGGATATCTATGGCATTCAGAAATCAATGGCTTTTGCGTAATAACTTCCGTGTATTATGTACATAACAAACGGAATTTATCAGATATCACACTCCAAATCACAGGTGAAACTATGCGTTGTGATAGATATCTTACGATATTTTCAAGCATTATCCTATAACAAACTCCGGCTTGTGGCCGTCGTTTGTTGATAATGCTTCCAAATATCGCTTGATATCCTATACACATGCTCAAATCAAAATTTGAATGGGATGTTTTAGACAACACAATTTGTGATATTCATCAGTTTGCTTCCGTAATTTGACAAGATGGGGGGAGTTTGAGGAAACAAAAACATCAAAAGATGAACCTCTGATTACCTGTGCCCACATTATTGACGGAAAGCGGAACGACAAAACCCATTAGGAAATGTACTCAAGCTATTTCAAATAAATGCAAAGCATATGAGTACACTGTAAATCGCTTAATACTGATCACATACGAAGGATGCATGCCAAGATATTTTTTGGTATATGTCTGTATCCATCTGTATGCTTTTCGTATGACATTTCAAATGTGGTATGCTTTACATACTAAAATTAAACCAGTACAATGTTGAAGGAAGGCATTAATGATGTCAAATATATGTTGATTTATTGTTGATTATGTTGATTTTTTTGTCCTTTTGTCAATAAAGATCACACAAATGTTACTGCTGCTTTGTAAGTAGTGAGATAATGACATTCACGAGTCATACTTTCAATACTGAATTCGATTTTATTGCATGTAGGTCTAAGGCATTTCAAAAACAATCAATAAGTATTCAACCATCAACAATTATGCATTATGTAATTTTGAAATTAAGCATACTCGTATTGTCAATCCGAAATAAAAACACATTATAATTCATGAACGCAAAAATGGTTCTGTTTGAGATATATAAGTCAACATGGTTGCGCGTAAAATATCGTTTGAATGAATGGATGATAATCAACTTGGTTCATGAAGTAGAGCTAACCAAGCGTCCTGTTAATGTTACTAGGCAAGTAGCAACGCCGACATACAGCATAAAATTCACAATGGTTGGTATGCATAAAAAGAAACTATGCTAGTGCTTGCTTGATTTTCAAAGAACTCCCTCGATAAACTGATAACTTCCTAGGTAGAAAGTTTTTTCAGTTAAATTTGGTATGCATAGACATCTTCCTAGCCTAGCAAGCACATTTTCAGCTTAGCACTCACTAGGAATTTACCTAGGAACCTTTAGAGCTGCCTAGATGACAAAAGCACACGCCACTGCCGACTGATATTCATTTGGTTTGCAGGATGATTTCTCTCAGCATCCATTTGCAGCGCATGCGTAGAGCTTTGAGGAGAGAGAGAGAACTTTCAGAGATCGCTTAAATCCTCTCGAGGTCTATAATCGCCAAGAAATAAAGGATCTATTTCGATTTGAAAGAGAGAATGTCCTACATTTGGTCAATTCTCTGTGTGAGAATCTTCAACATCCAACGGGTAGGAACCATGCATTGAGTCCATTGCAACAAGTCTGCATCGGTCTACGGTTTTATGCTACTGGCTGCATGCAGTTGTCTCTAGCAGCATGGATCAATATTGATCAAGCTACAATCAGCCGAACGGTTTGGCACGTGTCCTGCACAATCTTAAAACGGTATCCGAATGCATTTTTTATTCAAAATGAAAATTCAAAATCAGGATTTTTCCAAAAGCATGGAATTCCAAACGTTGTCGGTTGCATCGATTGCACTCACGTCAAAATTCTGGCTCCTCCACACCACTCGCATCCAGAAGAGTACACTAATCGGAAAATTTTCCATTCTATCAATGTCCAAGCGCTATGTGACAGTGATTGTGTGTTCATCGACGTCGTAGCAGCTTGGCCAGGAAGTGTGCATGACAGTCGCATATTCAAAAATTCAGATCTGTGTCGACGTCTACTCAATGGTCAATTGAATGGTTTAATTCTCGGCGATAATGGCTATGGATTCACACCTTTTCTAACGACTCCATTCTTATTGCCGAAGAATAATGGGGAGTTCCTGTACAATAAAGTGCACAAAAATGCCAGATGCACAATTGAGCGCTCATTTGGTCAATTGAAAAAGCGTTTTTATTGTCTGGGAAGCATAATTCGATGCAAACTTGAACGGGTGCCCACCATTATCGTAGCTTGCTACATTCTGCACAATCTCGCAAAAAGCTTTAATAACCCGGATCCTGATGTAGATGGCCTATCTGAATTAATCGATGTGGAAGAGAACAATGCAAATCCATCTTTTCAGGAGCAATCAGATGCCCACATAAGAAGGATGGGCGAACGAAAGCGACAAGTAATCGTCAGTGATCTGCTTCGACATAGGAACAACTAATTGATGCATGAGACGTGCATGAGATTCAAAATATATTTCCTGCATTGCTAGGGGTAGCAAACACTACCTAGCACTCACTATGAAGTTCATCCTAGATAGCGTTGGCTTTTTATGCATACCAGCCAATAAATCTGATCTAGTTAAATACCGCACCATCACAAAGAAATATTCACGACTGGTATTACTGAAAAAAGTTATTTGTCAGTAGTATGCAATATATACATATTTTTTGCTATGTGACTTAAACCTCTTCATACGAAACACATACGAATGAGGACGAATTTGCATCGGATCTCGAATTTAAAGCATACCAACAACTCGCATTTCATCGTAAAACAGCCAATCACAGATAGAATAGTTCGTATCGCTACATACCAATCACATACGGATGTAAGTTAGGCTTCGTATGAAAAACATGCCAGATATCTGTAGACATACGAGAATCTCGCATCAAATGTTAATTTCAAGTTGTATGTGAATTTGTTATGTATGTAATTTTCGTATCCAGCGATTTACAGTGTATGACTAAAAGTGTGTCGAACAAAGCGACCATCCCCGAATCTAAATGTCATTGGTCCTTCAAAACGGACCATTTTAAACAGTGTGTATACGTGCTATAACACACATCACAAACCGAAATTGAACTATATTCTAAACAGACATTTATGCTTCGATTACAATTACCTACTGTCCGTGGAAGCCCGACGGAAGCTGCAAATGTAGCCTATCATGTGCTGATGGTTAGCAGATTTATTTTTCCCAACACATAGACTTCTGTCCCTCACCCCCCGTAGCGAATTTTTAAATCTTTCTACGTATTATGCCGTTATTACGTATTACGTATTATTACGTAATTTGTTATTACGTATTATATACGTTATTATGAATGTTTGGAATATTTTGGCCGATTTCGGTATATATTCACTTCTAAAGTATACCGACGTATTGCGGCCTCAATTCTTGATGAAATATGTTGAGATCACATGAAGGATTCGTCCTATTATTGAAATATTTATATGTCAATATTAATATATTGAATTATTGGAAATATTTACAAAAATAGAATTTTTGAATTTGAAAGTATCTGCTTATTATGTATGTATGTTTGAAATTGACTTTTTATTATTTTGCACCTTTTTGTTCTGCATCTGATCAACAAATTTTGAATTTTTTCAGAATCATGTTGTTTTTAGCCACAGTCTCGATAAAAGTCAGCGAATCGGGTTGTTTCTTCACCTGCAGAAACTAAACAATGAAATGTGCGATTTTAGTGATATTTGAGCTGAACTAAAAGTTTGAATTATTTGACCTTTGACCTCATCTAATACAATGATGAAGTATCAGAGCGATCAATAATCATTGTTTTGCTAACCACCTTAACCAGATCTTTAGTGTATGGCTTATTAGTTTTTGTTGTCATTTTCCATTTCAAATAGTGATCAAATGGAAATTTATCAAAAATTGGCTGTTTTTGACCTTCAACCTTCATCTCATCCCAAGGATGACCTTAGAAATAAAACTGATACTCAATCCCATTTCAATGCATTTTCGATTGATGTGTGGTTTTGCAAATTTGGTGCAATATTTTGGGAGATCAGCAGGGGGTAGTGGGGCGCGTTCGGATAAGCACCACAGTGTGGTAAGGGCTATAGTTGAGTGTCTAGTCAGAAGGCTAGATGCATACATTTTGAGGTCACATAGCCTCCAGCGCAACGGCTCATTCAAAACTTCTTTCACGAATCATTCACAATCCTACACGTACTTGCTGTCGCTTTAGTGATGATCCTATACAGATGGGCGGCTCGTGATTTGTCCATTCCGTGAGAAGTCATGATTTTCTCCATTGTTTCTATACCTGAAATGAGAAATTTCCAATTTTGCATATACGAGATCAACTCTCATACCCTTCGCAGCTCACAATCTGACTTGAAAGATAAAGGGGACTATCAACTTACTTTTTACGCAGTTTGTTGCACCGTTACCTAGAAGCAGAATTTCAGAAATAAATTAGTAATTATTATCAGAAAACTTCTAGAAACCTACAAAGCTTACTCAATCAACAATCAACAAGAGATTTCAACATTCAACGTTCACACTTCAAAAATTCATTCTATATGATAATTTAGGGCATATGTGAAGAATTTGCATGGGGACCAGCTAAAAACGTCAAATATATGGAGCGTTTCATAAATAATTGCATAAAAAAGCAATTATGTGCTATTTATATATGGTATTATGTAATTAATATATTTTTAAACGGTATTTTTGTGCAGAAGCTGTGACTCACTTCTAAGAAATTTTTCATCATTTGAAACCAGGGCTGGTAAAACACATGTTTTTTCGTAATTAATCAAACAATGAAGTTTTTCCCATGAATTACGCTGTCACACAGGAAAAGTCATAAGGAGTCGTCCATCGGACACACGGCATGAAATTATACGGCTGATGAAGTTCACTTCCCTCTGCTGTGTTCCATCAGCCGCGAGACTGTTCTAAAGTTGGTAGGACGATATCTGTAAGTCTTGCCTGGATCTGAAAAACCACATCTTGCTCCGATCCATAAATTTTGTATAAATGTGTGATTGATCACGTGATTTCTATATGAAGACATGTTACGTAACCTCCTCTTTTGCAAATTCGTGTATGATGGCCACAAAAGATCTAGCGCAGGGGTGCACAGATTGTTTTCGTCGAGGGTCAATTTTTTGAGGAAAATATTGGCGGGCCACCCTCATATTTCATTTTTGATTTGTGCAATTTTGCAGGCATCATTTCTACTTTGTTGTTCATCTTGACTTCAATTGTAAATTATTTGCAAATATTTTAAGTTTAGGACAATATATAAACAAGTGAAGAGTCCACAGAATGCAAGCTTGCATAATCAGTTGTGCGTAATCCTTTTATAATTATACATCTCCATTATCCATATTGTCCCTAAAAAGAATTTCCTGCCCAGTGAAAGTTTTCAAAATTCGCAAGTGACGTAAATATCATAAATAGTCGTGTAATAGTACTAAGATCTGTGAATGCAAATGCACATTCAATGAAAGACACATTACCGGTTGATGAAACACTATATCAATGAATGTCAGGTAAACCTTTTTCTTCCGATTGTATTTCATTTTTCATTTCGCGATCTCGCATGGACGGCAAAATATTTTGTGAAATCGGGCGAGGCTTTCGCACGGTATGTAAATGGGTGGTGGGTTAAAATAGATCATTTTTATTATTAAGATTCGGCTACTGGTTTTGATATTGGTCACTATAGTGACGCAATGTTTATTCACTGATCATAATTGCAATGCTATGACACCTGATATGTGATGGTTTAGGCTTGATGCTGCCAATTGACACGGTCGCATAGTTGCGGCTCGAAGCTCAGTTGGTAGAGCAAAGGCCTAGTAAACCTGGGGTCGCAGGTTCGAATCCTACCAGCAACACATCATTTGCGTGGCAATTTGATCTATCGTCTAATTCATTTCATTGTTGTTGATTTGATAATAATGCTTAAATTGATGACTACTTACAAGCATCCATTAGCTTTTCGATTGTGTCCACGTAATCAATCTCAAGCACTTTAGCTGCATCACTCTTCAAGTAACGTTCTATTGTACTCTTTTGGCACATGATTTGGCGCATCCAGACATCTGCAAGATGATGAGCAAGATGAATAAATGACATATTTGTAGGCAACTCGGTCTAATGGTATTATTGTGATAATTCGTCGCACTCAAAATCTATTTAAGTGCTTCGCACATTACATTTCCTTAGATGCATGCTTATGGCTGAATCTCCTTTTATATGTTCATCCATTCATTGGTGAAATCTCCCAGATGCTGAGCATCAGGATCAATCCGACAAGTAAAACAATATCACAAGACAAGATCTCAGCAGTATACGAGTAGGTGTGACATCTTTGAGGATACAATGGCAAATCGCTTTATCAAGGAATACCGAGTGTTTCAAAAGTTTTAGTGCGAGATGTATTGCACATTCAAAGATCTAGAAAGTCATAATTCCAGGTAAATATATATCGAAATGTCATTCAAATGCATTTCCTTTAAAACCATGACATAAATGAATGCGTATTTTAAAATCTTTCATTGAGTCGCAATGCATTTTTAATGGGATTTCATTGGATTTTTCTTGAATCACAGACCTTAAGGACTGCAATGAATCAAAGCGGAGCCGCATGTTGTTGGCAAAATCCAGAGATTTAAGGTGCGGCCAACACCAATAATCACAGGAAGTAAAGTCTGAACTCCCTGCCTGCCATTGTATCGGGCTCCGACGCCCAAACCACCAGCCACTCAATTTACTGTCAAGAATTTGTCTCACCTTTACCGCGTAATGAGAAGAAGCTCCATCCCGTTAATAACGCATTCTTGACTTCCGAGCGAAGTACGGAACGATGTGATTGTTCAAGAATTCACACGATCAGCGTTCATTGCTTGTTCTGAGATATCCAAACCAATGAGACCATTCCTTCCGATCGCTGCCCAAACAGTGAGATCTCTGGTTGCATGGGGTTTAGATTGTAATGTCCAATGAGGATTCTCAACTGACCAATAATGGGCATTGTGCTTATGAGTGCTTCCTGTTAGATAGAAATTACACTAATCAGAAAAACAATTTTTCTGGACCACGCAGGATAGACGCGAATTCTATCAATTGTGATTTCACAGAGTTGCAGCATTTTGTCTTCATCACCATCGGATAGAATTTCACAGCAACTGTCCTTGTACATCATCATCCCATCTTTCTTCAAGCAACGAAAAAGACTAGGAGTAAAAATGTCATTATCCCGGGCAATTTGACGAACTGAAGATTGTGGACTTTCGGCTACCTCCTCCCGAACAAGCTCTACTGTAAAGTCTGCAGAAGCGTCCCGATCTCGGTCTATCGTTGGATAAGGATCACGCTTCCAAAAGTTTAAGTTTCCAGTAATTGATTTGCGATCTTGAAGGTGCTCTGTAAATCGCTCAGTACCAATCACACACGAAGGATGCATACCAAAATATTTTTTTGGTATATTTCTGCATCTATTTGCATTCTTTTCGAATGTTATTTCAAGTGTGGTATGCTTTACATACTAAAGCCATACCAGCACAATGTTGAAAGAAAGCATCAATGATGTCTAAAGTATGTTGATTTAAGGCCTTTTGTCAATAAAGATCACATTAATGTTGCATGGTACTTACTACTGTTTTCTAAGTAGTGAGATAATGACATTCAAGAGTCAAACTTACAACACTGAATTCGATTTTAATACATGTAAGTCTAAGGCATTTCATAAATAATCAATAAGTATTCAACCATCAACAATTATGCATTATGTAATTTTGAAATTGAGCATATCAATCCGAAATAAAAACACATTATAATTTGTGAACGCAAAAATAGTTGTGTTTGAGATATATAAGTCAACATGGTTGCACAAAAGATATCGTTTGAATGAATGGACGTTAATCGACTTGGTCCATTAAGTAGAGCTATCCAAGCGTATGTTAATGTTACTAGACAAGTAGCAACGACGTCATACTGATAGCGCATAAATTTCACAGTAACACTAGTCTAGTTAATACCACACTATCGAAAGGTAATATTCACGACTGGCACTACTGAAAAATGTTATTTGACAGTAGCATGTAATATATACATATTTTTTTGCTATGTGACTAAATCTTGACATACGAGGGGCGTACGAATGAGGCCGAATTTGGATCGGATCTCGTATATAAAACATACCAACAACTCGTGTTTCGTTGTAAAACAGCCAATCACAGATAGAATAGTTCGCATCGCTGCATACCAATCACATGCGAAAGTAAGTGAGATTTCGAGTGAAAAACATACCAGATCCTGTAAACATATGAGAATCTCGTATCAAACGTTACTTTCAAATTGTATCTGAATTTGGTATATGTTTGTATGTAATTTTCGTATCCAGCAATTTACAGTGTGGAGCACGATTGCACTTTTCTTGAAATTTTCTCTGGCTTTCTCCTCCAATCTCATGTGCATGAGCCCAAGCGCAAAACATCACTTTTTACTCGAGAGAATACATTTTGAATGACGTATTGATTAAACCGCTACCGTTTACTTAGCCGTAAATTCAGTGTGACTGAACTCAAATTTTGAATTCAATATTCAAATAGTCAACACATCATACATCATAACTCATTCATACACAGACATCCATAATCAGCATTCAATGCTAATCGAACTAAACGAATTGATATCCAGCAACTTTTTCGTGCTAACCAAAGCTAACAGATTTCTAGAATAACTGGGAATACCTTCTCATAGCTTAGTTCAGAAAAATATCTGAAGCGAGCTTGTATTAAGACCTTCGAAACACCAGGTATATCACTATCAAAGTACACATGGACATCGAATTGCTTTCCTATTGACTGTACTGATGAAAACACATTCAAGATGCTATATCCGAGGTTTTACCAACTTATGAGCAGCACACTATGATAGGTCACGTAATAAGCATGGCTAAATGCATGGCTTTGAAACAATGTGCAAAGCACAGATTGAAAATCATCTTTAAAAGGCATCTTTAGAAAACTGTTATAATCGTAGCTCAATGAAGTAAGCATGACTAAGTCTGAGTGTACAGGAATCAGACGCCAAATGCGAATTCTGGTCGAGTTTCTGCTGATCTCATAATTGTTATGTTTTTAAATCATGACAAGTATCACCATTTTTCTTCAATTTCAAACACGATTTGTGGAAGTTTTGAATGATTGTCAACTCCTGTAGAGAACAAACCACTCGTCCTCCTAAGGATTTAGTAACTTTATCTTCAACTTAATCTCAAGCACTTTATGAAATGTCTAGTGCTTTTTATCAAATGACCAATAAAGTTATCCAAATTGATACAAGAGAAAACGAAAATCTGGGAATAGGTCAAATGTTTATTTCGATAGAAAATAAAAAAAGTTTATCAATTATGCTGAGTTCCGATACGTATTTCAATGACCAGCGGTAAATATCATTAGGGAGCATACATTACATACCTCTACACCTACCCTTACAAGAATTCCTCATGATTTTTCATGAGAATTTTTCTCATTTATGTCTCATGAAATTTCATGCGGATTTGGAACGTTTTCGCATAAATTATCTCATCAGATTTCATGAGTTTCTCATAAAAATCTCATTAATTAGTTAATTAACAGATGCTCCTTCGTACTTCTGAGTTTATTTTTCTGGCAATGAGTTGTTGAGACTTTCTTAGCCTCACTACGTTGCCCCTGAGCATTTCCACGTCATGTCCACAATACTACTTCAGTATTCGCAATAATGAACCAAGATTGTTACTACGATAAGATATTGAACTGTGATCAACTGATCACGTACATCTCTATCTTCAACATTTTGCATTCAACATCTAATTGTAAAGTCAAATTATATATGCATCATTTCGAGAAGGCTGATGCAGCTCGCTATGATATATTCCACATTGCTGCTTTTTTATCCTTTATAGACTAAACTTGGAGATTCTTATCGATTGAATAAGCTTTCTTATGACTCTTTCCTTTCGCAACTAGCATGAATACTTTACTACTTATAGACTTATTCTCACTTACCTCATGAATGCTCATGATTTTCCTATGAATGCATCATGAGATATTATCCTCATAAATGTTCTCATTACCACTCATTATATTCTCATCAAAACATCATGAGTGAAATATTTTCTTATGAGAATATCATGAGACGCATCATAACCTCATGTGCTCTAATAAAAATCTCATGAATCCGCATTGACTTTCATGAGTTCACATGAAAACATTTCGTGACGGTAATGATATTGATCGGTGGTCAATAAAATGCGTACCGGTACATCATTATATTAATTGAATATTTTGCATAATTTCTCACATAGAGTAGGGATATATATATAGGTAGAGTGTCGACTCAAGATGTTTATATCAAAAGATTCAGTTTTTTGCGGAGATAACGTTCCCGTGGTCTAAAAAATTATATGAGCACTTTTGAAAAAAGTCAAAATTTTGCCAATTTTTATACTGACTATATAAGACTTGACTCTCCTATACATGTAGTTTCAAACAAGGTGGATATCAAAAGGAATGAATATTTTCTGAAAAGCATCCTAGCTAAGCGGAAATCAAGCTGAATTTCAAGGGAATTTCAAGCTCCCCATTATAATGAAAGTCTTCATGAAAAAGTCGCGATATTATTCGTGCTTTCTTGGCTGAAATGTCAAGTTTTTAATTCAATTTTCACCGCCTTGATTTTATGATTCACTAAATTCATGTTTCATTTTTTGAATCTGAATATAGATGTGGACCCATTTACATCTTTCAAAGTTAATTGAAATCATTGTCTTTGAATCTAGATTTTGCCATGCTAGTGGCAGCTGTTGCCTGATCACGCTTAGGAAGATTCTCTTGAGGTTCAGCATGAAAGCAACAGCGGGTCATCGAGTTGATAATTTAACTAACATTATCTCACCAAGCCTGTCATGACATGGACGATCTGTAAAATAATATTATTTTCTTCTGCTTTATGCTATAATGATCAGTCAATTCCGTTGTAATTTCTTCAAAACTGCATAAATGCGCATGTCTCACATTTGGAAACAATTCCGAGTGTATCTCCTTTGAGTTCATTTAATAAAATCGAAAGTGAATACACATTGGGGATTTAATAAATGCGGAGCTACCACTCTACCTAATATACCTACTCTATGATTTGTCAACTTATATTTGTTCTATCGAAATAATCACTCGGCCTACTCCTAGATTTCCAATTTCTTCTATAATGTACGGTTAAGTCATTTTCTACACAAAGCGATGCTTTCCCCACATATTGCAGCATATCGTTAGAATTTGCAATCGATAAACGTTCAAGCAAGCATTTTGTCATGAATCGTATGAGTAATTCCAATCAAGTTAGGTCTACATAAATCGCATGTGCTCAGTTTCAAATTGAAGCAATTAAACATTGCGAATGCTATGTTAAATAAGTAGACTAGAGTTGTTCATATTGTTAATAATTAATTGACATACGTGTATGTTAGTAGAATTTAGTGAATGACAAAATTTCATCGAGATTTAATGACGGGCAATTTTCGCTTTCAGCGCATTGCCTTTGCCTTCTAGATTGACTGAAGTAAAAAAACAGTCGAATTAATAAAAAAGCACACTTTCTTCGTCGTAGCCATCAACAATTAAAAAAAGCATCTTGAGCCTATCATTGTACTTCAGCTTGCATCTCACCAGTGTTTGATATTGAAATTAGCATGTTTTCACGTCTTCACTGAAAGAAGTGCACAGTAAACAACTATTGAAATTAGCAGCAGCTAAAATAGAGCTTTTGAAAAAGGCCTAACTGCTTTTTTACTGTCAAAATAGAAGATATCCGAAGCCACATGTACCTCATGTTTATTTTTAGCTGATTTTAATTTTGTCGTCATCACTCATCAATTTATGACATCATCAAACTTATCTGATATTAGTAGATATTTTCTGTTTAGTTTATGGAAATTTTAACGGCCTTTTGTGTTGTACAGTTTACAGTGTAGTGTTACTGCTGTACTGTCTGGCCCACCAAGCATGAATGGCAATCTACACATGTCAAACGCAGGCATTGTGATAACCACATGATGTCTGATGTCTAAAGAGAATAACAATTATAAGTCAATAAAAGTCACGAACACAATTGATTGCCCGACCACACTTGCCAGACCCAGGAATAGAACCGAGGTCCGCGGTGGAGACGAGCTCGCACCTTCTTCGCTTGGCCATGCTGACGATACAAAAGGAATGCGAGTGAAGAGAGAAGTCATCTCTAACTGACATCGACAGTTTGTCTTATTAGTTTTGAAAGAGTGCTACCAGCATTCATTTTATAGCGTGATAGTATATCAGCATGTCATTTGACTACATACGCTAGGTTGTCAACAAAGTTCACAAGCTGTCGATATCACTTGGCGATAATTTTACGATTTGTTGTTACTTGAGCAACGCAGCTGTTTCTAAATGTATAAGTATTAATAATATACATCACTGAATTGTCTTATTTTGAAATGTATAACCCTAAAGAATAGTGTTGTAGATTCATAGGCGCAATAAAAGTTAAACTTACCTTTCATTGCGCAATTGACCAACGTCTTCACTGGTCCATCTTCCATATCTTTGGTACATTTAATAACCATATTCGGATCTACAAACAGACAAGAAGCAAAGTGAGGCATGTTTACTGTAGAAGCAGGCTTCTGTATAAGAAATCAATCACACGAGACATTAGGAAATGACAAAGTATGAATAAATTGTCAGTAATTGCTAAGCAGTAAGACGATCAGGTTCAGATTCAATGACATAGCCCGTTCACCGAGCCGTGGGCGTCCCTTGAGGATCGTCAATCCACGCCTTCCTCCGTCTTCCTCTCTTCGCTCGTCCTTCTACTTCGTCTTCGATAGTCGCTCCGCTTCTAATGAGACTTTGCGCATTTCCTCCACTTGATAGTCTCCAGCAGTCCATTGTTTTCTGGCACTTCCACTTTGTTTCGCATCCATTCGCTTCTTTTCCGCTGACACCAGCTGATCTCAATGAGTCTCCACCAGGCCCACATCTCGAACGCATTGATTCTCCTTTCGTCCAGTTTTCTAAATGTCCAACTCTCTGCTCCGTACGCGCGATGCTCCATATCAAGCTCTTCATTTAAGTCTTTAACTGTTTAGCAGTTTAATATTTTGAATTATCCACTTACCCACCATCACCAGGTATATTCTTCTATTATGGTCAGCTGCAAACAAACAAGAAAGAAATCTTAGCAACTGGCTATCAGTGCACAACTCTGGATAACATGCTAGTCAAATTAAAAGAAAGGGAATCACAGGAAGTGTGAAAGTGTTACCCACTTTCGGGTAGGAATTTTCTCCAAGTAAGATCTCGCAAGGACAACGAGATGACAAGATTGACTACAATAAACCCTCTACAGCAGAAAAATCTCACATCTTCCCGTGAAAAATCAAAAGGTAGAAAGCAATTTCATGGAAGCCAGGATATATATATATATATATATATATATATATATATATATATATAAACCAAAAAAGCACTCAAGGAAAAGTCAGAAGTACCAAAATTCCAGACCGGTTTCATCCTGATCTAAGCAGACTAGTCATGGGAATGAAAATGATTTATTCAACCTCAAATATACATAAAATGAAACATAGAAAATATTCTGTTTTCTTTCAATAATGAGCAAAAAAGATTTGCTCCAAGGGACAACAAATATTTATTGCAGTTGTGCGGGCTTTCGACTGTTCGTCTTAATCATGCACATAAAGTGATCAGCAAAAAAGATTAAAGTAATAAATAAATTATATAAATCAATAAATCATTAAAGCCATGTATCGCAGCTCAAAGGTCAAAAATGCAAAGGAAGCATGCTATTAAAAGGAAAAAAGGAGAGAGAAAGGAAAAAATACTGCTGTAACTAAATTATAGATGTTTGTTTGCCAATTTGAGCTGATTTTTCGCCAAGTGAAATAGTGAATGTTGTAGCAACTTGTTAGTGGTAAGTAGTAATGTTCGCATATTACCTTCACATGAAAATAGATTGCATACTCAGTTTGATCTGTTAAAAGGTAATCCTTTTTAATTCACAAAAGGTTAAACTAAAAAAATATTTATTTTACATAAATGTCTAGTAAATACTGTGCTATTATTCAAATATTTTGTTATTGTTGTAAATTATTGAATGTCAAGAGATGTTATGCAAATTGATACAAGCGGATTCTCTATTTTCTTATCATTATCTTAGAATGTGATAGTCTGCACTTATTTCTTAGATAGATTAGCAGATTAGCCATTACGTGGGCAATGGCAAGGAGATGAAGGATAAAATTGAGTTGAGGTGGATTACTAGAGAAAATAAGAGAGAAAGTCAAAAGTAAAAGGTGGCATATGCCTATAAAGCGCATTTTCGCGAATTGTCACCAGCGAATATGCCGCATATACTGTATGACTGAGCTGTAGCATGGTGTTTTATAGCTGACATCCGCCAGTCTTTCGCATGATTCGTTCCCACAAGTTGGAAAAGAGTCGTCCAATGATGCTAGATGCTGACAGAATCCTTTGGACGGATTGCTGGCGATAGGAGTGCCAAGATGACATATATCTTAGCAAGAGGCTCAACAACAGGGTACATGCAACATTCACTAAGAGATTCTGAAATTCTGAGGTCGGCGGGAATTGAGTTGAATTCTCTTCTAGTCGTCACTATCTTCAGATTTTTTCTCAACATCAGGAAAGGCTTTGGTTTTTAAATGATCTATCCGTGACTTTCAAAATAATTAATTACATGGCGCACATTAAAAAATACACCAATTGAATGTGCTTCATCTGCAAGCAAATCCGATGATGCAACAAAATCAAATAGCATCATTCAAATCTATATTCAGTTAACTTTTCCTATATAATTGGAACAAGCATGCGTCAATGGTACTGTACCGCAATTTTCGGAATGACATTGTATGGAATTGTGGGATCATTGCGACATTGAATCAGAGGGGGGGAGGGGGCTCGTTACTTCCGAGTGTTCAGAACTCAAAATAACCCGGGTAAAATAGGGTTAAGCCTATATTACGACATAATCCCATATAACCTGCATTTATCAGCAAATGTAAAATCTTGCTGTTTATGCTTATAAACATAATGTCCTTCTTGCATTCAGCTGTTAAACCAATGAACTTTTATGAATTTTTAACCATGGAGTGGAACCATAGAAGTGCGAACTAGAGCCGATATGCACATTGAAAATAATATTTGGTAGTGGACATGCACTGTCGCAACAATGAGAAGTTCTACACCTTTTCCCATTCCATTTAAAAATGTTCTATTCAGTTTAATGCATGTTCCATTCTATTTAAAAATGTTCTATTCAATTTAAAACATTCAGTTAAGAACGAGCTCTATTCTATTACAAAAACAGTATGACAGTCATCAACTCATCAATGTAACTAAATATCGTATTGCAAGTCTCTCTTATCCACAACATAGGCGTAAACTTCAAAAAACTTTACCAAATGAAATAGACTAACTAACTCAGTACTTGATATTACCTCCTGCTTTTCATACCAAACACACGGAGCGAGCGAGTATCTTAGCATAAAAACGTGTAGATCGCGCACCCAAAAGAGTGTGCGTGTATGATGCATGGGATGATGGCGCGCTAAACCGATCTAAAGATTCTTACTTTTGCTATTGTTCGATTTCTAAGAATGACGCTCCGATTCAACGCTCCGCTCCGACAAGACTTACAATACGGTGTCACATTCTTGGTGAATTGATGAACACTTTTAAAATAAAATGCTTCATTATTTATTGTTTTTCATGATCCTTATTAGGAATATCCGTATTATTTTATTCATCAGATTCCATGTTGTACATGTATCATGAAATATTATGATATCATTGATGGTTTCAATGTCATTTTGTTTTTGTGGTAGAATAGACCTCGTTCTTAACTGAATGTTTTAAATTGAATGGGACAGGTTTTGAACTGAATAGAACATTTTTAAATTGAATGGGACAGGCTTTAAACTGAATGGAACATCTTTAAATAGAACGGAACATGCTTTAAACTGAATGGAACATCCTTAAATAGAACGGAACATACTTTAAACTGAATATAATATTTTTAAATAGAATGGAGCAGGTTTTAGATAGAACGGAACAACTTTTAATTAGAATGGAAAAAGGTGTATTGGTTGATTATAGTTAGGCACTTTGTAAAGAATAATCCAAGGGCCTGCAACTAATTAGATTCTTCCAAAGATTCCCAAGATTCTTCCTGACATTGAAACAGATCAGTGCCAAATCGAGCAGCTGCAATGACCAGCTATTGACCTCTCAGTTTTCCACCAACTTCGGTTCTCTAAAGTCGGATTTCTATGGTTTTAACACTGCTAAAAATTATGATCCTAAAGTTCTTACCTGTATATGATCTTGAATATCTTGCAACCCTTCTGGCGAATACCGGACCTAAAAAGTAAGAGGAATTCTGTATGCTGCTACAAAATGCACAATTTATGATGTTGTGAAAATGCTTCAGTTTGACATAGTTAAGCAGAACTGGGAAGAACCAAGCTTTGCAGAATTATCAAAATCTGTTTTTCCTTTACAATGTATGTATCGGATATATTTCAATCAGTGTAGATCATCCTTAAGTAAATTAATTGACAAACAAGTAATGCATAATTTAAAATAATTCGACTTTTTCATTTCTATGCTGTGTATTTGAATTATTTTTCAGTTATAATGCAATTTATTTTTGTAGTATGATATTGAGGTTCAAGAGTCAAACTTTCAATATTGAATTCGATTTTATTACACGGAAGTGTAAAAGTTTTTATATATAATCAATAAATGCACAGCTATGAACAATGTGCATTATGAAATTTTGAAATTGTGCTAAATGATAATACATTTATAATCAGTGGCGTCGCGTGCTCCTAGAACATAGGCCTTTGCTCGGCATTGGAATACATGCTATTTCTATACCAGACATTTTTTATGTTCCAACATTAATTTTCATAAAAGCTGAATTTTCAATAACAAATCCCGAACAATTTTTAAGACCAAGTGAATTTGTACATGAGAAGTTGATTGCTGATGTCGCTTAACCGACTTCCTCAAGGAGCTGAGATTACTATATCCCCTCTCTGTCCAGACCACATTTTCTTGAGAAAAAGGGAGGCAAGGCCAACAGTTTCTTGCGTTTCTCACGGCCACCAGTCAGCCACTCACATGTTTGAAATTTTGATGCATTAAAATGTCTTGTGTATTTCTTATTTCTTTCTATGTGAGTACTTTCAATTTTTATATCAGGTGTTGGCCTATCTTGCTTGACGACTCTCATCTTTTCAGTATATTCCCTTCGGACGAAAGGCATGGTCATGATCTCATCTGCAGTACTAAACATAGCGTCACATTAATCACGTAAAAACAAATGGAATTCTACCGAATCTGGGTGTTCGAGTCAGATGCATTACTGTGCACTCATTGGCGAACGTTCATCAACTTATCGCAGTCGCTGTCTGAACGTCAGCCATCTGCTACTGTTGACGTATAGGCCTTTCTGACTAGAAACTAAGGCAGGAATAATTGTGTTGCGCTTCCCTTTCTATATTTAGGTACCGCGCCTCGATCAAGAATTGCGCAGAATTTCATTGCAAAAATTGGAGAAGGCAAAGCATTATGTCTATCGGGAAAGCCAATATTGGCGCGGGCGCGTGCGCTTACTGCCTCACACGCACACAACTCTCTTTCGCTCTCTCTCTCTCTCTCTCTGAACAAGAATGCTCCATCTAATTGTTCGAAGAAAACAGTTGTGATTCGAGCACGCGCTGCAAAACTGTTCACTCTGAGGTTGAGCGTCTGACTTTAGACGGAAAACGCACAGCTATCACGAGAAGCTATCGAATTTAAATGAGATCTAATGAATGATGACACTTTTCATTTACAAATTTTGGTAAATTATTTTTGAGGATGCGCCGAAAACCTCGCAGGTACGGAGAAGACGCCACTGCTTATAATTCACAAAATGAACAACAATTATGTTGATACATAAATGAATGTGGTTGCATTGAAGTTATCGTTCGATTCAAATCATTTTAGTCAATTCAGTAAATGAAGTTGAGCATTTACGGGGTTGTGAAGAAGGAGATAAGAAGTGACTTCTATTTCACAAAACTTCAAAACTACTATTCATCTTACATAATCAAAATTACATATGAAATACGACTTACGCTCAAAATAATTAAGTACTGTTCAGTTCATTTATCAGTAGTATTCAATTCAACTTAATTTGAAAAGTTCCAATGAAATTTAAGACCATGGCTACCAGATTAACACGGTTTGGTTGCCAAAAAAGCTTAGTTTATTTTTATGAGGTGGATTGGTTACCCAATAGTTTTTTTTGATGAGGTGGTTCCGCAGCGAAACTATTTGGTAACTGACGGTTTACAGTGTGGAAGTGTCATCAAACAACAATGTGCTATTTATTGGAATAACAGCAACAAGGAGCGAGGGGTTATTTTCTGGTGATGAATACAGAAAAACAAAAACACGAGACATGACTGTTATATTTTGGCAGTCATATGGAATGATAATACAAGTCTGTTCTTTTGAAGACTATGGAGATTCCAGCATACAGATTATGAAAGTTTTTTTTAAAAAAATTATCGGTAGTGTATGATCATTAAGCTGTTCAAGACATTTCTAATCGTGTGTATCTTGATAATACTCAAAAGAATATGAGCGAAGCGTTGAAAAGTTCAATGTCACTTAAATTGATTTCAAGAAATAACATCAAAAAGACTTTTTATTAAACAGATTCGCAGCGAGAGGATAGTTGCCAGGTTTTCTTTCATCTGATGTTTGCATAATCTAGTGAAAACGATTTACCATCGACATCAGATAAATAGATATGTCGGCCAACAGAACTGCAATCAAATTAAAAAAAATCAGGGAAAGATTCTTTCTCTCAATGTTCTTAAATGTAATTGCAGCTTTGTTGGTAGACATTTCTATTTAATCGATTTAATTCCATTAATAAACTTAGCAAATAATCATGTATAATGTGATTACCGGTGCTCAAAAATATCCGAATACTTACAATCTTTTTTCAATTGTTCCCATGTTGTGTCAAGGAGCTCGCAAGCAGATCCTGCAAACAAAAAACAGCAGAATGACAGGCACCAACTTTCGTACTCAATGAACATATGCAATATTTAGTCATATTTTACCTAGGGGAAGCTACTGGACCCCTATGCATTTTTCACATTGCTCTGAGACTGTGGTCGATGCCAATGTAGATTTTTTTGACTTTTAATGTTTACTTATTTCTGATAACAAATTCGAATTTGATCAAACTTGGCCCATGGGTCTATGCATATGGGACCATAAAAGTTTGACAATTATTTAAATACATTAGAAAATAGACCATTTTTTGTCAATTTCTGACAAGATTAAACATATTAATGAATCCAAATTACTTTTAGACCATTGAAAAAGTACGAATAAAGCTGAAATCAGCATGCTCATTTGCCCACAAATGTATCTATGCAATGGCAAAATGCCTTTAAGTTTAATCGTTATTCATAATAATTATATAATAAATACTTGCAGCTTCGTTTATTTCTAAGTCACAAAATGGACAGGTTGTCATGCCACATAGTATATTTGTTTCTTTTATTCATTTGGATAAGCAGTTACTGCAATTCTGACGGCAACAACCTTTATGCACTACTCACAACAGTCTCATAAGTAATACTGAACTACATATGCATATATCTAGAAATAGCGAGTTCCATGCAGAAAATGGCAATTAATCATGCCTCACAATATTTGTGCTGCGTGTAAAGAAGTGGATGAGCAGTTGCTAGAATTTTCCCGCATGACACATGATAGTGAAAGAAAATACGCAGAATACACGAAGGTGCATAAATCTGTATTTAAGCTGTATTCAACATGGCTTAGCTATCTGAAAGCAATCAAACATGCTCACAACATTGTCTTGAGAGAATTTCATGCGAACATTGATCAAAACATGCCGTTAATGGAGCCATTTACCATCAAATTTCCAACAGATGCTCAAGAATGTTTTTTTAAAAATATGGAATTCAAATGTTTGAACTTTTATGAGATGACCAAGTTGGTAGAAGCTAGGGCTGAAAGTTTTAAAGCAAAAAAATGATAATTTTTATGTTTTATGTTTTCTTGTCTTCTTTAAATACCATCATTTTATGGCGATTTTTAAACTGTCCAACCATCTGGCCACTGATGGTTCCTCCTACCGAGGATCTCAGAAGACGGCTTGGCATCCATCCATTAGAAGCTTTCATTCGATGGTGAAGACTCCGCTGGTATGGTCATGTGCAAAGAATGCAAAAAGGACTCCTGGTCAAAGATGGCAATAACTCTGGAGATAGAAGGATGCAAACCAAGGGGACGCCCAAAGAAGAGGTGGTGGGATAACGTGCGAGCCGACTTCAAGGAGTTGAACCTTGGGCGTATCGACGTTCAAGATCGGAAAACGTGGAGGACCACCATCCGATCGGACCGACGTTTGCCGACGTCCAACACTCGAAACACGTGGGAAATGGGCGATAAATCGTGGAGTGAGTAAATGATCTGAATAAGTTATCTACATAGAGTAAGTAGAGTTGAAAATCAGCATTAATTAAATCCTCACTGTGTGTGTGCAGTTTCGAAATTATTCAATTAACTCGAGTTGAGACCCAGCACTACATGTGAGGTATGAAAATTTTTACAAATTTTTGATACATTTACACGGATTTGACTGATATTATGATAGCAGTGTAGAAGGAATAATATAGCATTTATTTAACATATCCTCCGCGTTATGACAACATTGGAGAAGCCATGTTTGTTGAATTAGCAATTCGATGGATTATTATTACTTAAATGCTGCGCTTCATTAATAGCAGTATTTTGTTAAGCATGTGATCATATCATAGTCACTGAAGGAGAAAAATTTATGTAGTCGCTGAAGCGATTTTGTAACCATTCCGAGAAGTTCGATTATAAATGAAAAATCGCCTCTGACATTCCGCGGAGTAAAAAGCTTTGGAGCTGCAAAACGTTTCGAATACCTTTATTAGAAAAACTGAAATATTCATGCAATGCTTACACAGACTATTGAATTTCAAAAAATTGAATAATCTAGGAATGAACTATGTACAATGTACATGTTACAAGAGATTTCTTGGACCAATAGAAATGAACATTAAGAGAATAGAAATCATGACAAGTACTGGATGTAGAACAAGAGCTAGTAGACATATACAATAAAAATGTGCATATCGGTATATAAAAATATTACATAAAAAACATTATAAAAGGTTCCTTTATTACAAAAGGCAGAAGAGATTCACCTGAGCATCCATTGATTAGATTAGATTTTTGTCTGATTAAAAGGGATTCCATTGACTTTCGTCTTGTGTTGTTTCTTTCAGTCACAAGTATGCTCCACTTTGTGATGATTTTGGATTGTTGGTATGGATGTGTTGTACATGTTGGTAAAATGCAGATGAAGAGATCCTAGTATGTTCATTTATACGAGATCGCATTGTTCTTGAAATGTCGCCGATGTAAAATTTATTGCAAATGGTACATTCAAGGCGGTAAATTACGTGCTTATTGTAACACAGTCTTGGTGTTGCCGCACACATACAAGCAAAATATGATGGCAAGCATGGTTGAACCTCTTCAGCTCTTCTATACCGCATACACAAATTTCTTTCTGTCTCAAAAATGATGCTAACTTTGTCTAAAACCTGGGTTCTTGTAGCTAATTCGTAAACTTGTCTTCTACATGTTTACTTTCCGCCGTAGTATGGGAGTTTCATCATCTTTAGGTTTTTGAATTTGATAACTGACAAACCATTTATCAATGATAGGTTTTGGATAACTATTACCTATAAATCTTTTCTGCAAAGTCTGTTTGCCATTTTGCAAACTGCTTTCTGTTGAATTTCTCAGAACGCGGTGCTCACCTATCAATCAAGCGCTTTTGTGAAGCTGAATTCAAATTCCTGAATGTGAAGTGGAATTCCTCAAAAAACAGTTTGAGTTTCCTGCACTTAAAATGTCTATCATTTATTTTGAAATGTCTCATATTCACTTGCAATGTCCCCATTAGGATTAAACTATTAAGCTTCTAGGGTGTGAAGCCTACAACACGTGTTTGCATTCTGACTCTTTTGTTACGATGAGCCGTACAATAAGATCAATACGATCTCGTATAAATGAACATACTAGGATCTCTTCATTTGCATTTTACCAACATGTACAGCCCATCCATACCAACAATCCAAAATCATCAAAAAGTGGAGCATACTTGTGACTGAAAGAAACAACACAAAACGAAAGCCAATGGAATCCCTTTTAATCAGACAAACATCTAATTTAATCAATCGATGCTCAGGTGAATCTCTTCTACCTTTTGTAATAAAGGAACCTTTTATAATGTTTTTTATGTAATATTTTTATATACCGATATGCACATTTTTATTGTATATGTCTACTAGCTCTTGTTCTACATCCAGTACTTGTCATGATTTCTATTCTCTTAATGTTCATTTCTATTGGTCCAAGAAATCTCTTGTAACATGTACATTGTACATAGTTTATTCCTAGATTATTCAATTTTTTGAAATTCAATAGTCTGTGTAAGCATTGCATGAATATTTCAGTTTTTCTATTAAAGGTATTCGAAACGTTTTGCAGCTCCAAAGCTTTTTACTCCGCGGAATGTTAGAGGCGATTTTTCATTTATGAGGAGCAAAATATCATACTCAAAGACAATGATCAAATTAAGGTTGGGAGATGCAAAAGGGTACACATTCATCAGATTTAAGAAGTAAAACATGAATTTAGTGAGTCTCAAAATCATGTCGATGAATTATGAAACTTGAAATTTCAGTCAAGAAGATCTAAACTTTCCCATGAAGACTTGCATTATAATGCGGTTCATGAAATTTCCTTGATAATCGGCTTGATCTTCGTTAAATTAAGATACTTCTAATCATTTTGATATCCAATAAGTGTCATACTACTTATATAGAGGTTCCAAATCGCTAGTATATAAAAAAGGAATAATTTGCAATTTGCAAAAATTTAGCTTCTTTAAAAGCGATCAAATATTTTTTAGACCGCAGGAACGTAATCTACAGAAAAAACTGAATCTTTTGATATAAATGTTTCACTGTATGGTAACAGTTTCTTGAGTCGGCATTCTACCTACTATACACTTACCCTGTGGTTGTCAACGTCATTGGTTGCTTTAATGGACATAATAAAATAACCCTAAGTGGCAATTCCGCTGTTAAGAAACTAAATATGCCATATCTACAATCTGCATGTATTTTCATAGGATTTATTATCTTTCGGTTCGGTCTACACCTATCTAATTTCACTTACATTAAGTGCATCCTCCCAATAAAATGATCCCAAATAGCAATATGTACACACAACAGTTGATGTGAAGATTATTATGATGTCTAGACTTTCTTCATAATTAGTTTCTATAATTGAAAGTTAGAACAAATGCCTTAAGCAACCACTGTAATGAGAAATTCACAAAAAGCGTGTTTAGAGCATTGTTTTAATACAAGCAACGTCTTCTTTGAACCCTATCATCATCGGAATGAGCAGTTAAGTTGGGTGATTGAACCACAAAACATCAAATTCAAAAGGGAGGCTCCAGAAGCCCATCCTCCAGGATTTAAGACCCCAGAATGCTCGGGTAAAATACGGCTAAGTTGCTTTCCTGCCATTGAGTTTTCGAAAACAAGTTTTGAACAGATAGTAATGTGAATCACATTCTATGGACACATGTTGAAAATAATCTTACTCCTTTTGCAGCTCCAGTATCCGTTATAGAATTTCAGCTTTACACTCGAGGCTTCCAGACCGAATTCCCCCTTAAAAGCTCGCTCTGCATAAAATGACTTTGATCGCTCAGAAGAAGGTCTCAACAGGTACGTTTCTGAAAGGATGAAAAATAAGGCCAATGATTGAATTAGTAGAATATTAGTGGTATTTATCAGTAGTTCACATGCTTCTACTAATACATCAACATTTGAGAGTTGTTTGGCAAAACATACTCCGCTACCTTAGCAACATTTGGTCGTTATTGAGATTACGATGGTTATACGTAATCGTAATACGTTGCGATAAGTTAAGCGATAAAGCGATAATATCGCTTTAGCCGAAACTTTGTTGCTTATCGCTTATCGCAAAGACCGGAAAATTGTATCGCTTTAAAATTTCTCGCGATAAATTCAGTGCTAAAGTAGAAAACAAAAGGCCGTTTACTAACATTATTTTACTTATTGCTTAAATCAAAAATTTTCAAACATTCTACAAGTAGCTTCATTTTCCATTTCATGTCATTCTTTAGACAAAATCTGCTGATATAGGTGCGTGTAAAGATTCATAACTTCAATAGAAATGATCTCGGAGACTGTATTGAACTGTTTTATGACCTATTAAGTGAAGATAAAAGTGAAGTGTTTTGCGTATTGAGTGAAGACAAAAGATATGAGATACATATTTTTCAATTTAACACAAGACTATGCCTGACCTGACACAAGAAGAGTTGGCATATGGAAATATTAGGAGGTAATAAGGAATATAGCACCCTAATGTACATAATCCTTAATAAATGAAAATGAATGGAAATAATCGAAGACCCTTAACTAAAGGATCCTGTAAATAAAAGACAGTGTTTGTGATGTCGTGCTGTGACAGTTTTGTTGATTTGTATATTGTTGTAAAGCAATCAAATGTTAATTTCGGGTCTTTTAATATTTTTATGATATTCAATATTGCATTTACATGGTGCTTTAAATGCAAAGAAGAGGTTTTTTAAATACATACAAGTAGTAGAAATAGAGTACCCTATTTTTGATTTCATCGCATGATTTATCACTATATTTTGGAAGTCCAAATTTATCGTTTTATCGTTCTTGCTTGATCGCAAAATCTATCGCTACCCACCACTGATTACAATCTGCCTGCAGATAGTTTAGAAACGTTTTCAGAAATCATTGGTCAAGTGGTCCTACATCTGTGATTCATGCAACTCATATATCAAAGGAGGAATTATCAACAATTGATTGCAATTTAATTGCTGCTTTAAATCAATTCATTGAAATTGGCATTCTTAAGCAATCAATTAATTATTATTGAGATTATAATTTTTTTTTGATTAATTGATCAATTAATTAATTTGTTATTTAATTTTATAGAATTCTAAAGCAACATCAATCAGTTAGTTGGAATTGAAGTCAAAACAAGCAGATGATTGAATTTGCATTCATGAACAATCAATCAACTAATTGAACAAACAATATTATTCTAACAATTATATTATGAATCCAAAATACATGTTTATCATGAGTCATGGCTGTTAGCGCCTACACTATGATAATGTGGAGCACCTATAATAATCATGGAACACCTGGGGCCTATTTCATAAAACACTGGTAACTACCAACTGATAGAGAATATTGACGCTGACAATTTACCACTAGTAAGTCGAAGCCTATTTCCTATACAATTTTTGCAGGTCAAGTTTTAAGATATTTACGTATTTGGTCTCATTTATGCTATGTTGTTGATAAGATTGAAATCACATACCAATTGTTTACAAAAAGAGGCTATCTTTTATGTGATTTAAGAAGACGTATGGAAAAACTTCTATGTAAGCACAGTTTACTCCTGCTAAAGTTTGGCTTGTTTTCAAGCAGACAATTGTCCGTCCAATGTGGCATGATTTGAGTGCATCCACAGTATTTTGAGTGCATTTTATTTTTGTTTTATAGGGTACGCCTATGGCGTGGGTCCTCCACTGCTTTTCGTCCAAGATGTTAAAGGACCCGAAACGAGACGAAAGCAGTTGGTCATCTTGCTGATGAGCCTCTTGTATATATTCTTGTATATATTTGTTTTAGTGTTGTTTTGTCCAGTTATATTTTTATATTTTCGTTCTTGTCCGTGTGAACTTTTGAGAATACGTGTGTCCAGCCCAGTGAACGCTTAATGAGTCCCTTTCGGGACAATCTTACTTTTTATATACAAATATTTTTATATTTTATTGTATGTGTTATCCGCACGCGATGGTAACTGGCAAGCATGAATCTGACGTCGTTGGTGATAAAGGTCGCTTGATATCTTTCCAGTAATTTATTATCACTGTTGAACTTCGTATATTTGAGGAGATTTCTGCGCAATATCTTTTTATGAAGTTAGGTAGAACAAAACTGGTATATTACTGGCATGTTAGATATGGACGCAGTAGCATGCAATAGATATCTGACTTTCACTGGTAGCGCTATTACCAGCGAATTTCGAGATTTACCAGTTTTTTATGAAATAGAAATTAGTCCAACTAGTAATACCAGCATTCCACTGGTAAGTTACCAGTTTATCAGTAGTAGTAGTTTTATGGAATTGGCCCCTGGAGGTGTTCCATACAAAAAAATCGTCCACCCAACAGAGGTGAAGAATAGAAGCTATCCGGATATGGGGCCTATAGTGAGGTTATAGAATGAGTAATGACATCACTATGTATGTAGGTATTTATACTATGTAGTACACGTACATATATGCATGCAGACGGTGTTTACAATTTAATTGCATATTTTAATCAATAAATTGAAAAATTGAATTAGTGAGCAATCAATTAATTGAATTTTATTTAGCGACCAATCAATTAATTGAAATTGAAATCTCCTAGCAATTAATTGATTGAAATTCAATTAATTTGTGATAATCCCTGGAAATAATGTCAATTTGTCAGAAAACTGTGGCCAGCAATCCGCTTGCACCACTGCGGATTAGACTCGCGTCTTGTGCTCGTGGTGCAGCCCATAATAGCCACTATCAGACTTTATTACACCGCCGCTTCTGTACGACAAGTGATCGCTCTAGCACGGAAATTACACTAAGTGATCAGATTCTTGAGTGTTCAACGTTATTGGTGAAAAATACTTTAAATTAAAAGAGGGTTTACAATCCTTATATAGTGAAGACTCACAAACTTCTACTAATATAAGACAAATCTCTTACTTATGTGCCAGTACTTGTATACAGGTAGAAGAATGTCTGATAATAGAATTGTCTTCTCTTTGTTGTCGGCGATGTTGGCATCGATTGCCTTGATGCCTTTCACGTAGCACTCTGAAATCGTAGACAAAATATTATTCACTTGCAAACTATTCAACTTGGCAATGCAATAATGCCATACTATGATTTAAAGCGTGCTCTTAATAGGAAACTCTATTTTCGGAAAAAGTATTTTAATTCTAGTCAATATTGCTTCATTCGTCATGGAAATTAAGAAATTTAGAATAACTGCAAACATTTTGGCATCTAATGAAAGTTAATATGACATTGTTGTGATGAAATGATGAATGAATGGCTTAACGTCACTACTCCCCCAAACAGGGGGCTTGGACGGTGCAGACATGCTCAGAGTTTAATCTGGAGCTTTGTGATCTTTTACTGTGGATGCCCTTCCTGACGACTTCTAATGACACCTTCGGGGCTCGACCTCTGGCCCTGAAGATTGCTTAGCCAAGCACTTAGCCACTGTGCCACGGAGACCATGTCATTTGAGAATTTACATGTGCTTTTCATTTAATCGCCCAGTTGTTCAATATTCTTGCTTGAAACCATGAATAAAATGCAGAATGGATGGAAGTAGGTGATTCATGCAAGTTCCTCATTGACCACATATAAAAATCACGAAAATTTAAGTGCATATTTTGCTAGTTAATACAAAGGTAAAAACCACTCGCTCATAAATCCCAACGTGCATGCTACACACCGGAACAAAAACCAGCATGCATTCTGAATTATGTCGATTTTCTGATTGATAAGGTCATTGCGTTACTAAAACTCACCAATTGCTTAATTAGCATTATATAGCCTACATTTAGTGCTATAATGATCTAATTAATACTACAAAATAATTAATGATAATATTGGATAACCACTGCATTCTTTGGAAACAAGCAAAACGAGTTGACTCTTTGGAAATGCAAAGCAAAACTTACGCACATGGTAAATGGTTGGGGGAAAAAGCTTAATGCAAAGTTATAATTGAATTCATAATTTCTCAAATAATTGTGACTCACTTGCAGCGGAAGCCTCGATAACACTGAAGTCTGAAATGATGATATACAGAAAGAATTAACCACCAAAATATATTTGAAACTATAAAAATTAAATTAAACTGCACAATGTTATATGACAGCGCGCTTCATGAAAATGGATCACCGTCCCTTTCTTTCAAATTAATGTATTTTTAGCTTAGATTTAGTAAACAGTGTCTGCGAGAAGGCGGGTAGCTGGACAATGATATGAAGACCTCCCAGGATGCACTCTGTCATACAATGCTAGCAAGCATTCTGCTACAGGCAGGCCTATGTTTAGATGCTGTCTGATGCCTTGGAGATTTAATGTTTGTTAAATTAGCAATTCGATAGGTTCCTATTACTTTCGTGCTCAACATCAAGAGTATTTTCTTAAGCGTGGTCATATCACAGGCAACTTGCCACTGGCAGAGCAAAATAACAGAATCAAAGACAATGATTTCAATCAACTTTGAAAGATGCAAATGGGTCCACATCACTATTCAGATTCAAGAAATGAAATATGAATTTAGTGAACCATAAAATCATGCCGGTGAAAATTGAATTATAAACTTGAAATTCCAGCCAAGAAAGCACGAATAATAATGGGAATTTTTCATGAAGACTTCCATTATAACACGGATCATGAAATTCCCTTGATAATCAGCTTAATTTCCGCTTAGTTGGGATGCTTTTTAGCAAAAATTCATTCCTTTTGATATCCAACTTGTTTCATACTACTTATATGGGGGGCGTCATCTCGGTAGTATATAAATTGGCAAAATTATGACTTTTTAACAAAATGGTCAAATAATTTTTTTGGACCACGGGAACGTAATCTCTGCAAAAAACTGAATCTTTTGGCATAAAAATTTTCATTGTACACTGATACTTTTTTGAATCGACACTCTACTCTATGTTTCTTGCTATAATTGAAATTATTGCTTGCTCAAAATAAATTGCAAATAATTTTCGATAATCCGTGCTACCAACTGACCTATCAACGTGAGGGACAGTAAGGCTGTTGAAGGCACTCAGCAGAAGAAATCGCTTAACAATGTTTAATGGCTTCATCCCTCACGACGCTCACAGCATCAACTGTCAAATGAAACAACTAATTTCTTAATGAAATCATAAGTATAGAAAGATTCCCACACTCATTACGTCTAGGAGTGTTATAGCAGAATTCTCCCAAAGTAACGTGTAATTAAGCAAGCAAAAAAAGTCAATGGAAAATTTACTAGCGAGTAGTTGAGTTTTAGTGCAACAATTTATTGAAAAATGCTCTTTGTTTTCCAAAACATGCTGTGCACATCAACTGAAAGCAATACGCATTGCATTCAATTTCAAGATTATTGATTGAAATTATTGATACATGGACATTATACTCTATAAAACATTAATTTAATTAATCTCTTTTTGCTGCAACTAACGCATTTCGCATTTGATAGGTCAGTACTACTGTAGGCTACATACGTGCGCAAGCATGATGTAAGAACCTGATTAAGATAATATAATATTGATCAAGATAATCTGATTAGATAAGATACAGCAATGTAGATCCATTCAACTACGCCATACAACTTTTTCACAAAGCCATTCGACAGAATCAATGAACTCCTTAAGAAGCGGATGTTTTAGTGCTGCAGTTTTTGTATCTTTGAAATTATTATTCCAGATCTTGGAGTATAAAATTTCATAGTTAACCTACATTGTCCAAAAGCATTCCCACCAGTGGCGTCGTCTCCGTTCCTGCGAGGCCTTCGCCGCATACCCAAAAATAATTATTTACGTTCATAAAACAAAGGTTCAAATACTTTTAATTTTTTGTTTTTGAGAGCATCTTTGCGTTTACACCTTTACACACACTTTACAGTTTCAAGTCACTACTCTTAAATACGTTCCGAGCGCCAGCACTCAGCTGTTAACTGCACGGATCTTCAAGCAATCACACAATGCGTTGGGGATGTGTTCACAGCAAATCACAGAGATTTGTGTGTTTGCGTGATATGTGGAGCGTGTGCGCTTTTGCTCGATCGTCTTCTCCCGATAGAAACGAAGAAGCAAATATATTGCAGCAATGCAAGAAAAGATCTATTTGTAAATTCTTAGATTCAGATAGAGAGAGGCGTAAATTTCCCCTATTCGTGGCTTCGCCAAATTTTGGAGAAGTTGATGACGCGTTGAATCGTCGTGTCTGCGTTCACCAATGGCTGAATGTCGGATCGGAATGTTAGAAGCCGCTGAAAAGAGATAGCGATGAAGGTTCCATAATTGATGTGTGATTCAGTCAGAGATAATGATTCAAGGCATATTTGTGATATTACGTTTATGGTGTCGATTTCAACAGTGGCTATTTTCTACACCGGCCAGTCGTCCGAGGGATTATGCAGAAAACTCTAGCCACCGTACACGAAGTTTATGGTATTGAAAAAAAACTAAACCACTCTCAAGGGATAGAATATGAGGAGGAGCACAAAAAACATTTTAGCAGCCCTAAATTTGAAACATGTACATGTAAGTGATTAACAAGCTATAATAATCACAACAGAGACTTGCGTTGGCGAGAGCTTCCTCGATAGTGAATGTTCTTTATAGTGATTTCACCAAGGCGATCAAGCGTCATGTGAGAAATCAACATCACATTTTCATTATTATTTGACGTTTAAAATCTTGGGAAGAAAGGAGTCGCGTTGACGAACAATCAGCATAGGATTGCATGCTGATGAGGCTGTACACAAAAAGAGGCTGTCAGGACTCAAAGTGAATCACAATTCACATGCAGAACAGTCAAAATTGGGTAGTCTATGAACTTCAGTGTACCTTTCATTTAAATATCAGTATCTATTTCTCAAATCCTTTCATTCTCTAGTAATGGATGTCAGCATGATTTGAATGTTCATGTACTTGTACAAGTGTTTGAAAATTCACTGAAATCAGATAGTGTCATATTAATTATTTTATGCAGTTCATGCTGTCTGCTGCATAAATGTAGGAATCCACTTTGGAGCGAAGGCCTATGGTCTGGGAGCACGCTACGCCACTGATTCCCACCCATGGCCATGGCCGTTAATCAACTTGTCTTCTTTGACCCATCATTTCCTCAATATTAGTATTTGATCTGTAATTGTATAAGCTTCGTATTATAAAGTTGAGTTGCTTTACATCATTTCAAAATGGTTGTCTCTGGCGGCTATTATATAAGCATATTTTAAAGGAACCCTGTAATGCAAGATCAAGAACCCATAATTATGTTAAAACTCTCGAAAGAACCCTTGTTTTTAGCAGAGTGGAAAGAAAGTATTGGACCGATTGATAGACAATGAATCAATGATATTCAAATTACGTAATTACTGATTATGAGAAACTTCAGATTTTAAAGATAGTTAAGTCTTGGAATTTCGCTTGTTAATGAATTCCTATGTATCTATTACCTCGATAACCCTCGCCAAACTAGAAAGAATGTAGAGCCTGTAACCTCAAAATAACATTTGCATTCGATACGGTTGGCCTGGCCCCGCCATGCGGTATAGGTTGGAGGATAGGTGCCGAATTGCTTCATGCAGCCACATGTTTCCTCCCTGATGACTCCATACATAGCAAACTTAATTTTGGTTCCTTAGGTTTCTTATTTTCACCATTTGTTATTTCTAAGTTAGCCTCTCGTCAAGTCCATGACGAACTCTCATTGCAGTTCTTAGATTGTAAAAATAAAATTGTTTATAAGTTTTAATTTATTTCCTTTCCCGTCTTAAGTTGGGTCGGCTAGCCTTTATTCGTATTTCAATCCCTACTCTGTACTGGAGTAGGTTACTCTATGTGGTCCGTATCAATTTGTATTCATTCGTTCATGACTTTTAATTACCTAATTATTTACAGAGTTCGCCACTAGGGCTGTTGTTTAACTTTGGCATCTTCCGCTTCCTGGATCCTTCGCATTTTTTTGAACGTTTCGTGTCTTAATTCGATTTATATGGTGTATAATTATTATGCTCTTGATATAATTTCAGTTGATACTTACAAGAAGTAGATGATAATGAATGACAGCACCTGGAACAGTAGAACTTTGATTTCTGCATGGATCTGAGCAGTCTTTGCACATATTTTTCTTTCTTATCAAAATCCATGTCCGTAGCTGCAATATAAACCAATAAAGTAAGTCAATCGGCATTCGGTCGAATAAAGTTTACAACTCACCCGTCATTTCTCTCAATATCCCGCAATACAAGGATGGAGTAGTGGGTTTAGCCGCTGAGGAAAGGAATAGACTAGTCATGTAAACAGTTCTGCAAGTTTCCGAAAATTTCCACCTGACAGCTGGTGGTGACTATATAACATGTCGAAGTTAAAAATTAATCCAATTCATAGTTCACACTACAATAATCTCTAAGATTATTGCTCTCATAAAATGTTCAAGTTTTCGAAAGAGGGCAATAAACAGTTTTATTTGTCTCTGTGCATCTATTATATCCTATCGCTTTGTTTGACCTGTAAAGCAGATTATTGCCCGTGCGGGAAATAGTATTTACTCTAATACACTGTAAGGAGCGCAATCTATGCCAATTATAAGTGCTCTTGTCCTGCTTTAGTACAGACTAGATCTGTGAATAGCTATTTTCACTATTGATCTGATTGAAATTTCTATTCAAAAGCTCTTAATAATCATAGATGCATCTGTCCTTGATCACAGCACGTCACAAAATAAAGTTCTCTACGAAATTCGTGCATGAGATTGCTTCATTATAGCATTCGAACTCGTGGAATGCTATAAAGAAGCAATCATGCACTTTATATTATACATGAAAAAAGAAAACAACAATATATTTCAATATCTAAAACTATAGCATACAAAAGAACACTGAACACCCTGTATTCTTAGCAGTTTTGTTCGAATCCAATTTTGGAATTCATGATTTGGTGATTTGGAAAATTCACTCAATGTGAACAATTCTCTTGTCCATTTGGCAACAATCTTCGTACAATATTGGTCTTTGAAAGCTTTACTGCCAATGACGGCACCGAGGTGCCGCTGTCCTTCATCTGTGATATTGACTTCATTTCCAAATATAGCCTTTGATCGCGTTACCATCTCTTTGGTCTTCACTATCAGCCAACTTGTGTTCCGATTCACATGATATCCAATTTTTCCCTTCTTCTTCGAGATATATGCACCATTTAATCAATCATTTATGCTGCCACCAGCTGAAGAATCATCAGCTTGCCAAACTTGCCTTGCTGAAGGTACCTACTATCGCAGAAGATCAATAATCATGGCCGCATTAATGCAGTGCCATGGCATTGCTAATAGATCTCCTTGAGTTGTACCCTACTCAGACAAAATCTCTTCTTCACCGCTTACAAATAGTCTCGTTGCGCCCTATAGGTATTGATCAAATAAACAGAAATAACAGGACAAAGTATGCGAATATTATGTAGTGCAACCTGTCTGTTCATTGTATTGAAAGCATTATTAGGGTCA
The DNA here is from genome assembly GCA_907163375.1 of Prostheceraeus crozeri. Classification (NCBI taxonomy): domain Eukaryota; kingdom Metazoa; phylum Platyhelminthes; order Polycladida; family Euryleptidae; genus Prostheceraeus; species Prostheceraeus crozeri. Next base: position 209,390 of record CAJQUW010010840.1, read on the forward strand.
ATTAGTAACACACCATCAGTTTCTTCTTCATGGTATATGCTGTTCATTGCCTTGATCGTTGCTTCCGTACCTGCTTTATGTCCCGCTGACGTTTGAACAGGCCCTGCTGATTCTTTGTTGCTCTCACCCATTGCCCATACGATCATCTTTCCAACTATCCTTCTCAACACCTCTGCAACACCGCTGGGCCTAACTCCTGAATTTTTGTCTAGCGGTATAAGTACAGATGCAACAAAGCTCTCGAGAAAAGATGAATAGAAGTGTGCCTTTAGAAATTCTTTCGTCATAATTACTATCTGTTCTCTCAACTCTTTGCCGATGACCGGAAAGTTCTTTGAACATAATATTCTTCTAAATATTTCCGCATTCATTCCTGAAGGACCGGTCGAACCTTTTGCTTTCATTGCCGCTTTCATCACAAGTTGTTCATCTATTGATTCATATATAAAATCAGGATTTTGATCGATAGGGTCCAAATCACCTATTTGGTTGAAAGTTAAAAAAAATAGTTAAAAGTTCAGAAGAGATTTTTTTCTCAAATTTTGCCGCTGGTGGATGCTTCGATTTCAAAATGTTAGCAACTTCAGGTGCAAGATCGTAAAGACCCGCTGAACCTTCATCATCTAGATATTCCAATGCAGCATTTATTTTTCCTTCCCTTATCAACTTAACGAATGTTTTTGAAATGTCCTCCATTTTTCTTAGTTTTTTTGTCCTTCGGAATTTATTTTGGATAAACTCTGCTTCTTTCATCAAATGATAGACGTTGCCACTTCTCCATAATTCCAATCGCCGTGCTATACAGTTGGTGTGTTCTTTCGATTTTGATTTTGCCGATGGTTTTTGCAATATTAATGCTGGTAGTAACATGAATACCTTCATTGCGATTGAACGAAATGGAGACGCCTCATTGTTGAAATGCTGGAGCCAGTAGACTAGTTCCAAAATGAAATCTTTACCACGATTTCTGGAAGGTATATTGAAAATGTTTCTTCTAAAATGAACCACTTTTTCATATGAATTGTTAACAAACAAAAAATTCTTGTGGGTCAATTTGTCCCATTTGATTCCAACATTTAATTCTTTTGGAAAGATTTCAGTATCGGGTAAATCGATCTGCTGAAGTTCTTCAACTACATCTTCTGGCTCTGTTTGGCTATCTTGTTCAGAAGCTATCTGAGATATTGGATAATCTATACCTTCTCCAGGAAATTTTCAAAACTAAAGTATTCTCTCCTGAAGTATCTATGCCACAATAAAAGAGAAATAAAGTATAGATACAGAGTTGGCAACGTTTCGGGTCCTGACTCTTTCTCGAGGCAGTTAACTATAAAATGAGAAGCTACGATATGTGAATTGTTGAACCTCGAGTTGTCTCGAGACAACTGGAGGTTAACTGCCTTGAGAAAGGGTCAGGACCCAAAATGTTGGCAACTCTGTATCTGTACTTCATCATTCTTTTATTGTAACATAAATACTTCGGGAGAGAATACTTTAGTTTTGAAAATTTCTTGGATATGGTCCTCCCGCCCACTGTCATTACTTATATACCTTCTCTGTGTGATTCTTTTATCACTGATTATATCACATCGTGTAGGTCTTAATCGTTTGATAGAATTTTCTTGACTTTTCTTCTTTGTTGTGGCAATTTTGGCTTTATCCTTTTTAGTTTTGCATTCCACTTCTTTCATCCAATCAAGCTCTCAATTTTTGATTAATTATTCTCGAAATTTTCTGTTTTCGGAATCAAAAATTGTAAGAGCTACAAAGCTATCCAACCTCACTAGCCTTCGATAGCCTTGGAATCGAATACATATATAATACATATACCATTTCTATATAATACATATACCATTTATACATGAAAAAATATAAATCATATACTTGTTGCGCAAATAGCTATTACTTGCCGACGTGATATGATGATCAAGGACAGATTGTGATTGACATGTCTATGATTGTTGATTATCAAGAGTATTTGAATAGAAATTTAGCCTGATCAATCTTTTTCTCTTAAATAAGAGGCAATATTTGCCAGATTGTGCCACGAGACATTATTTATCCAGTATTGGTTCTTCATTATAACTTTGACTCGTCTACAAGCTGTAGGAGTAATAAAACCGAATTGCGATGTTAATGATCTTATTTAATTTTTATAACAAAAATTTTTCGACTCACACGCCCTTATCAATGTTATAATACATCTGGATATAAATGAATATATACAGATGAATACAAATTTCAAAAATTATAGGTAGGTCTATTACTCTACCGTAGTATGATTCCATAGGAATCTGAGTGGCGGCACTGCACAATGAAACATAGCACAGTGCCGCCAAAGGACCCTTGCTCTCCATGTTTTTCTTTTTGATGTTGGTATAGAATAGATTTTTTTGCTTTTGTTCTTCAACAACATAAGGTGCTCCTTCATTCTTTCTTGTAAACTTAGAGAGTCAAAGTTATAATGAATAACCAATACTGAATATTTTTCTCAAATTTCAAATTTAGCTCAGCAAATCCAATAATGGATGCAAGTCTATCCTGGCTCATTTTAAAGCTGAGAATGCAAGCTCTCGAATTATGTATGGCACGTTGTTGAGCGATGCGATTGGAAGGCATGAGAATCGATTGAACATCAGCGAAATTTAGGTGGTCTGTTTTTTATGATCAGCTCTGTAGCTAATGTTGTTAGCTACCAAGTTTTTATACAAAACCCAGCCATTTCCTCGGACGATAAAGAAATCGTCGAACATCGTCGTCGTATTATCGCTATTGATGGGAGAATCATAGTCATCGCAAGTCGGTGATCAAACTGTCATTTCGTTTCACCATAACGGCCTATTTTAGATAAAGTGTTTTCAGATACATTTACGTGCTCTTTTAATGCTTTGATGCGCCCGAAACAGTCAAAAGCCTGTTTTGATGCATCTCAGCGAATATTGGGTCATTTTCCACTAAGTGAACGGCAAATTATTCGTCACTGAATGGAGAATTTCGAAGTGTGATTAAATACTGCTAAGGAATGCCGCTACTTACAGCTGCAGTTATCTAATAAAATTCCGGGCAGTAGGACGCTCACGGAAATTCTTCAAGCTCATTAGAACACCACTCTATTCTCGCTAGAGCGCAGGTTTTCAAAACGCTAGATTGAAAAACTACGCTCAAAGTGGCGCATAGTGAAGCTAAAAGAAAGTGAGATTGAAGCCGGATTCAATACTGATTCAATCTAGATTGGCCTTGCATTCAGCTTTTGAAGCAACGCCAGAATTGCGATTGGAACCCGCGTATGAGTCCACCTTAAATCGTTTAAAAGTAGTAAGAAATAAAAACCGTGAGAGTGGGTCATAGCCTTACTAACGAGTTATTTCATATTGCATTTCAACAGCAGATAATCAGCTGGTCTGTGATATTCGTCATCTGTGCTTCCGTGATTCTAGTCCGCATAAAGGAGAATTACATCGGTTCAATGTCCCCACGCAAAAGTCTATAATTGTTAATGAATTATTGGATGATCTATCCTGTCACTTTTGATGTTTTTTATCACTTTTATTCATGCTCACGATATCTTCAGCTGATGTCAATTTCAAACATCGATGCACCAAAATAGCTTATATTTACATGTACTTTAAATTGCTTCATTTGACATATCAAAAAATTACCTGGCTCCATCAAGGCTTGGACTGCTGCTCTTTCATGGCCAATCTTCTTTATGAATGACGTATAATCATTGTATTTATATCTCGGGTTGAGCTTCATGAGTACATTTACGAATTGTCGTACAATTTGGACGACTGCTGAACGCGTGGCAGCTAGATAGTAGAGATACCTTTTGTAACCTGAAAGTTTAATGATGGAAACAAATTATTCTTTCCTTCAGGAGAAGTAATGCTATATAGTGGCAGAATAGGGTGCATCCATTTTATATAACAACATTTGTCAAAAAAACGTGTCTTTTGTCTGTAAAATCTTAACAAAAAAATCCAAAAAAGTTTTCCTCATGAAAAATCTAGCTCAAGGTAGAAAAAGTGCCAAAAATGTCTGTCTCCAGCCCAGGTACTCCATCTTCGGGAGGAAATTTCGTGGTGATCTTCTTTAACTATGCATATAAAGTTACATATTATGTGAAAACGCATGAACCGCAGTTTTAACCCGACTGTAATTCAAGATTGCATTTACTTTGATTTGGGATATTTTTCAGTTAGCCTTTGTCCTCCAAAAGTTGTCTGTTGACCGATACCATTTTTATTGCTCTCTGACCGGTGCACATTTCGCAACTTAGAAATAATATTTTTTGCTTTCCTTCTACGACAACATACATCATTTGTGAGTACAACATACATCATTTTTTTGTTTTTTCTCAAAATTTGAAATTGTTGCTGAAACCACATTTTCTATCCGGATCTCATGAAAACTCACAAAATTATCAAGAACCATAATGTAATCGTGTATGCGAAATTTTGTTTCAAAAGACAATGATCATCATTTTCAACATCTCGTAAAACGGCCAAAACGTCCATCTGACCGAGACCACAAAATTATCGGTCAGAAGACACCTGGTAATATACAGCACAAATGAAAAACTTGTAAAATGGTGTGGTCACAACTTAGTTCACTCTTTTTCTCTCTAATAGGGCATAATTCAGTGACAAAATTGAACAAAGATTTCCAGCTGTATACCTGAATGCAATTCCCTGTCATTCTAAATTTGAAATTCGATTTTTATCGATAATTCATAGATACGCAAGTTGCATTGTTTTCTAATAATTATCTGCTTTGCATGTACATTATGCTATTATCCTCAAATGCAATCAATGCATTGTTGATTATGGTTATAAAGATGTGCATTGGCTTCAAAATGAGGCCTTATTTGTAAATTCCTGTTGGATATTTAGAAAGTTATGCTACACTTAAATTAAGTCACATTTTTTTATGCCGGATCCCGTATGATCACGCTCATCCGCAGAGTGGAGCTCGCAATACCCAGCAGCCACCGAGTTGCTGCACCAAAAGCGCTTGCATGAATAGTAAATAATTGACAGGGACAATTTTCTTCTGGAGCAGTAATAAGGTGAACACTTGAGATACACTGTGTTGACGAAGCGCGCTGAATAGACTGAATTCGATTTTAATACATGTAAGAATAAGGCATTTCATAAATAATCAATAAGTATTTAACCATCAACAATTATGGATTATGTAATTTTGGAATTAAGCATATTATCAATCCGAAATAAAAACACATTACAATTCATGAACGCAAAAATAGTTATGTTTGAGATATATAGGTCGACATCGTTACACAAAGGATATCGTTTGAATGAATTGATGTTAATCAACTTAGTTCAATAAGTAGAGCTAACCAAGCGTCCTGTTAATGTTGCTAGACAAGTAGCAACGACGACATGCAGCATAGAATTCACAATAAATCTAATCTGGTTAAATACCACACCATCACAAAGAAATATTCATTACTGATATTACTGAAAAAAAGTTGACAGTAGTATGTAATATATGCATATTTTTGCTATGTGACTTAAAGCTCTGCATGCGAAAGACATACGAATGAGGACGAAGTTGCATCGGGCCTCGTATATAAAACATACCAACAACTCGTATTTCATCGTAAAACAGCCAATCACAGATAGAATAGTTCGTATCGCTACATGCCGATCACATACGAAACTAAGTGAAGTTTCGTAAAAAACAGATCTTTGTAAACATACGAGAATCTCGTATCAAATGTTAGTTTCAAGTTGTATGTGAATTTGTTATATATTGTGTGTAATTTTCGTATCCAGCGATTTACAGTGCACCAGCCAAAACAACCAATTAGTCACAACAAAAGGGTATGAAAGAGTCCTGGTGGACTCGTCGTCTGTCTTCGTGCAATAAAACTGAGCATCGTATCATTGATCATTGGATTCTTTAGCATTTCCTTCCTTTTCTTCACTGTACCTTCTGGGATTTGTAAGTAGTATGATGAGGTTTACAAATTTCCCTGCTCGTTCCTGTTTCTATTGTCTAATTTCTGTCAGACCATTTGCAAAATGAGTGATGTTTATCATCTACTGATGTGTTCCTGTCATTCGCCAGACAATGGCTGAAAAGTCTCACTATGAAGATCAATTTCGTAACCATCAACTTGTTTTGTGCTTCCTTCCTGCACAAATGAATTAAACAATGAATGCATAGTAACAATCTCCACTAATTAATTGATTTGAACAATGCTTATTCTGCGACTACTTTCTTTCATTTCAGAGAAGGTGGAAGCCATGATGTAAAATAATCACTATTCACATCAATTGTTTCAAGAAGAACTATGACAATGCATTTATTGATTTTGTCAAGCTCTCTACCCACATTGGCTGGTAGCTTTACAATACGACAGACTTTGCGGTGCAGCCATTTCCTTCGCTAACCTCAATTATCCTTTCCAGCTTATCCATTTTTGGACTGGCATAAATATCACTTCATAACTTTTGGCTGGATGGTGACGAATTAGGGCTAACTTATGAAATGCGAAAAATGGCTAGGTATGAATTAGACCTCGCCCTTCTAGGGGGCGTTTTTTTTGGCTCCCTGGCGATTTTTTTTGAATATGTTTTAAACCAAGCAAGCTATGGTCAACAGATTTGTAATAGCTTACTTTCTACGTACTATGCAACTTTTGACAGAAGCAACATACATTCGGCAAATACTTTTGGCGTGAGAGCTATTTTAAAATTTGAATGCTTGGAATACTTTGGCTGATTTCTCTATATATTCATTTCTACGTATATTGCGGCATCAATTCTTGATGATGTGCGTTGAGATTACGTAATGGATTCTTCCTATTAGAATAGAGATATTCAAAGATACAAACTCTTGAGAGAATGTGAGATTATCTACTTAACATGTATGCATGCTTGAACTTTGAAATATGATTTTTACTACTTTTGTACTTTTTAGTTCTGCATCTGATCAGCAAATATTGAAAATTTTCAGAATCATATTGCTTTTAGACTCAGTGTCTCGATGAAAGTCACGGAATTGGGTTGTTTTTTCATCTGCAGAAACCAAATACTAAAATGTGCGATTTTAAGGATATTTGTGCTGAACTGAAATTTGAATTATTTCACCTTTGACCTCATCTGACACAATGGTGTAATCTCAGAGCGATTAATAATCAATGCTCTATTAACCACCTTAACCAGATCTTTCGATTAGGGTATGATTTATTAGCTTTTGTTGTCGTTTTTCATTGCAAATAGTGATCTACTGAAAATTTGTTAAAATTTGGCGGTTTTGACCTTTGACCCTCACTTCAGCCCGGGGTTGACCTTCGAAATGAAACTAATGCTGTTTCTCTGAATATCCTTTCAATGCCTATTCGATTGATGTGTGGCTTGGCAATTTGGTGCAACAGGTCGATCAGCAGGGGGGTTGTCGAAATTCGCCCCCGTTCAGAAAAACGTTCGGGCGCGTTCGGAAAAACGCCTTTGGATCGAGGGTTAATGCTAGTTTGATTGACTGCCAAAAGTGGCGTCTGAAATCTCATTGAAGGAAGCGTTCACAAACATGATTGCACTGTAAACCTAATTTTGTTTGATTGCTGAATGCATGGCATTTTCAAGATGGGATGATACAGATGCTATTGCAAATTTTGGTTCATGAATTTTGCCGACGCAGTTGCGGATGCGGATTTTTGGCAGTACTTCTGCGGATTTGAGCATTTTTGTTTTAGGGGTGACGATGTCTTAAGGTGGGGCCCGCGCGCGTCTCCACATCTGTTATACAGAGCACGTTCACTCTGGCCGATCGCCATGACAAAATGATAGAACGACAAGTTTTTCGACTCCTTCAAATTTCTGTTGGATTTGACAAGTTAGTCAATAATTGAGGCTGCTAGGATATCTGCTTGCACCGAGGCATTCCTTAGATACGCATGAACGGGTTGTATATGCAGAGGAGAAGCAACCTAAAATGGTGTGACCAAAAATCATTGACTATCTCACCTTCAGTTCCTGCAATCATATTCTGAATGAAGACGTACGCAAATTTTCCTTCCGCAGCTGCAAAAGAGGTCAACGCATTATCTACAAAATTTGTTAGGCAGCAGTAAAGCTAAAATAGGCGAAAATGTATATATATTATTTCTGACGGAAAATCCAAGACGAAACATAAAGTAAATGATGAGGTATGTCTAAAGAAAATCAAGTCAATACAAGACAGCAACACCTTTGATTCCTCACTCCCCTGACCCAGGAACCGAACTGAAGTCCGCGGCGGAGTCGAGCTCACACCTTCTTCACTAGGCCCCGCTGAAGGTACAAAGGGAATGAGAGTGAATGCAGAAGTCATCCCTAAACGATATCGACAGCCTATTGTCCTATTATCATTGACAGAACGTTTTGCTGTTGTCAATCTACTGTGTGACGCAGTTGAATGACATGCTGATATGCTGTCTCGCTACATTATGAATGCTGGTAGCGTTCTGTCGATAACAATAGGAAAATAATCTGTTTATATCACTTAGAAATGACTTGTTTCACTCGCATTACTTTTATACCGTCAGGGTGGCCTGGTTACGAAGGTGTGAGCTCGTCTCCACCGCGGAATCAAAGGTGTTGGTGGCTTTTATTGACTTAATAGAGCTGTCATTCTCTTCAGACATCTTACATTATGTGGTTATCGATGAAGCAGTTCTTATATTTTGTGAATGAAATTTCAATAGATCTTTATCATATTTGTATGCAATAGCTGTAATATCGTATATTCATGGGACTCAAGGTTTCGTTATCGGAATTCGATCATTCATGAAATATATATTTCCCAAGTGGGCGGCTTGATACAGTGTTATAATTGTTTTCCCTTGAATTTTTGGTTCCTATTCTCCTGGAGTTTCATCCTATTCGCATGATGATGTTGGAATTGGACCATGGATATTCAATGTTCCGAATAATGACTAAGCATGCGCATTTGCAATCTGTGAGCGCTAGAACTACTTTTGATAAAACGTTGCTTTCTCTTTCTTTCATAAAACATTTCCTGAGATGTATATTGGAGACAGACCGGTAAATTCAATACACTTTTAATAAAATATGCAGTCAATTCATTCTGAAAATATATTTGACTGGTTATTTTGCTAATATGTAATGATAGCGGATTCCATTCCCTAACTTCTGATAGATTTCACTCCTTTGGTTGGAAGTTGTAGAGTTGAATCTATCCTGCTTTAGAAGTGCTAGTAAACCGATATTCAAAAATCCGTTACTTCGAGGTGCAAACTAAACTCAAATTCTGCTTCGCAATGCTGGAAAGAAGGTATGAAATGTTTGAACATGGTCGTTTGCGCGAGGCTGCTGGATTATTCTGACATATTTCGGAATATCCCTTTCTTCTTAGAGTCAAATGCATAGAAATCCTACACCGCAAATCACATAGCCCTATTCAAGTTGCAATCTGACTACTAAATAAAGGAGTACTAAAATTACCGATCTTAAACTCACATGCTTGTTAAGCACTAATTGACTACTAAGTACTAATATTATGAAATATCAATATAAGTAAATTATTCAGTCAATCTGGATTTGAAAAATGTTGTAGAAATATATCATCAATACTCATTCTACTCCTAGCGCTCGGTGTGGACGGTCGTCCCGTCCTGCGCTGGGGCTCTCTCAGAATCCTATCATCGCCACTGCTGTATATCACCTTGCTTCGTCTGCTTCATGTTTTATATTGACGTAAAGTACTTTTCCTGGTCTACTGAGCTATCCCTCTCTCACACCTGATCATCCTGGCTTTGAGTTGTGTGCTCAAATTTCCTGAATTACATCTGCGTTTTTTCCCTACTTTCTCCCCTACATCGCTCCGCGTTATGTCATCGACTTATTCGTGCTACACGCGGGATGAACTCCGCCGCCTAAATTCCTCGTATTTCCCCATCACCCGAAGTGTTAAGCGGAAACTTTGGTTCCTTCGTCTGCTAAGGGGAAATACAGTATCGCCGAGGCCGGACGCACTGCCCAGTCATTCCCTATCCCACTGTGCTGCTGTGAGCAAGTATCTGCAGTCTCCTTCGTTCCCCACACACGCGTCGCCTAGACAACTGCAACCACTGCCTCGTGCTGACCGCCATATTAATCCTGTGCGAATCTCCCTGAAGTTTGGCCTCCTGAACATCCACTTGCAAATAAAGTTGATGATGTAATCGCCATCCTACGCGACCACTCTATTCAGGTTCTCCTCCTCGTGGAAACATGGCATGACTCTGACTCTGCCAGTCTCCGGCTTCTACGATCTGCTAGCCTGACCGTGCTTGATCGCGCACGCCCAAGAAAGCGCGCGGACTCCTTCCCCACAAATCATGGTTGCGTAGTCGCGATTGCTGCTCCCAATGTGAAGATGAACCGACTGACCTTCCCCAACCCTTCGACCTTCGAATGCCTCGCCTTCCGAATTACATCTCGTTCTGCATCTGCTATTGTCATTCAGATCTACAGAACCGGCCCAGTGTCCACGCTATTCTTCACTGAACTCTCTAACATCACTGATATCTTCATTACCTCTAACGAGCCAATTTTCATCGCCGGTGACCTCAATATTCACGTCGAAAATGACAGTGATCATCATGCTACTTCTCTCCTACAGCTACTCAGTGCCTACGGCCTAGTCTGTCATATTCGAGGTCCGACTCATGACAGTGGCGGTACACTTGACCTTGTTGTCTCGAGAGCTGACTTTCCTACCCCTCCTACTGACATCCTTGATTGCGGTCTCTCCGATCACCGTCTCGTAGTTTGGCACTCATCCTTACCTCGCCCACCCCCTATTTATCGCACGATCACAACTCGCCCCTGGCGGTTCCTTAACACCCTTGACCTTCGAACATCCATCGCCAACTCCGCTATCTGTGTTCATCCGTCATGTGCATCCAACATCGACGAGCTAGCTGAACTGTTCAACAACGAACTAGTGTCTGTGCTGAATACTGTTGCACCCTCGAAGACAGTACGCTGTAGGATCCGACCATCTGATCCCTGGTTTGATCAAGAGTGCAAAATTTCAAAACAGCAAGTACGTCGACTTGAACGTCACATCAAACGTGTCGATGCTGAGTCTGCTGCTACTACGCTATCGGAGTTGAAACTGTGTAGACGGCAGTACAAACAGCTCACTCGCCAGAAGCGCGAGGATTTCTGGAAGGCCAAAATCGACTCAGAGAAGAAAAATCCTCGACTGGCCTGGACATCAATTAACGCCCTCATGGGACGCAGCCGGTGCAACCCTAACTCTAACATCTCAGCCCAAGCCTTTCATCAGCACACCCTCGACAAGGTCAGATCCATCCACGATGCCACATCGAACCGCCTACCTTCTCAACTGTACCCTCGAGCTGTTATTTATCCGAATTTCGTCCCCTCGAATTAACGGATGTCATCAACGCCCTCATCAAACTGCCCCCTAAGCACAATGCACGCGATCCTCTCCCATCTGAGTTTCTAAAGTTGAACATCGATCTCGTTGCACCTTTCCTACACCATCTGTTCAACCAATCACTATCTTCTGGTTCTGTCCCGCGTTTATGGAAGGAGGCGGTTATAAACCCCACTTTGAAAAAGGGCAATCCTGATCCAAATGACGTCTCTTCGTACAGACCCATCTCCAAGCTCTGCACCCTCTCCAAAGTCATTGAACGGCTGGTCGCCAAACAGATTTGTTCCTACATGAACTCCGAAGACCTCTTTCCACAACTGCAGTCAGCGTATCGTTCTAATCATTCGACCGAAACTGCCCTCCTAAAGATCTCATCAGACATCCTCACCGTGATTGACCAAGGCAAGGCAGTGCTCCTCTCCCTCCTTGACCTCTCATCGGCCTTCGATTCGGTCCATCATGGTATTCTTCTCCAACGTCTGGAAATCTCCTTCGGCATCAAGGGCCAGGTCTTATCTTGGCTAACCTCATTCCTGTCTGAGCGTTCTTACAGTGTGACATGTGAAACCTCTCAATCCATCCCTTCTCCGGCTCGACATGGTGTCCCTCAAGGTTCTGTGCTAGGCCCCCTTCTGTTCCTCATTTACACTGCTGACCTTCCCAAAATCATCGAGTCATATGGTCTCTCCTACCATATCTACGCAGACGACTTACAGAGTTTTGGATCTTGTCATCCATCTGACTCCGCCAACCTCGCTTCCCGTATGTCAAGCTGCATCTCCGACGTTCGGAAATGGCTGAGCTCAAATCATCTTCTCCTCAACACTAGCAAGACTAATATCATGTGGATCACCTCTCAAAGGCGTCGTCACCAAGCCCCAAACCACCCTATCGTAATTGATGGCACCACGATCTCTCCTGCAAGCAAACTCCGCAATCTTGGTGTGCTTATTGACCCCTGCCTTTCAATGCGACCCCATATCTCCGACACTACGGCAAAGTGATTCTCTGCCCTCCGTCAATTGTGGTCCATCCGACGGTGTATCTCTGAGCCTGTGGCCAAGACTCTTGCCACTTCTGTTATCCACTCCAGACTCGATTATTTCTCCACTATTCTCTATGGCCTTCCCGACAACTCCCTCTCCAAATTTCAACGCATCCTGAATGCAACCTGCCGCCTCGTCCGAAACATTCGAGCACGCGACCACGTGACTCCAACTCTTTTATCCCTCGAATGGCTACCAATACGTGACCGTATTAACTTTCGTCTTGCCGTGATCGTTTTCAAATGCCTTCATGGCCTTGCTCCACCTTACCTTAATTCTTATCTTCAACTTTCCTCATCCATCGAATCCAGGCGCTCGTTGCGCTCCTCTTCCTCCTCGAACCTTATGCTGCCCTCTTCTCGCCTCAAGACTGTGGACGCTCGTGCGTTTCCTGTAGCTGCCGCACGGGTTTGGAACTCCCTTCCTTCCTCTCTTAAATCAATTCCATCCCTTTCCACCTTCAAGTCAGCCCTGAAGGCAGAACTGCTACGTTCCTCTTTTTCATAATTTTTCATTTTTTTCTCTCTCCCTTTCTCTGTCTATGTGTGTGTGTGTCCACTGCCTTTACATGTAGACCTATCTGCCACAACATGCTATGGATCGCATTTTTTGTATCTTCTGGCGATTGTTTTTCGTTTTTTATGTAAAGTGCCCTTGAAGTCTTCGGACAAAATGTCACTGTAAACAGTTTCGTTCAATAAAAAAATATAATTACATGTACTTGAAAAATTGAGACACTGATTTGCAAAACACAATTCAAAAAACAGGGAAGCTTGTTTGATATTATGTTTGTTTTGATTCTACAACTATTCGGGACAATCAGAAGCAGTTTCATTTGATTTCAACTATTAATTTGAAGTTTGGCGTTCTGAACAATGCACTTAAATGTAGCGCTTGCTCATTCTCCACGTAGACTTGTTATGACTACTTTGAATCAAAATATTTTAAGCATCAAGGTACACTGTTTAACCAAATGGTCCGTATTGAAGGTACGAAATGGTCCTGATCCATAAGTCTAGAGAATCACTATATGTGGACCATGTAGTCCGTATTTAGCAAGGGTTCGCATTATTACACTGTAAATGCCTCGCCACCAAAATCGCTGTACTTTATCATCTTTTCCTAGATACATTTTAATTACGGTAACTAAAGAACTGGCGATTTCTATGGAAATCTATATTTCTATAACATTGATCTAATGTGTACAGCACACTTAACGTTTGCTGTTCTGTACACATTATTGTTCGTGAAATAAATTATGATAAACCACAGATATTTTACCTTATCATACACTTAATTATAATTGCATTTAAATGCATTTTGACTTTAGTTATTTTCTTCAATTTCAATGTAATTTTATTGATCTAAATGAATATCTGTATTATTGCCGCAACAATTCTTAGATGAATGGGAATACAGGATATAGCGGGGTAGATGTGCTGCATGGCATTTATCGACTGGTGGTGACATCCTTATACAACTCCCCAAATCAGCACCAAAATCAGGACGAATCAAGTACTAAACGTTCGAACCCAAACAGTTCTAAAATGAGTAATAATTTCCTACTCAAAGAGTAGGCCTACTACAAGATTGTGGACTCACTTTCTAGTGGTAGCTAGCTCTCAAGATCGGTGATTTCTAGTACTCACTTAGGACTTTATGGATAACAGTGATAGTCGTAGTGACGACTGAACAGTGGCAACATTCACTACATGTATGCAGAAACCACTGATATCCGATACTATATGTTGAAGGCATAGACCGGACATATACTGTACTTTGAGAACAATGTTGCGCGGTGGACACGCGCTGTCATGTCACAGGAGTTGCTAGGTACCGGTACTTGTCAACTTGCTTGCAAAATCCGTTTAACACAACCATTTATCATATCCTAATAACCAACACGCAACCACGAGATATGTTTCGGCCTGTTGACCCTCATTAGTACTGGGTAGATTCGAACCACCGACGTTGGAGCTGGAGGACGAGTAAACAAGTCCCCTAACCAAAAGGCCACTGGAACATCTGTTGAGAGCGTAAATTAGCCAGGAAGGCACTGCTTTAACACAGGCATGTGGATGGCGGATTGCATTTTGTAACCATTTATTATCGCATCCGATATTGAGGAGTTTCAAACAAACGTTACTCATCACATGATAAGACAAGTAAGCTGGAAATTGGTTAATATATCAAATCTCAACAAATGCAACCAGTACGAGACATGCTTCACCCTTTTGGGCCCCATCAGTCGTGGGTAAGTTCGAACTAGTGACGTTAGAGCTGTAGGAAGTGCAAGCATACCTTCTAACCACAATGCCACCGGACCACTGCTTTAACGCACGCAAGCATAATCATATCTCTTTAAAAATATAATCATGCTCAAAATAGCCGATAATGTGCCACATTTTTGCATGCGTCAGGCATGTTATTCAAGCCTATAAATGCATCTACTCGATCATACTACTATACAATTGAATAGGCAACACTTACTTCGCCCATATGCTCGGCTACTTGAGATTGTGGATCTTCTACCTGATGAGGAGGGAAAAATGCGCAAAATTACTTGTGAAAACAATGATTATCAAATTCAATGAATATAATATAATTTCTAAAATCCAAGAGGAAATTTTAGCAAATCCACGCAAAAGCATGTTGAAATCAATTAAACAGCACATGAGGAGCGTGTACACCGTATATCTTGATCAGAAAACTCCTCTTGAAAGACCAAGCTTATCCTTCGAAGCCATTAGCTGAAAGCGGGTAAATTTTGACCACAAGCCAAAAGGATTGTTGAGTACGTAATACATTTTCTTTTTAATTTACACTGTATAGTTCCAAAGTCAAAAACATGCTGCAAAGATCTTACTTCTGATGGTCTTGAGATTATTTTCCAATGAAATAATGGCTTTGAAAAACTCCTCCTTTCTTAAAATGTCTGAGCCGAAACATTTCGCTGCTCTCATCAACGATTCTGCAGAGGGAAAGATGTTAAATCAAAAGTCAAAAAGTCAAAAAGTTGTTAATTTCCATCCAACAAAACAAAAATTTCATGGAAAGAGTATATATATTGCAATACAGCGTGCGGTCAGTGCTTTTGAATAAATTAAACCGATCAGGAAGGAGAGGGGCCGATAACTAAGCATTTTTGGATTCTTAGTAATTGATCCTTTCTTTTATGACCATGCGTAATTCGTTGGTCTTTTATAAAGAAGTCTTGCGATGGACTTTAAAGGCTTTGATATGAAGGTCTACATCAATTTATGGAATTCAACAGTGTCGCAATAAGTGCAATTTGTTGTCGTGTACTTTGATGCAATGGGCATTCTATCATGAAGCGATAGAGTCTCCACTTTTGAATCATTGCAAAGTTCACATAGACGTTCTTCATATCGCAATCTATTTCTAAACTACCTGTTGCCAAATCTAATTTGCGACTCTTTGTCCTAAATTTTCGTAAATTAATTGAACACGTTATTAATGTGCTACATTGCAGCAGCGAACACACAGCCATTGTGTACAATCATAGAAATTGATAACAATAAGAGCTCTAAAATGGAAACAAAGCGTCATGCAGCACGCATTATTGCTCGACGGACGACAAATAACCCTTATCGTGCAATAAATATTATCGAAATATTTATCGCTACATGGCTGTTGAAATTTCTTATCGCACTGCGGTTGTATGTAATGCATTCGTTGTATGCAGACGTTTATTTCAGGACATAGAAATATAGCAATTGATATTTACAATGTTTTGAAGACTAAAGTATGGAGTTACTCTGAAAGATTTGGCAATTATTCCGATAAACAACGCTATGATGACATTGACATATCACTCAACTTCAGATTTCTATAATGAAATATTTGACAGGCCATAGAAATCAAATTATTATCGATGGGAATCATCTACCGATATTGTCCAAAAAGTTCTAGTGTGACACTCAGTCTAACTGACATAGCGTCATTTCATGAAGGTTTGCGCTATGAAGACATTAACTTAGCACTCCTTTTGGTAATTCTTTTTTCTATTGAACGACGGCAATTATGTAATGAATAGATTGAAGCGCTATCTGTACTTAACTTTCTAAATGGTTGATTAAGGCATCAAAGTATGACAGCCTGTTGAGACCATGCAATTCGTCTCTGCTGTAAAGCAAGAATGTAGTTATCGCACTCTAGGCTTCGTATCGACCATCGGTCTCGACGAATCCTAGAGTGCGATAACTATCACGTGGTGGCACAAAAGTTGCATGCATTTTCACTTAGATACAATTGTCAACGGCTGAATAATTGGGTTAGAATCAGTCACATGTGCAATTCTAAGCTTTTCATCGGTGGTTCATGGCCCAAATTAGTTCTCTCGGATGTGTGTATCGACCATGAGTCAATTTCCATTCCAATCAACTTCATATAAACAATCTATACAATGGTAGCAAGCAGTAGAGAATGACATAGACATTCATCATTCTTTGGCTGGTGTGATTGACCATGCGCGCATTGCAGAGGCAACTCTTGGGTCGCTGTCACACAAGAAAAGGCGTCTTCCATCTTCCATTTGGGATTTCCCTCTAATTGCATGTAGAAAAGAATACAACTCATCACACAGAAAAAGTCATCAGCCATCTTCCATCGTCCGTCACGCTGTCACACAGGAAAAGTCATAAGGCGTCGTCCATCGGACACACGGCATGAAATTATGCGACTGATGATGTTCACTTCCCTCTGTGTCTTCCATCAGCCGCGCGACTGTTCTAAAATTAGAGCAACGTGAAGTGACGTCTGAGGGAAGATTTTGGAAGTTGTCATTTGCGAAGAGAAGCAATCAGAAAACAGCCTTTGTTCACACTGTCGAACGAGGACGAGGATCAAGACAGTAGTCATAGCAACGGTAAATAGTGAAAAATAGCGTTGATTGTATCGGAAATGGATTTTCCTAGTGTGGTTTTTCCGGTAGATGGAAAATGGAAGATGGAAAGTGGATGACGGCAGTTGAAAATCGTCTCATCACGCCTTATGGAAGACGCCTTTTTCTGTGTGACAGCGGCCTTATCAGAGAGCCCATATTTGACTCAATTTTCCTTTATAAACTCGTCAAATGGAAATATTATTCACACCGTTCCACTATTCACGATCTGAATTTGTCAAAAGTTCGCGCCAAGGATCAGAAAGAAATAGAAGTGTCTGAGTCATGCAGATTTCTGTCCGCTAGCAAGCTATGGCAGACTTCCTATTCTTGCAAGCATGCACACCAATAGGTCTCATCAATCTGCTCACATATATATACATGTATGTTCTTCCTAAGATATCAAAATCTGTGCAACACCATTTAACGTAACTAGCTTCAATTTCTATCAGGGAGAGATAGAAATCTGAACAATGTGCAGAAAAATCGAATCAGTGTGGGGATATGTGTTTTGTGTTCAATGTCTTCACTAAAATTCGGCGAGATCAACCTGAACACCTGGTACATGTAATCAAATTTGTTGTTGATAGTATTGCGATCGCACCGAGAATCATATTCATATGACCGATAATTCACACCCGGGATTAATTATATAATTCGGGTTATACAAATAATTTATGAATTCCTGAGTAGTATTGCGTTATTAGTATTATAATACTGCAATTGCAAAACTTACCTTTAAGTACGCAATCTTTCGAATCTTTGGCACTCGATTTTTGGCAAGCCTTCGCATTGTCTGAAAATAGAAAAGCACAACGGAAGTAGTGATTTGAATCAATATTTTTATATCATCTCAATTCCATGCACAAGAAGACTCTTCGAAGTCGACGACTCATCATCTGAATTGCCGGTGCTTGTTTTGATGGTTCACGGTCTTGTAAGAAATGGGTGTCAGGCATGTCCTCATCTATGTGAGCATATGATTGCAGTATCATCCGAGTAACTGCAATGTGTCTTTGAGACACCAGAGTCAACACTAATCTTGACACAGGTGCAGAAGAACTGAAGTTTAAGAGCTCAATGGTGACCGTCCCATAAGAGCAACTGTGCCCCTACGTAAATAGAAGAGAGAGAGAGAGAGAGATGTATGTATTGAATTGAATCACAAATGGGAATCAGAAGTTGCACATCAATTTCATAGAAGCAACTAAAGAAGTTACTGATTACATGAAATTAGAGTTGATCATTTATCAGTCATGTCATCTTCCAATTAATCATGATAAGTGGATGATTTTCTCGTAAAATAGACACCTTTGGAAAGAAAGAGTTTCGGCGTTATTGAAGTTCTACAATAAGGTACGGAGATTCGACCACTCGGTAAGTTTCTTGGAGATAAATACCTTATGGATGTTTCGGTAGACTCCATTTGGTCAAGCAATTTCAAAGCAGCATATGTTCTTCTTTGAGCCACGTCAAACACTCGCTCACAGTTTTTGACTTTGTAGCAACGATTCTGAATAACCTGCAACCTTGAGGAATCTCCCTTCAACAGACCGATGAAAACTGGACAAGCGTAGTCGATGAGGGAACGAATCAGCACATTGAAGATCAAAATGAATTGCTCTGGGGTCGCATGCGATTTCATGCGTCTCAAGATGTACATCCGTTGCGAGCGCTTTCTCTTAATTAGATATGATTATATTCCATATTCTATTGTTTTCTATATTCTATTATTATAGATATAATTATCTATATTAGAAATCAACAACTAGATATTGAGTTCTACCACATTGTGTATGCAAAAAGCAGCATTTATTAATCATTGCAGTCGCACTAACTGAGGCAATTTGATAGTAGTGTGTTTGAAGTGATGTTTAATGAATGCCCGTCGAAACATCACTAGCTTGCTGATTGCAAGTCTCCACATTGCCCCTTGTCGTCTTGATTGAGTTCCGCGAATGCTTGCATCCATTGTAGCATATGAGGGTCTCCAAGGGTGGTGAAGGGCTATTGTTAGTTCAACACTTTGCAGACTGGAGTATAGCTACCCTGGTTACCACTTCACTTCGGGTGTTTCTGCACAAGCAAAATACAAATCTATCCTAAATTTCCACAGCTAATGAGCTTCAAATATCCCCATTCTTCAGCTACACAAAGGTGCGATTGGAAAACGATTTTAAAAGGATCTTTTTACCCTACTGCCTAAATGGGGCCGATTCTCCTTTCAATGTCAGATTTTTAAATTTCACTCTCGAACGACCGATCTTTACAATCTTCCTTAGGTGACTTCACAGCTTTTTTTGGATGACATGTGTGTGTGGCATAATCAATACGTTGGCTTTATACGAGTAACGAGCATACAGCATATTTTAAAGCAAATGTTAAATCTATTTGAAGCTAGTGTTTCAATACTTGAATCTCAAATCAATAATGAATGAAAATATTTGATGATTAATGAATTGCAGATAAGTAAATTATTGGCCTTTGATAATTAACTAATAAATTATATCCCTCAAAAAATTTACAAGAGAAATGTATAATAAAGCATGGCGGGTTATTGGACGCTGTAATGATGATCAATGAAGGCAATACTATCGAAGCTGATATTCAAAAAAGCCCAATGACACATTGAGCTACCTTCCCGTTTATTCTTTGCATCCATAAACAATGCCTTTATAATTTCGCACGTAGTTTAAGAATTATAGTATCGAATGAGGGAAGGAGACAACACATATGAGGTCAAAGAATAGCCACTTCACTTGAAATATCCTTCTAATTTACGACGCTATTTATCGAGAGAATTTATTTGCGACTAATATGAATAAAAGTGAGCACAGAAAGATGTGGGGAGAGCTGTTATTCCTCCAACAAAATTTTCAAGCCTACCCATTAGCTCACCTCAGAACTGCAGAACATCAAACAGCGTGCGATCAACAAAAATCTCCACCTCAACGAAAAGAAATCGCAAGAAATTCTCTTCCTAAGACCTAGATCAAGCATTCAACTTCCAGAGCTGCCAAACATAAGAAGAACGAACGAAATTACGATCCTTGGAGTTACTTTTACACAAAAACTAAACATGAGCATCCACGTCAGCAAACTACTAAAGAAGTGCAATAAAAGCTTGTACAGCCCTGTGAATTGAAATAGCAATTTTCTCATTTTGCAATCTTTTATGATAATAAGCGACATAAGTAGTTATTGAAATTACTATATCTTTATATTTTACAGTGAATATATTGAAATTGTCTTGTCATTCACAATGACTGATAAAAAGTCAATTAATTTGATGCTCACTTAATATTTTGTTGCTGCTCCTTTTGACTTCAACACCGCAATGATTCGCTTTGGCATGCTATCCACCAACTTGGTCAAAACACTTGTCTCAATGGAATGATGCCAGACATGAATTATGGATGCCAGTAATTCTGATTTGGTCCTCGGTTTTCTCTCATTCACCCGTTTCTTTACAATGCCCCATAAATTTTCGATGGGGTTGAAGTCCGGACTGTTCCCAGGCCAAGGGAGAGACCTCAACCCCACTTGATTCTTGAAGTTGGTTACTGTCTTCGCTCGGTGACCTGGAGCGGAATCATCTTGGAAAACCATCTCGTCATTATAAAAAAATCTTCGTTCTAATAATTTTGATGTATTCCTTTTGATCAGCCGACTTTTCACATAAATGAAGATACCCGATTCCACGATGACTAAAGGATCCCCGAATCATCGCAGATTGTGGAAATTTGACCGTTGGAATGTAGCTAAAGTCTTTCGATCTTTCATTCACAAATCGTCGCACTCTTTGTCTTCCACCATGAAACTGAGGTTGAATCTTGCTTTCGTCGGAGAACAAAACATTTCGCCAATGTTCTTTAGGATGATCTTTGTACTTTTTGCACCACTCTACGCGTGCAGCCCTTTGTCTCTTATTCAATAACGGCTTCTTCGTCTTCCTTCTCGAAATTAATCCGAGCTTGATGAGCTTCTTTCGTATAGAGGAAGCTGTGATTTCTATACCAGTAGAATCGAAAATTCTCTCTTTAATTCTTTCGATGTAAGCTCTCTGTTCTTCAAGCACAATCGTTTTAGGACATTATCAGATCGAGTTGTAGTTTTTTCACTCCTTTGCAATTGCTTCTCCTCGATGGTCTGTTCATGCTGTATTTTATGAAACGACAAACAGCAGATGTTGAGATCTTCAGCCTTTCAGCAATGGTCTTCTGTGTATAGTTTTTGGCATGCAAAAGTTTGATACAGGCTTTGGTGGATGAACAAAGATCCTTTCTTCTGCCCATTGTGTTCAGATTTTCTGAGTTCCGCTTCCTCTCGAAAAAACTCAATGACTAACTTCAATAGTATTGGCACAAGATGTTCGCAAGCAAATTTGTTACAGGGAAGTCCCACGAGTCTATTTTTAGTAATATATATCCGTAATTAGTAGTAGCTCTCCGGAATCGACTCGAAATCAGGTCATTCATATTTCGAGCCACCAAAATTAAGAAATTGCTAATTCAATTCACAGGGCTGTGTATGATGAAGATATTAAGAA
Organism: Prostheceraeus crozeri; assembly: GCA_907163375.1. Taxonomy (NCBI): domain Eukaryota; kingdom Metazoa; phylum Platyhelminthes; order Polycladida; family Euryleptidae; genus Prostheceraeus; species Prostheceraeus crozeri. The sequence continues at coordinate 231,306 of CAJQUW010010840.1, forward strand.
GTCGAGTTGCTAATCAAAAACTGCTGCATCAAATTTACACAACGATGGTGACAAATAGAATTATGCACGCTGTCCCCAGTTGGTGGGGATTCGCGACCACAGGATAAGAAATGTATCGAGAAATGTATGAAGCGAGGAGCACGCTACGGATACGCCAAGCCTGCGGATATCCATGAAGTCGCCGCGAAAATGGACAGGAAGTTATTCCGAAAAATAATGCGGCAAGAGCACATACTACACCGCCAATTACCACCTGTAGCTGCACACCAAAGGAATCTCAGACCAAGAATGCACCGGCTGCAGAGAAAGACAATTAGTGCGAATAACGGAAGGACATTCATCAATCGAATGATCCATAGTGACTTTCTCTGAGTAACAGTGATCCGCAGTAACTGAGTTTTCCTTTTCTTTGTCCTCTGTCTTTGTATGCCACTTTTGTAAGCGATATGCGTCTGTCATTTCGCAATAAAGCCAATAATTATTATTATTATTAACAAATGCAGTCCATTTAATGATTGCGAAACATATGACCTCGCTTGACAGCTCACAGATAGCAAGTTAGTAGCAAAAGATACTCTTGAAAGCTAGCCGCCATGTCAGTAGCTGTGACTGTGTTAAAGGTGTTTGTGCTATGCTATTTTATCTTTTAGCTCCTGAAATGACCGATCAACATAGAGAGACTAAAGAATCTCATTTTGATAAGATTTTTTAGTCACCATTGAATTCCTCTTGAGTTGATGACTTGTCACAAGTCAGTGTATTCTGTAAATTTTGAATTTTTACGTGCTCTATGGTTTATTTTTTATTATTTTTATCAATATAAAATGCATCGTCACTCATAAAGTTATTCACTATTCATTTTTCGAAACCTAAGACACCGTAACATGAGAATATCAGTAGTCGATTTGGTACTTATGGGTTATCTCCTCACCCCAGGTTTTCAAATTTGTCTAAAATCTGCAAAAATGAATCAATCGTCACCAAATTTCAAGTGAACATATTTAGGCATATTTTCCACCCACATACAAAATGGTATGCAAATCAGATAAGTAGTTTTTGCATAAGAGACGAACACATGAAGTGTAGCGAAGCCTGCCGCTTGATCTGACTTAAGCACACTTTACAATGGCAGTCGCTGCAGTCGCTGCAGTTGCAGCAGACGAGTGACACGCCCGTCACGTGATTGAAACGCAGCATGACATAGCTATGAGGCAGAACTGCATGTGCAGCACCTAATTTACACTGCAAACAGCAAGACAGTAAGGGAAAGACCACATGACCAGCTTTTGAGCTGCACTGTAGCCGCGCTGTGAAAATGTTTGTATGTGTCTCAATCGGAGCGGCCACACTTGTAGCTCCGGCTGCGCTGTGGTAGCTTGTCACAGCTAGCTTCGAGCTGCGGTAATTTCTCCCTCAATTATCACAGCTCAAAGCTCGAGCGGTGGGATGATCCATTTTTAGAACGAACGTAGTAAACCAACAGTTTTGACGTGTGGCGAGCGGTAATCAAGCTGTACGGCTCATTATGTGGCCGCAGCTCAAAGCTTGACAAAGCTATACGTCGCTGCTAGCTTTATAGCGCGGCTCGTCATGTGGCCTTACCCTAAGTCAGTTGTTGCGCTGTCCAACCAAAGTAATGTAACAAAAAATAAAGAAAATTAACCAATCAGATGACACTATCATTGCAACAGGCTGCAAAGAAATAGACTTCGTTCTAATCGCTAAACTATACCTGAACTGCCACTGCAGCACTGATGCCATGTTCTGTGTCAGAAGAAATTGCGATAAACGTCATAACGAGAACTGAACATGAACTGCCAGTGTAAAGCAGACCTTAGTCTGGTCGACACATCATTGTTACTCGTGTGTGCACTGTTCTCTCTCTCACTTCGTGTCATCCACTGTTATTTGAACTCTTCCCACGATCACTACCTTGCCAGACCCTATGGCCACACCTTTATTAAGTCAAGCATATTAATTTAAGGGATGTGGTCTGGTCATCATCGCTTCACGAGTTGTCGGGAAATGACTTTGTTGAACTCAAGTGCTTCCTGCTCCGACGGTGAGGTCACAATAAGTCAGATCAAGCAGCTGGCATCGCTGCACTTCAAGTTATTGCTCCTAATTCAAAAAGTACTGATCCGATTTACCTAAATTTTTGCATGGCTGCAGTGAAGCTGCTGGACTGAGAATTCAGCTGGCATGGAAGAACTTTCGTGAGCTCATTCCCATACTTACGAACAGAGACATCCCCTTCAGCAGCCGAGGTCATGTCTACTCCATGTGTGTGAGAAGTGTTCTGTTGTATGCAACTGAGACATGGCCAATCAACATCGAGGAGCAAAACCGATTGTGCCGTAATGACAACGCAATGGTGCGGTGGATCTGCTCCAAACGCCTATCTGATCGAGTTCCTATGGATGAGCTAAGGTCTAGGCTTGGTATTCATCGACTTGAAGATAGTGTGCGCTGGAGAAGGCTACGTTGGTATGGACATGTACAACGCATGGATGAAGCCGACTGGCCTAAGAAAGTTCAGACCATCGAACTCTCAGGAAAGAATCCACGAGGCCGACCAAAGAAACGTTGGTTTGACAACATCAAAGAAGATCTTCGAAAATGGAATCTATCCTCCGTCGACCCTTTCGATCGGACGGTGTGGAGAAATGACATCAAGCCAAATCGACATTTGCGGACGTCCAACCCTTTCAACACGAGGAAAAGAAGACGGAAAACCGTGGAGTGAGTGAGTTTGCATGTGGGCAGAGTTTTGTGACGATTGATTCATTTCTACGGATTTTAGACAAATTTGAATACGTGGTAGGGGGGAGATAACCCATAAGTACCATCCATTTGATAAAAGAAAACTGCTAACTGTGAATTTAAAGTCGGCAGACATATTTCCTTGTTTGATAATATGAAATTGGATCGCTTTTTGGCCGCAAAAGCAGCACATACATGGATGGATTCACGCTAGCATGCAGACTGAGAGACCTCGACGAAGCAGCAAATTGACTGAACGTGTATTCTTTTCACCTTCGAAACCATCTCACATCTAAGTTTGGCATTTTTAGATGATGCGCTAAAAAGTGAATAAATATTGGCTGCATTTTGTTTTTTCAGTTAAATAGTCTAATAGATTTCAGTGGATTGAAGTGCAATTTGGAGGAGCAATTTCGATAGCTAATGAGAAAATTGAACTGCAAATTTAGAGATTTAGCTTTTTTAAGATGACCTGCTGGATAGCGCGAAAGTCCTGGATGCATTTTCTATTTTAGTTGCGAAAGGATTGGCTTTTAGGGGTTTTAATTTTTTTGGAAGAGACGTTTCGATATGTATGGTATGAAACTGATGATATAGATGAGGCTATGAAAAACTTGGACTTGACATTTTTGGATGATTGATTGAATTTTGTGACTTCCTTCAGTGAATTAGTCATTTTTGACAATTTGGTTCATTTTTGGCTATATTTAGAAAAGATAATAAATAACCCTTAAAGGCTATTAATTACCCGCAGCAGCAATCGTTGGTAGAAAGCTAAGAAAGGTAATGTGGCTATTTTCAGGCATTATATCATTCGCTGACATGCATTCATTTAGATGGTCGTCTTACAAAGTTGCAATGGACTATAGTAAAGGCCTACAAGATCAATATGTGACTGAGGCCTAAGGCCTCATCTACACTGCGTTTCCGAGCAAAGCGTTTTGCAGCAAAAATATAAAGTCATCATGGCAGCAGCTGTACACTGCCACACTGCGAGCAAAGTAAACCAGAGCGATTGATAGCTTGCGGACACACGTTTGCTCGTTGCTGGGGACGCTTGTGTTTGCTATGCTTTCAGTGCGGCTGAGGCCTAAGCAGGTATAGTAACTTGACATCTTTATTGTTTGATATTGAGGCGGTTCATTTACTAAAATTCTGCCGACCGATAATTAAACCAATTTAATATTCTGCCGGCAGAATATTCAGCCGACTTAATGAACGACAGTATAACACCGAAACTGGCAGAATATTCAGTCGATTTCGGTGTTATACTGTCGTTCATTAAGTAGGCAGAATATTAAATCGGTTAAATTTTCTGTCGGCAGAATTTTAGTTAATGAACAGGCCAATTGCTGCAAGTTTGCTAGATGGCGTGCACTGTGGATATCGTTTAACTGGTTGCTTATGATTCGATAGCTATGGTATTATGTCAGCAGGTTTTGCCATTTCATACGCAAAGTTATCACAGAGATAGATTCATTTGCGTGTGGGCTAGTCAAGAGCGCACAAAGTCCTTTCCAAGCCATTTTATACAATCATAGAAATTGATAACAATAAAACCTCTAGAATGGAAGTCAGGGGTCATGCAATACATAGTAGTGGCACAAAAGTCGAACGCATTTTCACTTAGATACACTTGTCAACAGCTGAATAATTGGGTTAGAATCAGTCACGTGCAATTCTAAGCTTTTCATTGGTGATTCATGCACCAAATTAGTTCTCTCGGATGTACATCGACCATGAGTCAATTTCCATTCCAGTCAACTTCATATAAACAATCTATTTCTATGTATACAGTACAATGGTAGCAAGCACTAGAGAATGACATAGATATTCGTCATTCTTTGGCTTGTGTGATTGACCATGCGCGCATTGCAGAAGTGGCTCGTAACAGCGAGCACACCAACCTCTACGGTCAGAATCCCAGCAAGCCTGTCAAGTGGAAAGTACTTATCTTTGATTCAGTTTTCTTGATAAACTCGTCAAAAAGGGAATATTATTCACGACCTAAATTTGCCTACTTGCACGGTTTAACCTTGCACGGTTAAACTGTGAAATCAATCTCCTGGTTCGTCAGAATTGCGTTCAATGGAAATTGATTATCTTGCCCCTCGAGACTAGTTCTGGTCGTGACCATCAGAATTGAAGAATGCCATCTCCTGACCAAACCATAAAGACAAGGCAATTTATCTGTGTAGAAGTTACGAAGCTTCCCTTCTAGACAAAGAAAGGACCACCACCTGCTTAATTCTGTACCCGTTGCATTCTTTCAAAAAAAGGATATGCACGAATGTAGTATCGTTCAACTGGCAGATTGTACCATATCATCAGCGTAACAAGTTACGGAGCTTCCCTTTTAGACAAACAAAAGATAATTCCAATTGTTTATGCACGTAGTAGTCTTTCAAAAATGAATTCATCAATAAGAAAAAAAGATAATGACTGATTATCTCATACTGTGAGTTAAACAAATACAACGCATCAAATCGAATATCTAAAGAGAATGACAACTGTTTAGTCAATAAATGACACCAACACCCTTGATTCCCTGACCGCACTCGCCTGACCCCAGGAATCGAACCGATCGAAGTCCTCAGTGGAGACGAGCTCACACTTTCTTCAATAGACCACGCTGACGGTTAAAAGGAATGCAAGTGAAGGCAGAAGTCATTTCTAAATGATATCGACAGCATATTGTCCTATTATTATTGACAGAACGCTACCAGAGCTCATATTCAGACCTTTGTTGTCAACGCATCAAATCGACGATTCAATCAAACGCATTCGAACCACCTATAGCTATAATTCAATTTGATGTGATTTGTTGCATGATGACATGTTAATGCGTAATTTTATTGATAGTTGGCATTGATAATTAGTAGATACAATTCTTAGCTTTCATAAATTGAGACTGAATTGGCTGCAGTTACCTTTCAATGCTTTATCCACAGACTCAATAGCTTCTATTGCTATTTTGTGGGTGCTGTCTGTATGCTTTTGACGGAAAAAGTCAAGCATTTTATAGTAAATTTTATCAGCATGCCGGAATGGTGGTGGCTTCAAATCAACATCTTCTTTACATTGTGAAGTTTGGCTGGTCTGGCTTGGGTGATCTGAAAGATAAATACAGATATGCAATTAAGTGCACTTTACAAATAGGCCTACTTTCATATAAGATAAGACAATATTTTTTTATCCATGAAAAAACACCAGAAAATGAACAAGATAAGCGCAGGCCATGTCCGCAAAGACACTTATAGACGAGCGTTACTTATACGAGTAAAAACAAAAATTCACAGTGCAACTTCTTCACAAAAATGGTCGAGGTTAACATTCTTCAATCTTTCTTTAAAGCAATTGGCGGACGGAGCAGAGGTGCATTCAACTGGCAAAAAATCCAAAATTTGTAAACACGGTAAAAGAAAGTATTTGACAAATTACGGGCATGAGGGAAAGTGTACGGCTCAACTTTCCTATTGGCTTATCTTTATCATCCAATAGAAAAGCCAATCGCTTTCGTAGTGTATGAGCGCGAACAATAGGGCTTTCGTACATTTTGTTATTCTCGGTTTGTACATCGGTTTCGTAGTCAAAATCAGCCAGCTTTCGTACTCTACAGTTTTCAGTGTAGAATAGATTATCTACAGATACGTAATCGCTTCACATGTTTCTTTTCCTAATTAGGCCAGTCGTCCAGGAGCGCGAGCAGCAATCTCTAGCAGAATGATGTCAGGTTGGTGAATGGAAAGGTCCGCTGATTACTGATAAAGTTATTTGACCGACATCTACACTTTGCATGCATCTGCTGATGCCTTGTACTGAACTATACCTGCAGAAAGTGTTCAGACAGAAATCGGAGTGTTCATTAAGTCTTTATGCAGCTGATATACAATGATTTCATCGACTCAAAACTCAGTTCTGCTCTCCTGACTTTTCTTACCGATGATAGAATATACAGAATAATAAAATTTCAACATAGTTTGCCGAGCCCCCGGAAAAAATAAATTCAAGAGATATGAATGAGATCTGACTTAAATCATTACGAGAACTACAAACGCTTCTGGTTTATTTACCATCATCAGTGCAGTATATCCTCCTGCAAATAATCAGTAAGCTAGATGAATATGAAATCTTCCTCCGACCTACAGACATCTCCAATTGATGAAATAATTCAAATCTCATTCTGAGAGCTCGGGTTCGACAAGTGAATCTGCAAACACGAATGGAAATTACTAGATCGTGTTTACATTCTATACACAAGCCATTGGTAGATGAATGTTCATAGGAAGCTGGCAGCTGACCTATTCAGTGGCCATTGAGTAGGTGATATTCCATATCACCCCGATCTCATAGACTTGAAATTGATCTGAGGAAAGCATCAAAATTATTAGGATTCGAACTTGTTTGCTGATCATCACTTTGATTCATTTCATAGACTAATTCAGTGTGTCTTATTAACCTGCTCACAAAAAAGTCGAGACATTATGCCAGAAAAGGTGAAAGATTCATCGTCCTGCAAAGCCCTGCAAATCGAGAAGGTGATCCTTAGATCAAAGAAAACGCTACACTCAACGCATACCAAGGTTCACAACATGCGTCTGGAGAACAGGGAACACAAACTCAAAGTTGAATACGATTTAATGGGAAGGACACATGGCGATGCACATATTCTCAAAGTGAATTTAAATTACCTTGTTCTTCAACTTCAAAATGCATTAAAGTGGAAACTGAAGAGCATAGCATAGTCAGCCACAGAAATAGCCAAAACGACATGAATTGGTCTTGCTATCAAGCGGAATGACAAAATGCAAGATTGCAAAATCGAAGATTGGCATAAACTGCGAAAAAATAGAGAATTGGTGTTGCGAATCATGCTTTGAAATTCAAGCTGTTATATGCTCTTTAAAACAGTCATAAATGAATAATGATGCTTGGTAGTGCAAGTTTCAGACTTCATCGTGCAGATGATATTTGTTGATTAAATATTTTTAATCGGAAAAGTATTAGAGGATATTTAATTGCTGTTCATATCACCTCGACACGCCAATATTTCGAAAAATTGTATTTTTTTAACGTGATAAAGTGGTCTGGTCACGAGAAACAACAATGTAAAGACCGCATCCATAACGATACATTTTCATGTGTTATTTTTTACTTTTATTCTCAAAACTTTAGCTGAATTTAATTCTGAAATAAAAAGTGTACATATCACCCCTCTTGCCCTACGTCGTATTCGTGTTTCAGACTTGCTTATCTTGCAATCTAATCATATTTTCAGTTTGAATTAGAGTTGTAAGTAAAAGCTGAATAAAGTTTCCTGGAAGTCGCAAGTCTTGACATCTTGGCATTGCATTGTCAGTTGAGACTCACCAGAAGCTTATGTGTCACGCAGCTACATTTTGTGCCGCCGAGCAATACGTTGTGTCGATTAACACGAGTTGTCTAGCAAATCGACATCGCCCATTTGGACATGCATGCATATTGACAGATTTTGGCTTATAAAATACATTTTAATGCGCAGGCATTTCAATTTGCAAAGAAGATAATCAAATACGATACACGGTGGCGCTGAGAGTCAAAAAAGGTCGAAGAAATTAGGGGGGGAGGGTTCAATCTGTCTGTCTCATGATGTGAGGAAGTGGAATAGAAGTAGAACTACAAAAATCAAAAATATTTCTTCGAGCCGCTTTCGAGAAAATCGACTTTATCGATTTTTCAAAATCGATACTATGAAACAATCGATATCGATTATACTGAAGATCTAAAAAAAATTGGGGGCAGATACCTTTCAATACAGGATGTTGAGGATATTCATACTAACAATTTAAGACCACTAAGCAAATTTTCATGGAGGCGTTTTTTAAAAAAATGATTTTATTATCTTTTTAATATTAATAGTCCCAAAATGTACTTAAATAATATTGTAAATCTAATACACTAAAAATACAAACTTTATGAAACAGCAAATTTTTCCTCAAAGAAGATATCGAACTATTCAATACACTAGAAGAACGGATACCACCATAGAAATAATTTTGTACTTATCATAGAAATCTTTAGTTCTCAAATTTCACACAAGTCTACACAGTCTTTGAATCTTCGAATGTCTTTGACGGTAATAGTCGGAAAACTTCCTTACTTTTATCCTTATAACCGGCCAGTCCGTCGCATTTATCTAGCAGGTATTGCTTGAAATCATCCAAAGTAGGATCTTCCTTTTTCGTGTTGACTTCAAATCCCCCTCTGGCGATTTTTTCTTCTGTAAAAGACAAATATCAATGTAGAGGGCCTGAAATTAAACACAGCGAACAAATTCATGAAATGAAAACATACTAATGATAAACATGTAGTCCTTGGATAAGTGAAAAGATGAAGACTTATTCATTTTGAGAGAGAGAAAGAGAAAGAAAAAGAGAGAGACAGATGTAATGATGAGGGAGTGTGCCACTCGCAAAAATGTTTTGAAGATGCACCCAAAGATGAGCATTGAATGATAACGACGTAGCTGGAGGACACGTGTTTCAATGTAATTTTTGTCAGCTCCAAATTAATAAAAAATTCTTTAATTTTGAGACAGCAAACAGAAGTAGGTGAAAGCAAATTTATATACTAACTGACAAGAGACAAGATAATATATTTTGAAGTTTTGAATTATTTTCACTGTGCAGAAACTATGATTTAGAAAATTGTCTGATTGATGTTAATTAAAGAAATCAGAGTAAGTATATTAAAGTAAGAATGAGAGACAAAAGCCTAATCTAACATTGACTTTAGATTTCTATGTCTGGTGTAGATGACCTTTGTCTTAGTAAGGTTTCAACTTGGTTGTGAATGCCTGATGGAATTATGATGGTGTTAAAGCGCATCAGAAGCAAAGCTTTCTATTTGATATGGATATTGGATTTAAATGCTACCGATTATGTGGTAATCAGTAGTACAAAGTAAATAACCTTTTTTGTAGCAGAACTAGAAATGTTGACAGTTGTCTGATACTTTGACTGTTACTTTTGGTTTTCCACTGATATTATCCCTGACAATTGTCTGATCAATAAGGGCTTCTGGATGACCTTCAGAGCCCATTATGGACATGGATTAAGTTACTGGAACCAACATGGCCAACATCTGCTTGTTGCTGATAATATCAGTTGCTCTGCTAGGCGCTGCTTTGTCATGACACAACTTACTTCTTGTATTCAATATAATTACAAAGAAGATCTTTGTTTGCTTTTCCATTTCCGCGATTTCTTCTGTCTTTATTGCTGAGTAAATGTATCTATTTCTTGTGTTCAATAAACATAGCTCAGTTTGTGGAAGCTTTCCTGGAAGAAAACAGACATTCATTAGTATGAATATCTACAGGAAAATTTAATTACACGGATCAATTGATAAAGGTATTACTACACTTCAGAATTTGTTAACTAACTACATGGAATTCTACAAGTAGATGTGTATCTCAGCTCTGGACTCGAACAAAGCATACATAGTGCGAGAGCTAGTTCTTCCCTAAATTGGCACACGAGCTACTTATTGTTTTCAACTTGTAGATTGTCACCGAACATCAACAAAACCACAATTACTTTTGTTTATTGATCTAAAATAGCTCCCGAGTATGGTGCACTTGATGGTGTACGTAATCATCTAAACACAGAATTAAATATTTTGTTTATCTGATTCGGTTTGCTAGAAGTGTGATTGATTCGAAATCGACGGCACATCAAGGAACTTAGTAAGTGGGCAAAAAGGAATTCCTAATGCCTTACAGAGATAGAAAAACAGCCGTGTGTCGCTTGCGGACTGATGTGAGCTCAATCAAAGTGCTTCGATTGCCACAATTCCTTCATATTCGAAGAATTCAGATCATTGCGCACAAGTTTTCTCCATAATGTTGGCCCTTCCGATCATCATCAAAAAAATAGCAGGCGTACGAAAATTAGTTCACCTGATGATTCCATCATCCTCTTCTTGTTCGCAATTGGTGAAAACGCCAGTATGGCTGATGTTAGCCTTCAGACAAAAACGTTACTTCTTTTCAAATTGCCGAGATCTTTCGACTAGCACTGCCGAACTATCCTCTTCTTGGCATTCCTCACTGTATACTGCATACACTGAATCGAATACTAGCCACACAGCGATGTGTGTTTTGGTGTGTGCGAAGTGATATCAAAGCAGGCACGCATCTCTCACTGCTCTGGTGTCCTCTGCTGACAGCTTATTGTTTGCCATTTCCAATAGCAAGCGATACATGTATTATCCATTCGAGAAGGAGGAAGTTGTCTAATTCTGTTATGTGCCATTTCGATATTAAGGTTGCATACAACCCTTGCTTTCTAGGAAACCGAAGTGCGCGCAGATGAATCTAATTCTGTGGATCTAGCATTCATTTGATAACTTAGAATGAGATTTGTCATTTTTACGAAATTTATGACAGAATTCTCCCACACTAGGCAGAAATATGATATTTCTAGGAGAAGTTCATTATCAGAAGCTCACATCAGTCTTTTATTTAGCAGCACGTTATTCACTATGTATTCGTTTACGCTGTAATAATTGGCACTTGCCGTTGTTGAGCTGGATTTGCCATTATTGTCCTGTGGCATGCTTTTTGCACAGTGTACGAACTTACCTTGCTTACCCAAAATAATAGCTGCTAATATTCGGTGGACATGTTCACGAGGCACCCCATCAAATTCAAAACAACGCTGTCTCTTCACGTAATCTCTACATATATCTCAGCTTAATGGCGGTCATCCACTTATGTGATGGAAATGCTGCATATGTTTCTGTTGCCCCATTCGTCTCTGGAGTGGAGGCCATCATCGTGAGACCATCTGTGAGCCAAACACTTTTCAGTGATCGCTTGAACCCACTTCACAAAGCCTCCTCGAAAGTTGTTGTAGCGCTTGTAGAAGGATCGACGAAGTTATCGGAATGATTTACCGTGATATTAGTGAATCCATGCTGTAGGGCGACTGGTAAGCGACTGGTTTCCATAAATTTCAATCATAGCACTTAAGCAAACATATTAAACATTAAATAAAAAGTACATGAATAATTAGAAAACGTTAAAAAAGTGTTTTGACAAAACAAAGGACTTCTATCATTTAGTTTCATAATATCTAGTCCTTTATTCTCAACAACGACGCTTGAGCATGAAAATTACTCAGTGATGGTAGTAATGTGTAAATACATGATGATTTTGTTGTATAACCACTCTGCTTTGAGCAAGGAAATAGGTTATCAAAATTTCTCCTAAAGGAATGACTCCCAAAGATAGGGTGCAGAATTACATTTTAGAATAGATTTACAATTAGATTAAAAAAACAGTAATAAATTAACTAAATGCCGTCACATCGCCAACATCTTGCACAAACAACATTGACACAGTAAATGAACCAATAAAAACAGGCTTGTTAGCAGACAAATTGGCAAAAATGAATATGGAAGGGTTGCTCTTACCGTGTTGATGTGTCCTACTGCACCTGGAATCTGGAATGGAATGAAGAGAATTTGATCAACATTTGAATAGAAATATCTTTGCATTTTTCAATGAATCGCGCATTATGTATTCAATGAAAGAAACATAACATTGTCATAAACGCACACGAATGATCATAAAAACGGGCCACCTAAATTAATTCAAAATAGTCGAAATTCAATCGATGCTATTTCCTTGCACTGCAAATCACAAAGTCCTATTTAAGTATGAATCTGAGTACCAAGCAAAAGAGTACTAGAATTACCGAACTTAAGTTCTCAGAAGTACTAAAATTGTTGAGTACTAATATGATGAAATATCAATATCAATAAGACGTGACACGAGGCTAATTCAGCGAGTCACTATGCAGCTGGTATAGTGACGGCGCACACGATCTGAATAAGTCCTTCTGTTTCCAGCTAAGAATATATTGTAAACAATGTGATGATTGGGGAGGACGGCGTCAACCAGCTAGTCAGCTAGTTGTTCATTTCCTACACCGAAATCGTCACTCGGATCGCTTCTGTCTCAGGAAGCGAGTGCTCACAACTAGAAATGACGGTTTGATGGGCTCCTGTATATCGAATAGGGTGCAGTGAAGCACTAAACATTCTTTAAGCCAACCTGTGTCAATTTATCGATGTTCTCTCAATGAACATCAATTTGGATCGAAAGTGTCCTCACCGGTAGTACTTTAAACCCTGTCAACGTTAGTGATTTTCTCCGACTGCACTTTGAATCCTGCCAACGATTTCAATCCTCTCCGACAGTGCTTTGCGACTTGCCAATTGTTTCCACTTCTTCCGACAGTGCCTTAAATCTTGCCGAACGTTTACCCCTTCACCAACTACGCTTTGATTATTGTACATATTCTATTGATCCAAATGCATCTGTGTCTAATTGCCACAGCAGCTCTTCGATGGATGTGAGCATGTGATATAGCGGGTTAGATATGCCGCATGGTAGTTTTCGATTTAGTGGAGGTGCTAGTCTTATGCAACTCATTCAATGAGTACTAAAATGAGTACGAATTAAGTAATGTGCTTTCGAAATCAAAGAGGTCTAAAATTGGTGGTACTAATGTTTTCGAACTCAACGAGTACAAGATTCTGGGACTCATTTCTTAGTCGTAGTCAGTACTCACATTCAGTGCTCTTTCTAGTACTCATTTGGGACTTTATGAATACATGAAACAGTGCATAGTGAAATTATGCAATACCAAGGCCTGTACGATCATCCGGCAGTCATCAGGGAAATAATCTAGTAACTGAGAAATGCATGCAGCTAAATTTCTATTTAGGATATTCAAATTGTCTATGGAAAATCTGAATCTATGACAAGCAGAAACTGTGAGAATAACTCAAAACACTATGATATATTCAGGTGAAGGTTAAAAAAAAGAAAGGGGGAATAAGAAAACAGAAAGAAAATGATGAGGATAAATTGGTTAATTATGATTTATGTTGTAAGCCTTGTTGCTGATTGTTGAATGGAGTGTTTGATAGAATTATCTTAATTTTATCAGTTTTAAACAACATTTCGGAATTACGATTCTATTCCCAATCTATACTCTAGAGAAAAAGACTACACGTAAGCTAGCTAAATATAAAAAGGATGCAACATTTAAAATACTATGTATAATCAAGAATTAGAAAATCAGAGTATAAAACTCCTATAGCTCATATTTGTTGTTGATAAATGTCTTCAAAATCTTGATTTGTATAGCCTCAAGGAATCAAAGGTCTACTCCACATTATCCATTTATATTTCAGATATTTCCGGATTTCAGATTTCTCCAATTGAATTTCAGGTAGCTTCAAAGTTGTGATTGTTGATTGATATCTGAAACTCATTTGGAAAGATCTGAAATCCATTTGGGAAGATCTGAAATCCATTTGGGAAGATCTGAAATCCATTTGGAAAGATCTGAAATAGAATCGAAAATGGTGTAGATCTCTATCATGGTCTATGTAATGGATAGAGGATGGCTATGCGATTCTCTGGGATATAGAGAGGGAAATTATTTGATGGTCCCGAGGGATATATCAAATGATTTCGCGAGCTATGTCAGAGAATTATATAGCTATCCTCTATCTGTTATAAGATATGCCAGATTATTAGGACCATAGATATCCGCGATAGAATTCCTCTCAACCTAAATTTTCCCTGGAAACAAATTTCATTAGATATGGAAGGGATTCTAAAATACGATTCTACAACTATGTAATAATCTGGTATACTTTATAATCATTGAAATTGAGGAACTCGCTTCGCTCGGCTCGTTCTACATTTTCAATGTCGTATAGACATCGTATTAATATTGCTATAATGTCACTTTATTGCTATAGCTCATCTAGTTAATCGAAGAAGATTAATCAAAATTTTGTTGAATATCAAGATACAAGCCTTCAGATTATTCGTGTTTCTGGGCCTGATGGTCTTCGGTTAATAAGTTCTATAATGACCTCAAAATCATCCATTTTCTATCAGAATTACCATCAATAACCACACTTGAGTTGTAGTGATGAATTTCGGACGTTCTCTTGTACATCCGAACTCCATTGCTCGACCGATGGCCCGTCCTCTCCATTATGACTTGCTCGTCAACACCAGCCTCATGCATGCGCGTTGCTGATGTTGCACGTAAGGTGTGGTTGGTATTTTAAAATTCATTTCAAAATTCTTTTGTAGTACATACAGAGATTAGAAATCGAAGCTTGTAGTTGATGACCTTTTTCTGTAGTGCCTAGACATTAATTAATGTCTGGACATAGTAATGTCTAGACGTCTATGAATACTATGATATGTAACACATATCAAATCATATATACCCATTCCTTCTTCTATGATGACATTAACGAGAAGGTTTTTACTATACCGTTCTTAGTAGCGATAATATTGACAATAATAGTGATGACACCAAGGTACTTATGGGTTATCTCCCAAACCCCAGGTTTTCAAATTTGTCTAAAATCTGCAAAAATAAATCAGTCGTCACCACACTTCACGTACACGTACTTAAGCATATTTTCTACCTACTTGCAAAATTTTGTGCAGATCAGACAAGTAGGCCTACTTCATGCATTAGAGACGATAACGTGAAGTGTAGCGATGTCAACAGCTTGATCTGACTTCGTCTGTTCGACGCATCATTGCTTCTTGTGTGTTCATTGTTCTCTCTCCCTCTTCGTCTCATCCACTGCCATTCGAAATCTTCCAACGGCCACTACTTTGCCACACCTTTTTCAAGTTAAACATGTTTGTGTAAGGGATGTGCCCTGGTCATTGTCACTTCACGAGTTGTCCGGAAATTACTTTGTTGACTTCAAGTGCCTTCTGTTGAGACGATGAGGTCGCTGACAAGTCAGATCAAGCTGCCGGCATCGCTGCACTTCAAGTTATCGCTCCTAATTCAAAAAGTGCTTCTCCGATTTGCCCAAAATTTGGCATGTGGGTAGAAAATATACTCACTTACGTGTACTTGATTTTTTCTGACGATTGACTTATTTCTATGGATTTCAGACAAATTTGAAAACGTGGGGGGAGAGGTAACCCATAAGTACCGACACCAAATACAAATCAATTACAAAAATGCAGACGGTGCCACGAAAAGGATGAGACTGTAGCCCACATAATAACAGCATGCAGTCAGTTTGCTCCAAGTGAGTATACAACCAGACATATCGATGTTGCAAGAATTGTGCACCAAAGTATATGCCAGCACTACAATGTAAACACCGAAAAAGAATACTGGAAGTAGAAACCAGAGAAGATAGCTTAAAATGAGAAAGTTAAGACTCTCTGGGATTTTGGAATTTGAACTGACAGAAGAATAAATGCAACCCGACCGGACATCTTGTCTTAACATGTAATGAGTAGCGCCTGCGTGAAGCACCTCAATCTCGGATGCGGTATTAAGTGATTGCAGAATGCAATCCGCCCTCCACGTGCCTGCGTTAAAGCAGTGCCTTCCTGGCTAATTCACGCTCTCAACAGATGGTCCGGTGGCCTTGTGGTTAGACGGTATGCTTGCACGTCCTCTAGCTCCAATGTCTCTGGTTCAAACCTATCCAAGACTGATGAGGTCCAACAGGTCGAACCATGTCTCGCGGTGTCTACATCCGTTGAGATTTGATAAATATATGCGCATTTCCAGTGGTTCAATCATCAATGTCACCGAGCTGATTATTCTTTTTGTGTTTACTCATTGTGAACTGTTCTCTCCGTTGGCTCTCCCTCAGTTAGAATGCATATATTATATTTACATTTGATATTTTCTTTTGTTAATATTTAGTTAAGGAAGAGGTAAGTGAACTATCGCTGGATACTGAATTAAGAATTGGTTGAAAGCACTTTTGAATTCCAGAGTAAGCTTCCGATTGCAGAACAAAGAAAAGGAAAAGATCAAAAAATACCAAGACCTTAAGATCGAAGTGCAAAGACTATGGAAAGCGAAGGCTGAAGTTGTACCAATTGTCATCGGCACGCTTGGAGCTATAGCTACAAAGTTGAAGGACTACCTCCACGGACTGCCAGGTAGCCATGTAATTCACAAGCTACAGAAAGGAGTGCACATGTCCTCCGAATGCACCTAGGTCTCCAAGTGACTTGGTAAGTCTCCGAAACTAGCTAGACATGTATCACCGACCATAAGTGTCGAGAGTAAAAAAATGACCACCAATAAAGCAATATATAAGAATACACAAGACTAGATTATGGTAAAAAAAGTGATACTTACGAATCATGTGACCGTATTTTTGACTATGAGTCATTCGGTTCATGAAGTTTGATGACATCCCTGGTCTAGGAATACAAGTAGCGTAGACCTTATATCTTTCGGCATCTGAAAAGTGAATGCATTCAATTTACAAAATTCAAAAAATATTCTCATAAAAGTACAAATTTGAAAGGTTCAAATTACAAGAAGCAATTTATCAATTTGGGCTTGGTGCATTATATTTTGCTCGGCTTTGTATCAATTATAGGTTGAACCACGAGCATTACACGAGAGAGAGGTGCAAGTTTAATCGAGCGTGATGATGTAGCAAGTTTAATGAAATAGCGCACACCACACAGCACACACGATCTGCGGTCAAACATTAAGTCTTCATTTAATAAGCAGTGAGCCTCAGACAGCAGCCAACGGCGTGCGTGTCATACTCATAGACATCGAGTTCTTCGCTCGGTCACAGTTCAGTGCCACAGTACCATTCATTGACAAATCGTACGAAAAGATGGAGTGAACTAAATTTCTCACGCCTGCTAACTTCCAAACAAAGAATCTGACGGACCAAAATTACTAAGAAAACTAGTGCGCAATGATCTGAATTCTTCGAATATGAAGGAATCGTGCAATCGAAGCATCTGAAAGGAATTCACAGCAATCCGCAAGCGACGCACGACTTTTGTCTGTGCATTTGTTTAGCAGATCATAAGCTATTTGAATTTAAGCGTGTGCCTATCAGCGAGTAGCTTGATCCTCTACTTCTGCTAATAATCGCAAAATATGCATTTGACTTTCCGCCACTTTAGTCGCAACACGATTTCAGTCATTTTCTTCTTCCTATGCAATCGTTGCATTAAAAGCTGTCTTTGCATTACTCGCTGTGTGGCAGTCTACAAATGCTGCACACATGACTGCAAAACAATTTGATCGGAAACGCTTGTAAAAGCCCGCTGTGTGGCTGAGGCATAAGAATGACCAATAGAGAATGGCATGCACCTAGGAAAACATGTAAAGAACAGAAGAAATCGATTGTCAAAGCACACATGGAACTTACAGAAACACACGGATGTCAACGGTTGTCAGAAACACACACGGATGATCATGAAAAAAGGCCACCTAAATTGTTTTCATAAATAAGAAGTCAATTTTCTCTCAGAAACTCACTGCAATTGTCAGTCACTGACAGTGCATCTAAATGGCACCTGAGCCCTGAACTGTATATTCAAGAAGAAAGACTTCATTTTGAAATTGTGCTGATTCACATATAAATTAACTTTATTATGGTTTACAATTTTTGACTCGCATTGAAGTGCTTTCTTCGATGCAATTTTATTCTGCAATCGTTTTCACGGACAGTTCATACTACTTATGTATTTATTTAGATAGTCTATGTTTTAACCAAAAATGTGTGCTATGGCTATTCTATTTTGTATGGATATCGATTCAGATAATCTGTAAATGGTATTCAATAGATTGATTTTTGTTGATATCAGGCAAACCTCTTATCATTTGTCATTCCTTGATGCACTGCCACCAAGAGAACAAGCGAGGCCATGGAGAGAAAATTGACTTCTTACTTATCAACTTTCTTTACAATATCGCACCAGTAGCAAAATTACCCACCGAAATTATATTGAAATTCAATCGATTCTCTTCCCTTGCAATCGTGTCGCACATAAACTTGACATGCATCATCAATTCATATTATCAAGTTTCAAACAGATTATGATAAACTTATATCCGTTATTGTGTTTTCTGGACTGTAGTCCGAGCATTTTCTGAGCTTTATTTTGATATATTGATCATCAAAATAGGCAGATTATATTGGTAAAGCAGTGACATTGGTAAGCTATCACAAAATTGTGACTCTACTGAATGAAAACATTATGTTTTCACTTTTTTATCAAAAATGTTATTCCTTGGTATCTTCAGAATCCTTACGATGTAAGGAGCAAGAATTTGCAAGTTTAATTCACAAAAGTTCAAAAGCTCTTTTTCAAGCTCCTTTCAACATTTATTCTTATTAACTCTAAAGCACACAACAACATAACTGTGAGTACAAGTGAATTATCACCCGCTAGACTGGGACTTTTTGCACCGTTGCTGTGAGCAAATTGGACTTGACTTGTTTTGATTTGAGGTTTTAAGGATGTGAATTTCAACTATCACATGGTAAACAAAGTATTTGATTACAAGCAATTTTCAGCTTACCTGCTTCTGAAGAATCTTTCAAGCACCGTCTAGTTCCATCAAAATATATTTTCGCCATGGAGGTACTTCCTCTGATCATCTGTGGCTGACAGTCCTGCATCGTTTCAACCAATGAGGATACTGAAACATCACATGATATCATGATCCCAGAGCAATCTGCTACTAGAAATAACGGTTACAAAAGGAATACGTCCTAATATCTTCATTACTTCTTAACCAGGGATTATCAAAAAATGATTGCAATCAACTTTGGGCTAGCAATCAATTAATTGCAATTATTCATCATCACCGTTTGAACACATGTAGACTACACTGTAAACCGCTGGATACGAAAATTACATACAGACATATACCAAATTCACATACAACAAACATTAGACACGAGATTCTCGTATGTTTACAGATATCTGGTATGTTTTTCATACGAAGTCTCACTTACTTTCGTATGTGATTGGTATGTAGCGATAAGAACTATTTTATCTGTGATTGGCTGTTTTACAATGAAATACGAGTTGTTGGTATGTTATATATATATATATATATATATATATATATATATATATATATATATATATATATATATATATATATATAGGAGACCCGATGCAAATTTGTCCTCATTCGTATGCCTCTCTCGTATGTAGACCTTTAAGTCACCTATCAAAAAAATTGTATGTATTATATACCACTGTCAAATAACTTTTTTCAGTAATACAAGTCATGAAAATTTCTTTGTGATAGTGTGATATTCACATAGATTAGATTTATTGTCAATTTTATGCACTGCGAGTATGTCGTCGTTTACTACTTGCCTATAGTAACATTAACAAGACCTTTGTTTAGCTCTACTTAATGAACCAAGTTGATAAGCATCAATTCATTCAAGCGATGTGTCGTTCGACCATGGTTCGTGCAACCATGTTGACTTATATATCTCAAACATAACTATTTTTGCGTCCATGAATTATAGTGTGTTTTTATTTCGGATTGATAATATGCTTAATTTCAAAATTACATAATGCATAATTGTTGATGGCTGAATACTTATTGATTATTTATGAAATGCCTTAGACTTACACGTATTAAAATCGAATTCAGTATTGTATGTTTGACTCTTGAATGTCATTACCTCACTACTTAGTAAGTACCATGCAACATAAGTGTGATTTTTATTGACAAAAGGCCTCAAATCAACATATTCTAGATATAATTGATGCTTTCCTTCAACATTGTGCTGGTATGGCTTTAGTATGTAAAGCATAACACATTTGAAATAACATGCGAAAAGCATACAAATAGATACAGAAATATACCAAAAAAATATTTTGGTGTGCATCCTTGATATGTGATTGGTATTTGAGCGATTTACAGTATAGTTCTTGATTTTGAATTTTCAATATGTTTCACTATGTCTCAATTTGACGTAGTTGACGGGCGGTGGTTCATCATAGGTAGACGTCAAGAAATAAAGTGCACCCTGTGATTTATCCGGAAAATTTTAATGTCACAGTTATGTACAAGAGACAGACGTTTCACGACACAGTCGCCGCCTCAGTGTCTGATGAAATCGTTCAGACATTCCAATATAGCATTAAGATGGATTTTGAGGGCAATAATGTAGTATATGTTGCCGGGAAAAAATGCTAATACTAATGTGCGTGTATTTATATTATTTTGTATATATTTTTTATAATATTTATATACTTTTACTATTTTGCCAGTAGTGTGTTTAAAGATATATATAATCCCGTCCATATTTCACAAACTTGCTAATTGCAGATCTCAAATTTATCCGGGCATGGCTGAGACTTTAAATAGGGAATTGTGTCGATGCTGAGAGATGTGAACTAGGCCTGCTGATGATTCCTGATATTGGATGAAATAGCAGCTATTCAGGTCTGTTTCCATTTTTCAATTGAGGATGCAACTCAATATTTAATAATTCTATCTATTGTGCGATATTGTGCGTAATGGACTGGGCAGCAATGCTATGAGTACACATGTAGATATATACTAACCAGGGGCGTAGCGTCCATTGGGGATGCATTTTTATATAAAAATTCCCCAACATAGTTTAATCATGTACAATCTGCGCCAGTGACCAAACGCTACATCTTATCTTAAGTCTTTGTTTCATCATTACAACGGATGCATGCATGTGCACAGAGGCGTCGCTAAGGAAACATCATTGGGGGGGTGTTGCTAAATTTTACCTGGTTTACAACCAAGAACCAAAATTTACCTGATTATTGCACACACGCATACTCACACACATTCAACATGTTTCAAGTTTATATCCTACAGAAGAGGTAACCTAGTCACCTAATCGGTCGGATGACGCCTATAAATGAAAAATAATTTGATTTGTGGTTGCATGCGAATATTATTCATATTGAGACTGACTAAAAACGACAATTAATTTTTTTCAACTATGTAATACAAAGTTCACTATTGAAATGGTAAGAAGTCACTCAGTTTTTTTCTCTTCGATCTTGGAGTATTGACCATTTTCTAGACAACTTCATAAGTCTATTTGCCGATGACGTTAAGTTAATTTTTTTTTTTTTTTTTTTTTTTTGTGCGCAATTGGATCCCGTAGGCCTTTCTGACTGTTAAGGAATTTTTCGATGGTGTTTGCATAAGCAAGCTAACACGCTGTTAACCCAATATAAGCTTCTACGCACAGAGAAGACGGTGTGCCTTATTCATACCGTGCGCTTTTCCGCGCGGAGGCATGGCATGCGAAAAGAAATATTGTGTCTCAAAACCGTTGTGACCTCCCTATTTCGCCTTTATACTGATTGGAAATTGTAATTGTCATTCCTTCTCTTTTTTCTTTACGTGTATATACCATGTATTGCCTACAGTATAATTATTATTGTTACTGTACAATTAGATTTTTTCCTATTCACTGAATACTCTGTCGCGGAGACGTGAAATACA
The DNA here is from genome assembly GCA_907163375.1 of Prostheceraeus crozeri. Taxonomy (NCBI): domain Eukaryota; kingdom Metazoa; phylum Platyhelminthes; order Polycladida; family Euryleptidae; genus Prostheceraeus; species Prostheceraeus crozeri. The sequence goes on from CAJQUW010010840.1 coordinate 253,424, forward strand.
GGTTGGTGTCTGGCGACGAGTTATCTCACTGTCAGTATTAGTACTGGTAGCTCGCGATTTCTATGTAGCGTGAAATAGACTGTGATCTTCATCATCCGCTTGTTGCTGTGATGTGTGTCATTTTTCATGACTAGAAAAAATTTCTGTTCAGTTGGTCGCGATATCGTATGTATTCGCCTCATGTCTATGCACGAATGCAATTAGGCGGTCGATATAATTTGAGTAAATACGCTTAGATTATCCCATATTCAACATGTATATTTTGAACTGCAATAATCTTTCTCAGGTAATCTACTGCGTAGATTACCTGGAGTAATTACCTGTAATGTTGTAAAACACACTTTTAAACGATTGAAACAGTACTATGATATGAAAACTAAGGTTCTACCCACCGAAGCGAAAAGAATTAGCTCTTAAATGCTCATGAACTAGAAGATGTGCCAGATTCAAAAAATTGAAGATGGAATGGTCCTAATACCTTCAAACACTAATACACTCTTACAGATAACCAATAAATAATTAAAAATTACAGATGAGACCGACTTAGTTTCCACCAATACAAATAATAGATATCACATCATAAAGTGCAATTGTTTAAAAGTACATCATAAAAAATATGATGTGGTCGCGATTATCGTATGTCACTTTATGCATGAAGGCCCTGACGATGGACAGCGGTGCTATCTGAAATATCGGTCAAATTTATTTATTTATGAATTTTTACAATAAAATCATCGTCGAAAAAATTCTCTTCTCAAGAATCTTGAATGAAAAAGTTACAGTTTTCTGCTGATGCTTCGTGACATCCAGTAACTAAATGGCATAAAGTTTCAAATGATTTTATGTATTAATTATTGCTTTAATAGCAAAAACCTTCACAGTTTTGTGAAGCCAAAAGGGTTAAATGCTTAAATCGGAATAAGTTATAAATGACTTGTAATTAATTGTTATCGAGACGCGCTTTATAAAGATGTAGGAGTAGAATTAATAAAACACGATTATTTCATCACAAATTGGTCTATAACGCCTAAAACGAGACTGCCTGCGTTACTGTCATACAGTAGCTTTGACTGGATTCCGTAGGTCGAGGGCGCGTTTTTGTTAATAGCCTTACTGTATGCAGCGTATAAATGGCCATTGGAATTGTTATCGAGAAAGCTCTCAGTAAAGATATAAGACTGCAATTCATCATTTCTTCACAAATTGGTCTTTGGGTCCATGGCCTAAAGCGAGACTGTTTGACATACCGGGTTATGGTTTTGTCATCAATGCGCACTTTTATGAATAGACTGACTATAATAAATGCCATAGAGCTAGTTATAGAGACACGCATGTGAGAGTTCAAATAAGAAAACACATGATTTACCCACTTCTGTAACGTGGACCTAAAGAGAGGACTTTTGCGAGTCCACGTCAAATGACATTGATTCGTCGACCGAGGTTGCGTTTTTTTAACATATTATAAATGACATTGGAATTGGTATCGAGACGCGCGTCTCCTGTAAAGACTTGGGAGTACAATTAATAAAAAATGACATGCACTTACTTCCATTTAGCGTTTTGTGAAGAAAAAAACCAAATTACTTCGTTTACAGTGTGCAAAACATATTTCATTAAGAAAATTCACATGTAATATTAGAGGAATTGCATTAGCAATTGATATCTAGTAACATCTAATTAATTACTTATCCATTTACTAAAACATGGACGTGCTTCAAAAAGATAAATAACATGGAAGTTTACTGTCCCTGCGCCTATATATGTGCGCGTGTGACTGATGCGGTATAAGGATGGTTCGATGAAAATCGTAACGATGACGTTATCTCCTCAAGGGCACAACGCCAGTATAGCCAGAGCTATATCAAACAACGGTTAAATATACACTACCCAGCTAGGCAGAATTGAGTTGCAGGGCGTTTCAAGCGTTAGGTGATTTAGTGCAATATTCAGGGCCACATTTATGGTAGATGATGAATTATTTTCCGGGAAAATTTTGAATCAAAATTTTCCGTGGAAATTTATGGAAAAATTTTTGGAAAATATTGATTGTTTTTGATAGGCCCTTTTAATTTGGAGCGCTTCCACTGCCGATGCAGCTGCCGTACCAATGAATTGGCCTAAAACTCTTGAATTCATCATTTATTTCGATTAAAGCGAATAGTATACGATTTCTGTCCGCGGATTTTTTGAACGCATATCCTTTGTCAAAAAACAAAAAAACAACAACTCACACGAAAGGCTTGTGCTATAGCTTTTTTAATTATCACACAGACACAACGCTCTGGTGATAAACGTGTATCTTGCTTTACAGTGCTAGGCGGTATAATTTCATGCAATGAGAAAGAACAATAGTATTACTGATATGTGAGTCGCTTCCGACCAGTTTAGCTTTTTTATGCGCGTGTGATCATAGTGGTCCCTTATCGTCATGACTGTTGCATCGAACACATGTGGAAGTATAAAGCACCACAGTCCACGGCCGTATTCATGTAGCGACCATATTGGAACGCGTCTCGGCCACTATAAAACTCGGGAGATTTTCCGGACAACTAAAAAGTTATCACGGTGATGAGTAAAGGATATTATAGCCTATTATAATAGACCTTATAATAATAGCGTCAAACTTCTGGCGCGATTGTCCGATATCTTCGTTGAGGATACATATCCTTCCATTTATAGTTCAGGTTGGTCCGATAGTTCCAAATCGATTTTCAGATCTGCCCAAATGAATTTCAGATATGATCCAGCATGAAATTGGGAGATTTCTCCAGTTGAATTCAAGATCTTTTATCAAAGTTGAGCTTTGTGACCGACCTATAGAGAATTCAGCTAGGAACCCTTTGAATCCATTCAAATGTCTGAACTTTCAGTTGGAAAGATCTGAAATAGACCATGGAAAAGGTGCATATGGTACCAAAAAGTTAACATACTGGGATGATTAGAGAAGTTCTCGGACTTTGATTATTACATAGTCCTTTTTCAATACGAACCATAATAATGACTCGTCTAAAGGAAGTTGCATGAGTTCCTCACCTTCTTCTCGACGCTAAGGTCCGTCGAGACATTCAGCATGATCACCCCCCCCCCGATCAAAGCCCTACCATCAGCTTCTAGGGACACCACATGTATCAATCGATCAGACAGTGAGATCACGACCCCGTGTTCGCACTCCCACAAGGTCGCGTTCCTTTAAATACTCAATGACGCGCTTCTAGTAAGGCCGGTACCGTAGCCAGACAACCTGCCAATACCACCTTTGATTCACACCCATCGACACTTTCACCTATATCAGAATATTCGACTAATTCACCCGAGCGCAGTCCGAACTTGTCCCACCCATAATATTACCAGTAGAACGAGGAATGGACACCGAACACTCCCCTCGCCTACCTCCTCACTAGAGGGCCCCGCTCCGACAGTTAGACCTCCCGACGACAAACGTCATCCAAGCAAACTCACAGATATATTCCTACAGAATACGGTAAAAGATACGACGTGCACGATCCGATACGCTATCTCCTCCGTCTCGTCCCCCCAGCAGTAGCATACGCCAACCATCGCCTACCGCACGATTGAGTCCCGCAGACCGACGATCCTAAGCACAGTACAGTAAACCGAGTATGACTCACTTCCGATCTACACCGCTGACGAACCTAGCATATAACTCTAGGCCTCGACACCCTGCACAGCCGACTACCTATTAAGCCGCACCAGACCCAACAAGCGACCAGGGTCGGGAGCCGATTTCCCCCGCGTAGCCGTAAAATCTACTGTCCAGCACACGAAGTTAAAAAGATATACATGAACACGCAACGCACCAGTGCATAGAGCTACCTCCTTTAATTCCCAACTACGTACCATCCGACGACCGGAACGCCTATTCGACCCAACACGCACCTCAACTCACATCCTTCAAAAGAATTCTAAGTCTCCTAGAACCACTAATACAGATCCGGCTTGTTCGATAGCATTCCACCCTTACCCTTTTATCACGAACCCGTCAAAGAGAACCGTAATATACCGGTGCACCCCACCGATCTAAGTAATAATCTTCTCGTAAGGAACTCACGCTACTCCTAAACACGTCTGTTCTAAGTGGGCACTCAAAAAACGGTCAAGACGCTCTTTGGCTTCCCTTCCGTCTCACGGACCTCAAGAGGATCTAGCGAGTGCTTTCCCCCTCAGAATTGGAAAGGTAGTCCACCGAAGCGTCCAGTCCAAAACAAAGGAAACAAACGTCAATCACCAAAAAATAAATTTCAAAATTTTGCCAATGGATAATTTTCCATTTGCAATCACTTAATTAGTAGGTAAGGCACTGGAATTACATTCATTTCCGCCTTAGATATTTTATATTTAGCGAAGAGGCTATACTCCACATCGCTTTATGTTCCAATTTTAAGAAAATCCGAAGGCGACTGTTCATCCTGCTGCGTCATTATTACAGTTCATCCCCGGTGCAGGTTCGTTTTCAGCGCGCTTATGTTTTGACCGCTTTTCGCGTGACAATCTCAAGTATCATCAACGGCAACACTAACTATATACTTTCTGGTGTCTAGAAAGGGTAGAGAAATTTCCGACATTACTGTTGTGGTTTTTTGTGACAAGACGTGTTTTTGAGGCTAAGAACAACCATCAGTGGAATATTGGAAGCTGGAATCGCCGGCAAAGACCGGCGGGTTTGCCTGAAATTTCTCATTATTAACCTGAATCTTTTTGTTTAATTTCATATTGGGGTGGTGGGTGTTACGGTCCCCCACAACCCCCGGTTCGCGGACGCCTCTGCATGTGCATGTATAAAGATTTGTCGGTGGTTTTATCTCTCTTCCTCTCTCAGGGCAGTCACGAGTTGATTGTGTCGCCGAGATTGCGCACTCGATTGGCCAATAAAGTGTAACACCACAAGCGCCACACATATGATCACCAATGGCTCGTTGATGTCATTGACAATTCAGCCAATCTATCAATGTGCCGTTCGCACGCGCCTGGAACACCTCGGCGACGGCCTTTCAGCTCGTCGCGGCCACCGCATGCAATCTACACAGATAGCAGTCTCTATCATCCAGTCTCAATCCCGGGCGAAGACATAGGAATTCTTTACGAAAGCTACACGTTACAAGTTACACGACACCACAGACTGGCTAGATCACGGGCAATGTATTGGACAAACGCGTAGCTAATTTGCTAATGCATACCTTCGCTTCTTCATTATTCCATCATATATATAGCTATTTGAAGACATCAAAGTGACTTCTAGATTAGAACCAACTCCTTCGCCTGTGAGCTGCAGGCTAACAGGTACATACTGAAATCCAAAGACTGATTCTAGCGCCGGAAACGTTTTGAAGAGCACGCTACGCTACTGATACTAACCAAGACTTCTAAAATAATATCCATCAAATGCTTAGATACAGACAAACCATCACTAGGAGACACATTGTTGCCTTCCTTTTTTCCACATTACACCATAGCTAAATTACGTACAATACTGTTTTGTGAGTATACCCGATATGTACTGAATTTTGCAAGGGAGCTTTTTTTCTTATCAAATATAATCTTGATATCTAAAAAAGTTGGTTCTTACGCAACTAGTGCATGATTGCTCTCTCTCTTTATAGAGCACGAGTAGATACGCTTGAATGCTTGAACCCGTAGGGTGAGGTCGGTGCTAATTTGACAAATCTAACGAGTTCGAATGCTATGAACGGAAACATCATCATGCACGAGTTGCGTAGGAGAGTTTTATTTTGCGACGTGCTTATATGATCAAGGACATATTGTGACTGATATGTCTATGACATTAATCAAGACGTAAGGCGTCTATTTGCGGAAACTAGAATTTAGCTTGATCTAATCATGTAAATTATTTGGTCTCCAAATCTTATCTATACTAAAGCAGGACAAGATCAGTCATAATTGGCAATGTAAAATCTTGCATTGACTATTCTCCTTCCAGTGCAGTGGAGCATGGAACTCCTACATAGATGTGAGGTAGCCACCATTATAGCGACGTCCATGATTGGAATAAAAAAGTGATCAAAAGTCGCACAAGATGCAAGAAAATGTGACATATTTCAATGTTGATATCATGTACTAGCGATAGCGGGACAGCATAACCATTTACAGGAGATAATCTGCTTTTGCAGGTCATAGTAAAGCAATTGGACATCTACATTGCCGGCACTGAGACAAAGAAAATTCTTTTAGGAATATTCTGCATTCAGAACACCCTATAAGCAATGTTGGACCTGTGGGTTTTTGGATCGATCTTGGGTAATGATACAAAACTTGGGTTCATATATATTGTAATCTACTGTGTTTACAAGCTTACATTTTGATGCATATTGAAAAAAATTCTATTTATTAGATACTTTCCGTATTTAAATATACGCATAATAATAATCTTCGCACCTTAACTTTCTGCGATAGCCGCGCTCTATTCAATCCAAAAAATAAATTCATTGTCCGATTTCATATCGCGCTAAAATATCTTTCATCATGTACTTACCTAGCGAATGCCAACTATAATTAGGCGCATTTTTATCACGGTTTGTTTATATTTGTAACTGAACCTCTTGATAAAATGCAAAACAATGTACTGCACTTTGCTATGAGCAATGTGTAACCTCAATCATAATTAAGAAGTCTCATCCTGATCTTCAATTAAGTCAAAAGTAATATCACAGAGATGTAGGTTTAAGATTTACAAAGAAAATTTTATGACGTAAAACATGTACTTAGGCTACTAATTGCAATTATTGCAATAATAAATCGCTTCCCATCTAACAATGCCACACTTCTCATGTCTCCCAATAGGAATATCTTGCCTATAGAAGAATCTTTATGTCAGCCCAAACTTCCGTTAACTTAATTTCATTCATTTATTTAAACTTGTGGGCGTGGGTTTTGACCCCACCCTGATATTAAACCAAACGTGGCCAATATGTGACCCGATTTTGGTGCCCCGACGCACATTTTCGTCACATCGGTCACATTTGCGATCACATATGTGACTTTTATGTGACCAATGATGAATCATCATAAATCATGCACATACGGCGAGTACTTGATGAGAATAATTCAAATTGATTTTACGAATACTTTTCGGCATGTTTTGTTCAAGAATATCATTGTCAAGAAGATAATATCATATTGAACTTGGTTTGATTAAAAAGTGTTTTAATCAGGGGAATGATTGTGTAGTTTAAAAATATGACACATTTCTCGTCACATCGGTCACATTTGGTCACATATGTGACCGATGCTGAATCACCGGTAGATCATGCATAATGCGGCGAGTGCTTGTGGTGAGAATAATTCAAATTGACTTTCCGAATACTTTGCAGTGTGTTTTGTTCAAGGACATCACTGGCAAGAAGATGATATCATATTGAAAAACTGTTTTTAATCAGGAAAATGATTGCGTGATTGAAAAATGTGGACACATGTCTTCGTTTAATCCTGCTTGATATCGCCGGGAAGTTGTATCATCGTGTTTTGTTGTAAGTGTAGTTGTATTATCTTGCTAGACAGCGTGAAAAACAAATGAGCTTCATGTCAATGGTCTGCTTGTTTATTGCATTGAGAGATGACAAACTGAGGAGAGAAATTACATAATGACATCCTATACCCCAAATAGAATCTTAATCGCAATGTCCTGAGAAGTGAGTCTATACAAAATTGAAATTAAAATTGTACAGGTTGTACTCGAACGAAGGAGAAAAAAGTTTTTCGTCAAAATGACGCACTTAAAATTACGCTATTTTCGAAGACAAATACAGTTTTATCGAATCTTCAGAAAATGAGGTTTTTGTGATATCACGATTTAGTTACTTTAAACAGAAACAAAAATCACTTGATTTGATATGACTTTTAAAAAGTAAGGTTTAAGTCACAAAAGTCCCTCAAAATGCCTTCCACCGGCTTGCAGCATCAAAATCTTCACAATAGCATTCGCAACATGTTTTGTTCTTCCTTTTGTCCAGTTAACGTTTCAAACGGTTCAAGCCAACGGTTCATCAACGTTCCCAAGCATGGTTCTTTGTAATGAGGCGGGCATGATTTCTTGTTCCCTTCGATCACTGCATTGTTGCTGTCCTTTGCAGTCGATTACAGCTGTGACGTAGCTTTGCAACATCGCCTCCTCTCGATCAATGAACTGGACGTGACTGATCAATCTTGTTGTCAGCTTCATCATTTACAACGAAAAGCGTTTCGTGTTCCAAGAATCTTTGTCTTTCCATGGCTCGCAAGATGAAAATTGATCTTATTCGCTGTTGCTAAGCCCAACGGGAATTCACCGAAAAACCGATTAGACAGAATTGAAACGCGAAAAGGAATTTGATCAGGGATCCTTGCACTTGTTCTGCGAATCAAAGTGGTTTCGAAATTCGGAGAAACTGGAAGTGTCTTGAATCAGCGTCATGGGAGGTCGTCTTAGAGGAATAAACGTCAGGAGACTGTCGAAGACCCAGTCGTGGTGCTAGATGGTAAGACGTCTGTCAGAAGAATAACAAAAAATGAAGACCGCATTCCAGCATTGCATCACTTCATCAAATTCTGAAGCACCTGAGCATGCGACCTTTACGACTTCAGCTGCTTTCATGCCTATACGAACCAGCTGATTTTGATCAACGAGTGAATTGGACGGTGGTTTTTGAGATAACAATCTTCCTACTAACATCTTCTGGAGTGATGAAGCCTACGTCCATCTCGATGGAGCTATCAGTCGGTATTATTGCCGGATCTGAATAGAAAAGCCTAGAGAAATTCCTAACCAAGCCCCTTCATCCGAAAAGTTATGCGTTGGAATCGGAATCATATGCTTCATTCATCATCGAACCTTCTTTCTTTGACCAAGAAAGCGCCATTGCTTTCATTCCACGACGTATGGATTTGATGCGCATCCGTGGAAGGCAGTTTGAGCCGTTTTGTGACTTAAAAAAACCTTCCTTTAAAATGTCAAATCAAATCAAGCGATTTTGTTTTGTTAAGTAATAAATCTATATCCCCTACAAAAAACCTCATTTTCATGAGATTCAAAACCTGAAATTGTCTTCGAATGGCGATTAAGTGTGTCAATTTTAACGAAAAACTTTTTCCTTCCGTTTAGACAACCTGTATAGATGGTTCAATCAAACACTTTTATCGGTAAAAACATTGATAGATGCTGCCACAGTCATCGATTGTTTCATTGGCGTATAGATAAGGTGTTTATTCCATGAGCTTATCTATTTGTTTTTGAACATCAGGTGGCGGTTGGCGTTGAGCAACACACAATGATTAAGACATTCCGAATTGAGTATTGATGGTTAATTTAAAAGTAAATGGAAAGTAGAATATGTATCTAGTGATTTGCAAATATTTGTTGTTCTTTCCATATGTTCCTTAATTGAAAGTATGGTCTTTTCATCCCACCAGGAAGTGAAATCATTTAAACCATAATTAATAGCTCAATTTAATGTAGAAGCAGTACTTCTACTCTCCAAAACCTAAACAAGTAATGGGTTTTAATTTTCACAATAATTGGAAGATGCGATAATCATGATCGGTCGGGCACATATTAGTCACAGCAAGTCACATATCAGCCGTGTCGAACCTTGTTATCAGTGATTATATGTATCATAAAATATCAGTGTCACTCACCACTTTCCTTTTCAGCTACTTTTGATAGCTCCGCGTTGTAATAATTCACATGTTTAACACATCGCTGATGGCTGAGCCATGTTCCACATTTCAAGAGGTTATATTGGTAAACTCTCGCCACTTTATCATCACCTGAAAAATAAAAATAGTTTTGTTAAATGAATGCAAAGGCTCTTGAAAATTGTTCTAAAAACCGCCCATTCAATAGCAACTCGAATATCAATGTATAAAATAATTGGATCTATTTCGACATTTAGAATATTTAGAAACATCGGTTTGTCAAGGTTGTCAATCACAGAAAGTAGCTGGTCTTATCGAGATATTCAATACCAATACTAAAATCTATCTTAGGAATAGTCAAACTCAACCGATCACCACAAAATTCAATATATGAGTTAATGATGGTATAGTCTTTATTATGACTGCAAGCCAAAGTCCATTTGAAGAAGAGTTCCAGTTTGTATATTAGAGACCACGTAATATTGACGGAGCGAGTACAACACAGACAACACAGACAACATAGATCATTTTGCGCGAGAATCCCGACTTGTGTTCGCAAAAAAGATTTTATTTCCACCCTTTACTTACCTTGGTAGCTTTAGTCTCTGTTTTGCTTCTTCTAATATCTAGGTTATTTACTCAATTGTTATTAGTTCATATCTATTAAGTCTCTAGATTATAGGTTTGCATGCTCTCAATTTCATTCATAGATTTATTACTGTAGAAGTATATGATATTCGCATTCAGTATATATACGCATTTCAGGACATGTAAATAATGTAATTAAAAAGAATTTTACATCTGTTGCTCAACATTTTAATTCTGAATGTAGTTTATTGCACTTTTCTTTTACCTGCTTAGAACATTGTGACAATGATGAGCGCAAAAAGCTGAAAGAGAACAAATGGATAAAGCGTTTACAAACCTTGCTTCCTCATGGCTTGAACTATGAACTGAATCAGTCCAAGAAAGTTCATCTTGTAATACCATGCAGTGATTGCGGCAATCGTGCAGCACGACTATGTCAGACAATGATATCCGACGCTTCGATCACAACGTCATTTACAACGCAAAAGAACCTACGTAGTCTGTTGAGAGATGATCACTAACTTTGTCATGCATTTTCATGTCAGTCCATTGCATGTTGTCATTACGTTAAGTGGAATTGATGAAATCTCTTCCGAAGAAACCGGTCTTCCACTAACCACTTGCGTTTTTTCTTTTGCTCTGTTTCTTAGCAGCATTCGGAGTGAGGGTCCTAGTGGTGTTTGCACCATTCTTTATTTTCGTTACTGTAGAAGTATATGATTTCAGATTTTGTATTTTATGGCTAGTCCATGTTTGCACTTGAATAAGAGTGGACGAAATGCATTGTGCAAGAATTAGTTTTTAGTTTTATCAAAATGAATTTAGTGGCCTTATTTATTTATAAACTATGTTGTATTATTTTGAATACAAAATATGGATACTTACGTTTACAAAAGAAGTTGTCAAAAACATGTTTCATTAGATTATCCAACTTCTTCTTTTCTTCACCCGACTCTCCCAATCTCAAGTCCATAGATATATTTTCAGATGCCGCCTTTTTGAAAGATGCATCTGAAAATAAAATAGCACCAAAATCAAACTTTACTGAATAGTAGAATTAGCTCTATCGGTTCTGCATTTCAAGTAGTGGTTTATAATATCAAGCCAAACCCACGACTGTCGAATTATCGAACTTTTGTTGTGGGAATTTACTTTACCGTTGTGTAAATATAAGTTAACTTTATGCATAAATCTCAGGGTTGCATGTGGGTTCATCACTTAGCGTGCATAGTGTATTTGACAGATCTAAGTGTTTTTTGATTTCTATAGGTCATCATTGTAGGAAAGATTGTAACACTGTTAGTGCACTAAATTGTTAGCAAAACAATTTCACTTTTTTCCTATCAATTTAAGTGTACAAAACATGAATACAATAGTTGTTTTAAATTCATTTGCATCTTCTAGTATTTATGCTGAATTTTTAATTTTCATTATTTTGACTTGGAAAATACGTAGCTTATATTTGGTTATTGTATCGTACAGTAGAGGTAATTTATATTAATTTATGGAGCTGGATAATTGATGCTTTCCCTAGACATTGTGCTGGCATGGCTTTGGTATGTAAAGCATACCACACTTGAAATAATATACGAAAAGCATACAACTATATACAGAAATATACCAAAAAAATATTTTGGTGTGCATCCTTGATATGTGATTGGTATTGAGCGATTTACAGTGCATAGTTGTTAGCACATGAGTACTTTATTGTGACAAATGCTTTCATTTTCTTCATAACATCAGCATTCGGTATTACCCACAACAAACTTCAATTAATTCTGTAAACCGGTCATTAACAAAATTAATCGCTACTTACAGAGATCACTGTTTGAGAAGTCTTCTCCACGTAAATCGAGATCTGAAATAGAATAAATATTCAATAAGCATCAAGTTCAGAGCCGTCATTGAAATTTTTATTTTAATTCTAGTAATCACTTTCTTTGTATTTTGAGCTACAAAAATTTCAAAATTTGCTGTATTATTCTCCGTTTGTGAAATTACTTGTCCAGTTGAAAATACAGCAAAATGCCATCCATCTTTTGAGTAAATTTGTGTGTTTATCTAATCATTTGAAAACTTTGGACATTTCCGCTTTCTTCCATTATACCGAGTGCTCTAGAAATAACTGAACCCTAATTGAAGTTGAAATGGATCGAGTTATCCTAGGTGAAAATGGACTAAAATCTTTACCACAAGTTTATGGATGGTTCTCCACTTCATGAAATACAGAGGCAATTAACATGAATTTAAAGAATTTGTGAGGAAACTTCACTTGCTTCACATAGAATTTATTAATCGCTCGAGTCATCAAAATTGAAGCTTCCGTAAACCATGGAAGTCCGCAATCTAGAAGTCATTGGTAATACGGAACGCTGTCAGACATGTTGCTGATAGCAATTAAGGATGCATTCATTACCTTCAATAGAAAGTTAAGTATCCCTTGTATTTATTAATGCACATGTTCAGGTGTTCATGCATCCGTGATTGCTATTAGCAACGTGTTTGGTAGATCTCTTGCATGCATGAAGCCATCTATATTCTTTCCAAAGAATTTTTGAAAAATCATTTCATATTAAAGTTTGCACACGAGGCTCTTTGACATTGAAAGAATGTGATCATGCTGTTAAAATTTGTCATTTGTCCCCGGGACTTTGTGAGAATTATGTTACTTATCTTGAACATTTTCCTGAGATTTTGGATCGGATAACGTGGTTGGATGAAGAATGCTTCAAACTAAACGGACGAATAAATCGACATAATGGAGTCTGTTCGTTTGAATCTAATATTGCAGCAAGAGTATCTGGAGAATGAACTTTTTCACAGTGGACCCCTTTTATAGATTCTTGGTTTATCTGCTTCAATCGATGTCAAATCATTAGGAAAGTTGATTTTAAGTAAAGCAATGATGTTTGCGTGTAGCAAGTCGGTACAACTAATCCTTTGAGTGTCTTTCAGCCTTCTCAGTATGCACATACAAAAATTTGATGTTTTTGTAATTCTACAACATTTAGCACAGTATCAGTTGTACTAAGAGGCGGTTTTACAATGTTCGCTGTCGCCATGTAACCTCAGATAGTTGATTTCAATGAAATTGATGCGACAACAAAATATTCACATTTTGCGATCTCCAAACATACTGCACATGCACGAGCATAATGCAAACCATGAACAAATGAATTTCACTCATCATGCACCATCTTGGACATGCACAAAATCATTTTTCATCTGATAGTAAAAATTGTGTTATGGGAATTTCGACACCCTCTGAGACATGAGGGACCCGCTTCACCTATCTACCATACTTCTACTGATTCAATTGAAGTGAAATAATACATACAGGTTCACTGTCAAAAATGATGATTTTGCATGGGCATGAGCGGTTGATATATCCTCAACACAAAAAGTATTCTGAAAAAAAAGTTGTATATTTCTGTGAACTTGTTACCTGTAGCAAAAATATTTGACTTTCGTTTATTTGAATCGAATTCAATTTTGTAAGTTTGATCTTTAATTATCTCACTTCGCATAACGCAGTAAAAAGTAACATGCAACTTTTGACATATTTATGCAATTAGAAGAAAAAGAATCATCTGGTAGTCACTGTTCAGGTTTGGTAGCGTTGCTACTAGACAATAACCACGCTACCCGGTCAAAGGGAATATAGCATTTCATCAGCTTGGTAGCGTACGATTTACAGTGCAGTAGCAATTTGGCGAACACTGTTGAAGAATTAATTGCAAACACTACCAAAAAGGGGTATATTGCAAGAGTAAAACATGAATTCAATTTCCTATTTTACAATCATACGAGCAAGTTACTACTTCTGCTTGCATTAACTTTTGATTTAATATTCATAGCTGCTTCTTATGGTGCATGATTAGGGCTGTGCACAGAATTGGATTCATCTGCGCGCGCTTCGGTTTCCTAGAAAGGAAGAATGCAACCTTAATATCGAAATGGCACATCACATCACACAACTTGCTCCTTCTCGAATGGATAATTCATTTATCGCTTGCTATTGGAAATGGCAAAAAATAAGCTGTCAGCAAAGGACACCAGAGCCAGTGAGAGATGCGTGCGTGCTGTGATATCACTTCTCGCACACCAAAACACACATCGATGTGTGGCTTCGATTCAATGTATGCACTGTACAGTGAGCAATGCCGAGGAGAGGATGGTGAAATCATCAAGTGTATTCAAGTACATATCAATTTTCGTACGCCTGCTACTTTCTTTAATAATGATCGGAAGGGTCAACATTATGGAGAAAACTTGTGGGCAATGATCTGAATTCTTCGAATCTGAAGGAAATTTGGCAATCGAAGCACTTCGCTGGAACTCACATTAATCCGCAGGCGACGCACGGCTGTTTTTCCTATCTCTGTAAGGCATTAGGAATTCCTTTTTGCCCACCTAATAGGTTTCTCAATGTGCCGTCCATTTCGTATTAATCACACTTCTAGCAAACCGAAGCAGATAAACAAAATATTTAATTCTGTGGGGCTGTGCGCTAGCCGCATTGCTAGCACCGGTACATTATACGTTTTCCTACCGTTTCTTTTACCGGTCGGAAATTTAGAGCATGATTATCAAACTCATTTTAGATTGCCTCTTTTCTATTTTACCCCCTGTATAAGTATGACTATCTTGTGAGTGTATGCCTTTTGCTCCTGCAATAGTCGTTTACCCCATTCAGGCAACATGAACGTGCGATGTGAGAGGTTGACAAAACAGAATTTTCATAAAGCGGCGTTTTGTTTCATTATGCAGTCATTTTTCTCAACCGTATACCATTGCTGCTAATACAATTTGTGTTTCAATGCCTGCAACTATGCGTCAATAGAATACTGAGATAGGGATGACTTTTTGTTTAACCGAGGGTGTTATTTAATGACGCAGATTTCCAATTGTCCATTTCCGGTCAGAAAAGCAAAAAAGGAGGTAAAATCAAGTCGCAACACCACCAGTGCACGGAAAATTTTGAAAGTTCAACTGACGCACTTTTTAAAGAACAGGCGTTTTTCGTAATTTGTTTTTTGTTATAGATTGTCCGCATGGTGGTCAATTAAAGCTTCAAAATCTTGAAAGTAAGATCTCTATCATTTCACAATAAATGCTCATGTTTTCTAGAATTCATTGCACATTTTATTGAGTAATAGAAAAATTCCATAACTGCCAGAGAATTTGAAACTGACTTGCATACGCCTCCTTTATTTTGCCTACACTTGTACGTGATTCTCATCAAGCTTAACCCGAACGTCTCGATGATAGTTCTAATGGAATTCTCTAAAACTGCGTGTATGAAGACAGAAACTGTATAGAAATGGAAAAATGGAAAAAGTTACAATGACTAATTTAGTAAGCTAGTGGCTGCTGACGAAAGATCAGGTTTTCAATTGACTCTTCTAAAAATAGGCCTGTATATAACAAGGGAAGAATTCATTTCTTTTCTTTTCTCAAAATAACCGAGCACATCAGGAAATGCAGAAAGATTCGAAATAATGTCACCGCTATCTACAAATTACAATGTAATGAGGTCAATATCAGACTTCGTGGGCTGAAAAATTATCATGAACTTGAATTATCTAATTTTCTCACTTTTGTCATATTTTTTTATTCTCAACATCAGGGATGGTATCGATTATTTTATGATTTAGTCGTGAATTTCAAAAGGCTGAACTTTCATGATGTAGAAATTTAGAGTTTGAATTGAACTGATGAATTATCCTAGTTGGAGTAATAATGCTGCATGCATAAAGTATTTTTTCTCTCCAATTTGATGTGATTAGATGACAAAACAAATGAATGAATGATGATACAAATGGTTCAGTAAAGCATCAATTTTATCGAAATTCACACATGTTGGTGTACCGGTCTGAAAACCGATTCAAGCTGAAGAACCGGTGCACCGGGCACAGCCATAATTATTATAAATTATTCATGATAATATTCAAATGATTTGTAAGAAATATATTTACCAATTATTAAATTATAATACTAGTTTCATGATAGTTATCTATCTAATTTACGATGAAAGGCTCACAGAAAATGATGATATGCTCTCATTGAAACTTCTTAATCGAGGCATTTTAACTGCCACCGAAAATCATCGTCAGTTGAATGAATCATGCAGATGACTCTCATGAGAATTGTTCACGACCTTGGATGACAGAAAAGCATAAGTGCATCACTAAATCCTCAAATAATCATTTTTGGTCCGGGAAACAAGGGTGTTGGTGTCTTTTATTGACTTAATCGGCGTCATTCTCTTTAGATATTCAGTGTAGTGCGACAGACCTTTTTCGTCAATGCATGTAGCCAAAATAAAAATCGCAAGTTACTTATGGGTTATCTCCCCCCCCACGTTTCAAATTTGTCTAAAATCTGCAAAAATGAAACAATCGTCACAAAACTTCAAAGACACGTATTTGAATGTATTTTCTACCTACATGCAAAAATTTGTGCAGATCGGACAAGTCCTTTTTGCATTAGAGACGATAACGTGAAGTGTAGCGATGTCAGCAGCTTGATCTGACTTCACCTGACCTCATCGCCGGAGCAGAAAGCACTTGATGTCAACAAGGTCATTCCCCGTAAACTCGTGAGGTGATGATGACCAGGCCACATTCCTTACACCAACATTTTTAGCCTAAGAAAGGTGTGGCAAGGTGGTGGCCGTGGGAAGATTTCATATTGTAGCGGATTAGACGAAAAGGGAGAGAGAACAATGCACACACGAGTAACAATAATGCGTCGAACAGACGAAGTCAGATCAAGCTGCTGACATCGCTACACTTTACGCTATCGTCTCTAATGCAAAAAGGACTTGTCTAATCTGCATAAATTTTTGTATGGTGGTAGAAAATACATTCAGATACGTGTCTCTGAAGTTTTGTGACGATTGATTCATTTTTGCAGATTTTAGACAAATTTGAAAGCGTTGGTGGAGATAACCCATAAGTAATGACTTAATAGTTGTCACTCAGCGGCGTAGGGTGCCGTTTTGAAAAAGGTATTCAAGGAAAACCTGAATGTAGGGTGACCCACATACACTACTTCAATCTATTCATATGCAAACTTTTACATGCAAGACAAATAATTATATATAATGCAGCCTACTGTACACGGACATGTGCAAAACTTCGTCTTAGATCAAATTATGCTCCGCATACATTTTGTGTTGATGCATGCACAGTTGCACATATCAAAAATACCGCACATCAGCAAATTGAAAAAATTAAATGATAGCTTGCTGATGAAGAATTCCATAATTAAAATCCAAACATCGAACACATGCAAACGTGGATCATCACGACAGTGCTACTTCATTTTACAAAATTCATCAAAATCATAGAAATTTTGTTTTGATAAAAGTTCGATAAACAGAATTTTTCAATTACCATGTCCTATCAATTTCTTGTATCTTTTCAAGCACTCCAAACGATCTGAAATTTCACACTAATAGTTGTCAATGTGTATCTGAATCAACTGAAAGTTGCCCTATTTCAGCAACACTATTTAAATTCCTTGGTTGAATAGTGGATATGATAAGGCATCCTCAGCGGTTCTGCATTTGTCTCTGTATAACTGCGTGTGATTCCATGATTACACGAATGATGGCAAAAGCAGCTGCTGCCAAATTGCCTCGCATTCTCTATCCTGACAATGTTATTCAGCCCACCAGGTTGAATTGTAGCCTCATTGAAGTTGATAGTATAAGCGTCGACACGGTGCCGATAATTAAGGAATCTTACGATAACGCACTTTATATAAGTGTCATTGTTGCTAAATGTTAGAGGAGCCGTCCAAGAAACAAGAAGTGGAATCAAAATTAACGCTGATTGATGTCGTTGCTTATTACAATAACTACTTTGAAATCAGACCGAATTACGAAGCCGCAAAACAGTTTACTAATTATCATAAAAATCGATGGAATCAATTCACAACTTTATACAGAAAATAAATAGGTATTCAGTGAATACTTACACGCTGCCACTGGTCATTCTCCTTAGATATTCAATGTAGTACGACAGACCTTTTTTGCCAATGCATGCAGCCAAAATAAAAATTGTAATATTAAGGCATTGCCTATTAAGTAATTGCAATTTATTGATAAGTGGGTTTTTCAGTAGCAACCTTCACTTTCAAATCACGAAAATGGTGCTAAAATTGCATGGTATTTTTTGACGGGAAATTGTCGACTTACTTCCACCATTCTTTGCCACAAAGACAAGAAGCTCAACCAAGTCACTGAGAATAGGGGATGGGACAGTTATACATTCCAGTCTCAATTTCGTTCTTATAAGTGCATATCTCCGCTCTGTTGATAATTCTGTAAAGCAAATTGAATATATGCTTAAGTGGTGATCAAAAGGATTAGGATGCATATTAACCATCTAGGTGTGGGATGAGATAAGTCATTTTTATGATAAAGTACATTTCTCTTGACATTTTATGTACATTTCTCGTCTACTTCTTATTTTAGCAGTAGTCATTTTATTTGTGATTATTGCATACGTAACGTTATTGATACTATTTTTTATTGATGAAATAATTTTATGCTTTGCTGTCCAGTTCCACATGACTCCTGTTGAGCAATATAACATGACCACAGAATTAAACATTTTGTTCATCTGCTTAGGTTTGCTAGAATTGTGATACATTCGAAATCGATGACACATCACGGAACTTGCTAAGTGGCCAAAAAATAATTCCTAATACCTTGTAGAGATAGGAAAAATAGTCATGCGTCTCTTGTGGATTGCTGTGAATTCTTTTATCGCCACGATTCCTTCAGATTCGAAGAATTCAGAGCATTGCGTACAAGTTTTCTCGATAATGCTGGTTCTTACGATCATTATTTTAAGAAATAGCAGGCGTACGAAAATTAGTTCACCTGATGATTTCACCATCCTCTTCTCAGCATTCCTCTTTGCATAGTGCATACACTAATCGAATGTTGGCTAGACATGGTGTGTATGTGTGTTTCGGTGTGTGCGAAGTGATATCAAAGCAGGCACGCATCTCTCACCGGCTCTGGTGTCCTCTGCTGACAACTTACAGTTTGCCATTTCCAATAGCAAGCGATACACGAAGTATCCATTCGAGAAGGAGCAGGTTGTCTAATTCTGTGATGTGCCATTTTGATATTAAGGTTGCATGTAGCTCTTCCTTTCTAGAAACCGAAGCCTCGCGCAGATGAATCTAATTCTGTGGACATGACTATAATTGATTTCAGTTCAGTGATTGCTTGCACCTGATGATGGCCGCTTGGTGTGTCCGAAAGGCCTTGACTTAATGAAGAGTATTTATCAATACAGAGGACTTCTCACATCGCAATGTCTGGTCCTTTATTCTCAACAATAAGCACTTAGGTTTTACGTAAGCAGTTTGATCAGTACAATTTACTGCCTTTGATTACAAGTAGTGTTGTTTGAGACAGCGGTACCTAATTTTCGATTGGGGTTTGTGAACGTATTTTTGATATTTCATCATTTTTTGATTACTGAGAGGGCTAAAAGTGTTATTGAAATTTACCTTTATTTATTTGAATAATATCTTGCAATTGGTATTCAAATAATGCTTCTCAGTTACTTGCATTATATTTTCCATTGTTTTTGTCTTGAGATGAAAGTGAATATCCATGCACCGGCTTCATCTTTTCACATAAATGAACTTTACTTACACATTTTCATAGCTGAATGACTCTGATAGGAAACTTTATGCAATTGTTTAGAATAATTGAACCAAAATTTCTAACAAGAAAATACAACTTACCATATATTGCTATCTTTGCTATGGTTGTCATCACATCTTCGTTAAGTTTTGGAAATGTGTCTTTTATTTTTGGCAAAACTACGGACATTTCTGAAAAATGAATGTTTCAATTTGTTATTATGACTTTTCTTCCAGAATTTCACATTTATGAAGAGCTTACCTTTTGGCATTTTCTTCAATTCGCCACCTTTGATTGATAATGAAATGAAAATTGCAGAATTATTACAGGACAAAATCATGCTAATGAATAATGCATATATACCAACTCACATAAATGTATTTAGGACTTATCTTTATACATAACGAGGTATACCTCTTCAGTTTATATAATAATTATATTATTATTTGTATTATGCAGTCTCAAAGAGAGAGAGAAAGAGAGGGAAAGAGAGATGAGATGCGAATAAATCTATTAATAAACTGACAGATGAAAGAAATTCAATGTGCGAATAACGTGGTTGTTGATGACAGAAAAACGACGATAAAAATGATATCATGAAAATTGATTTATGGATCATGTTAAAAAGGAGATTGAAAATTCCGTGATAAGAACAAAAATGTGGTCGGGTCGAAAGCTTGCTAGCAGCGACTATCACAGGTCCATCGAAAAAGTGGAAGTGAGGTCTATCAAGATCAATTCCAATTCCAGTAGATTTAGATATCGTCAATTCCAATTCCAATTCCAATTCCAATTCCGACTTCTACAACTCTGTCTATAAGTAATCTACAAGTGAAGTGAAGTGATTGCAAAATAAGTTAGAGTGGAAAAGTCAAAGAATCCAAGCACATCTTATGCAGCGTAGAACCTGATTTCTGGGTGAATGAGTTGCATTCGTGTCCGGGATACACTTTGGACTTTGTTGCAGCGTTTTGCAGAGAGTCACATTCTCTCTCCACGTGTTGAGTACGGGCTCGCGAAAGAGGGCCAACGAAATGAAGAACAGAATACTAGAGCTCTTTCATCACTTCATGAGTGGCAAGATTGGGGGATGACTGCCAGCCTTACTTGGTGTATTGAGCAGTGAAAGCAATAGCACGGCTGCAACAGCATTCACTAGGATGACCTGATTACCTAGCCAATAACCTCGATTCAATAACTTGCGGTTTACAGTACTTAAACGAATCATTATAAAAGTATCTAAGCAAATATTTGAGGCAAGGTAGGATTTTTGATTAGTTTCTTTGCAGCATAAGAATGTAAAAAATACATATACACATGTATTTGGCAAATACCTCTATTTTACATCCATGTATTTGGTATACGAACACATTTACTCTATATTCGTTTAGACTTGTCAAGTACTTGTTAATTACTTTTCAAGAAATTGCATTACCTTCTGTCTTGGCAGTCACAGCACCTGCAATAAAGGAAAAACAATTGTGTTACCATATTCAAAGGGTCAGTCTAAAATCTAATCGAACAATGCAATTATTGTGAAGCTTAAGAAGTTGATTAATTGATGATTTGAGTCGTCGCTTGCAAGTAGTATACCCCATTTAGTTTCCATATTGAGCGCCCCCATCTGGTATCGAAGGCAGTATTTACTGAACTGCTTTCGCAGGTTGCTTTTTCAAATTTCTTTTCATAACAATACCAGCTTTTATTCAATTATGCCTTCCGCGTTTTGTTTTTAAAAACCCATTGTTACTTTTGCTATTTGGTGATATGTAAATCAGAAAGTAAAGTTTCTTCCTGTTCAATGATTGCCTTACCTTCAATTTTTGTCACAATTAGCTGGATTGCTTTCTTTTCTGAATCTGACAGCTCTGTACCACATGTTTTATAAAATGATTTGATGATTTTCTCTACTGATAGGATGGCCTTGTTTTTGTCTGAAAGTGCAGAATAGAAGCATCGACAAATTATTATCAAAGGTTTTTTTTTGATGTAACAAATGCAACATTACTCAGAGTCTGGAAAAAATTCTTTCGTGTAACTTAATATGCAATACCTTCCACCAGGGATTGCAGCGGTTAGCCGGTTAATTTGTGTTAAAAATTTATGTTTGAAATATTTATCTTTCATGAAAATTCAACCAAGCATCATAACACTAATCCATTGCAAACTAAGTATGTTGTATATCCATAATCTCCACATCCAAAACGTCAGACAAAAGCGCGTTCAAGAAATACACAATTACGAGTTATGCTTCCAATCTCGATTTTGACCCGTTGAATTGGTGGAGGACAAATGAATGTTCTTTTCCAAAACTGCATAAACTCGCTAAAAGGTACCTCACAGTTCAGACTGCATCGGCGAGTAGTGAACGCTTGTTCTCGGCGTATGGAAACATATTCGATAAAAAATGCGCTTAACAAAGGAAACGGCAAACGCAATATTTTTTACACTGCAACTCCGACTGATTGAAAAACATAAAAAAACACCTCCCGACAATTAGTCAATACCTTGTTTTTGTTTCATTTACATTGAAATACTGTTTTAATCAAAAAATGCATGTTCTTCGAATCCGATTTATAATAGTAAAAGAAAAGTACAAGGTGAATCTTCGTGCCTTTACAGGTACACGTCGCTCAGGTTTGTCCTGATGACTTTTCAACTATGATACTAACTGGAATCCCAACTATGATGATGCAAAATATTATTTTGATGAAAAATGTTTCTAGTGGACAAGTTGGCCTGCGTACATGTAGATTGATGCTTGATGATAATTCGCTCGATTAGTAAGCAAATACCTCTCACGCTCTAACGTGAAGCATAGTTAACCTTTTTGACTGATTTTGGCATATTTCATCGGTTAACCGATTTAGTGAAAATTTTAGCCGCTGCAATCCCTGCCTTCCCCAGTTTTGTATCCATGACCTTTTGATCACAGAACTAGAAAGTAGTCAAAAGCCTTATTTACTACAGAAATTCCGTCAAAATGACTAGGCCTGTTGTAGCTTCCTGTATAGATGTTGGTTTAACGTTACTACTCCCCCTTACTGGGGGCTTGGACGGTGCTGACTCAGTCGGACTTCATTCTGGAGCGTTGTGATCTTTTAGTCCGGATGTCCTTCCTGACGCCGTCCAATGAAACTTTCGGGGCTCGACCTCTGAACCGAAAGATCGCTACGCCAAACACTTAACCACATGTGCCACGGAGACCACTAGTTTCTTATGTAGAGTTGCCGGAGGAACATATGAGCGGAATTAAGAGGAAATCAAGATGAATTCAGAGGGGATTTACTGAATACCCATCTAACTTTCTTCAAAAATTCTATGCTCAAATTGCTGATGTCATGGGTTGTCTAATTACTACCGGTCGTTTCCTGATGAGCACAGCAGTGTCATGTGTAGTAATGTAATACACCACAAATCATAGCGATTAAATTTAGAAAATAATGAGAAGTCGTAACGCACATTCCGGGGTTTGTATCCTATTCAAACATGAATATAAGATACTGTAGACATTAAATTGAATAATTAGATTCAATGCATTAATTAGTTTATTCCTTAACTTGTTTTGTTCTGTTTTGGTGCCGAGGCATGACATAAGGATTATTCATTGCCGCGTTACACAAAGATTAGAAGAAATACAAACGTTGGACTCAACTAACAAATGCTAAATTGCACAACAAAATCACGGTCAAACAGTGCGATCAACCATACAAAGGCGATGGACAATATGCGTCATCACCACCTAAAATGGTCATCAGAGAGAGCAAAACAATTATCAACACTATATCACTGTGGAGATGATATGTCGTGCAGTGGCAAATCGCCATATATGGACCGCAACGATGCAAGTGATCCACGACGACCAAATCTTATTCGATGACAATTTGAAGAAACATTCAACCATAGTGATGAAGGAGTTATAAAAGGACACGACAAGACTCATCGGAAGCAACCATCAGATCAAAATTGTGCACGGAATCAAGTGACTTTGTCTCTTATATTTCTGGTGAGTGTCGCCGAGCTTCGAGCTTCGTGCATTACACTCCGATCAATGGAGACTTAGTCCTTGTGCAAGCTTCTGATACTTGTCATCATTGCACTATTTCTTTCTTAAAGCTTGTAAAGACAGAAATATAAATATTCATTTGTTTATCCAAATTGCTTTATTTGTAAGGAAGTTTGGCGATTAAGTGTCAACCTTGGCAAGACTATTCGGAACGTCATAGGGACCAATAAAATTGAAGTTAATGCTAGCATCGCTCACTTCCAGACGGTTGAGAACGATCCTAACATTACAGTAATGTATGTACCAGGGGCGTAGGGTCCATTGGGGCATCGGGCAGTGCCCGAACGTATTTCTGAATAAATTCTCCAACATATTTTAATCATGCACAATATGAGCCAGTGACCAAACGTACATCTTAACTGAAGTCTTTATTTTATCTTTCCAACGGATGTATGTAAAATTGTATGTGGTTATATCTCTCTACTTCTCTCAGGGGCAGTCGCCGGAGTGTCGCCGAGATTGCACTGATTGGCCAAAATCTAACACGAGCCACACATCAGCGATGGCTCCTGAACTGATGCAACCATCAGTAACCTGAAGGCTATCAGTAGAAGACTGACAGATTGAGATCTGCCGTTAATGAAGCTCTGAGTCAGTCTGACAAAGCTGGTGTCGACGTGCTGTGTAAGTTGGTTTTGCAGGAGGATCGCAGGCCATGTCGACCATAATTGCTCATAGGTACGGCGATCCTTAGTCTAATGATGCTGCACATTTTGCGAAAGCACATGTTATAGAGCACATGTGAATGACGCCATCAAGAACTTTCGTTTAAAGCAATTGCTACAAGGTAAACATAATCGACGCCTATTGAAATACAGCTTCCATCAATGACGTTAGTGAGAAAATAGCAGCTGTTACTTACTGCTTGCTTGAGCCATTGCCAGACTTATCATTTCTCCTGCTTTTTGATAATGTAATTTATTTTTAAGCACTCCACCTTGAATGATTCCGAACACAGAAGATATCAAATCTGGAATATAAAAGTTGATTGTTAGAAGCATGTATACACAAAAAGGAATCAGTCAACTGTGCGTCTTCACGAGATACTAGATAGGGCTTGAACTGAGGTCAGCCAGTAACAATAACATGACCCGGCTTTCGACTGTACGATCGGTGTTTGAAATAATCATTAAAAGACAGTTGTGATATTTTACGTTTACATCTACACTGAATAAATGTTTCGTGCTAATTTACACATCGTGTTCTTTAATTGACGCGCACTCAACATACTAGCGCGTTCTAGGAGCATGAACGTGCTCTCCAAATTTTTCACATCATTTTTCTTTTTACTTTTTTATTCCCTCATTCCATCCAGACTCAGCGATCTCCGCTGATGACATACAGCTCTTGAATACTGACATATCCATGTCTTGACATTGCAGTCAGTGTTGTGTGATTATAGCAATGATAATGCGATGTCTATGCAGCCCTGAATATGTAGCGAAGCGAGCTCAGATCATAGATTTACAGAAATAAGTAACCAAGATATCCATTAAATGAATATCTTTGGCATAGAAGTATAGATCATCAGTGACGTTGAATGTGATGTCAAGAAAGTAATGTAAATGACCCATGCAAAGCGGTTTCTATTTATCTATTTATTCATCGTCAATGTCCACATCATTAAATCAGAATAGAAAATGCATTTTTAACTAAATTGATTGGGTATAGGCATATTCAACAATACTTCCTATCATAAAACTACATTTTGTGTTTATGTGCCGCTTCAGCTCTCATCAATGCAATGCCTCAAAAATTAAAAAAATGTCAAAAAATTATATTAGATATGCGAAAATATAGATAATATATTAATTAAACAATAAAATAAAAGACATGCATTATATAAAAATTATATTCTGAATTTTTTGAATATTTTGATATTTCGAAAGGCATGTAGAAGATTTTTGCGTTAAATTTGAAATTCTTCTTTTGACCATCATATGGAAAACTTCGAGGTTTTAATTAATAAATTTGGATTTTTCCGTTTGACGGCTAGCGTTCATATATGGCTACTTATAAGCTCAATGCAAGCGATATGTGGCATATTTTTGTCTTTTCACAAAATTGGGAGAACTTTTGAGAGTGTTTGATGTTGTGTCAATGCTCTAGCTTGTCAGAATTTAGACTTGAGTGTGTGTCAAATTTGATTGAAAATGATCTTCTTGCCCGTCAAGACTTGTTCTAGCTGTGACCATCAGTATTGAGGAAAGTCATCCCTAGAGCCAAACACGTAGACGTAGATACGGCAATATAATCTCTGCGGTTCCAAGGATGAAAACGTGCATAGTGAGAACGAAAACCACGAAAACAACCATAGAGTAGGTATATTGGGTAGAGTAGTAACTCAGCATTTATTAAATCCTCAATGTGTAGACAGTTTCGATTTCATTAAATGAACATGAGTCGAGACCCACCTCTGAAATATGCAAATATTTACACTTTCGGAGAAATGTACACGAATCTGACTGATCATGATAGCAATACAGAAGAGAGAACAGTATTCCACAAATCCTCCATGTCATGTCAATTTAGAGAGGCAATATAGTTTGCTAAATTAGCAATTAGATGGGTTACCATCACTAAAAGCTCAGCTTTATTATAATAAGATTAGTTTCTTAAGCGTGATCATATCAAAAACTGCCGCTGAAAGAGCAAAACATCGTAATCAAAGAAACTGATCACAATTAACTTTAAAAGATGTTAATGGGTCCACATTACTGTTCAGATTCAAGAAATGACGCCTTGTGAATCATAAAATCATGCCACTGAAAATTGAATTAAAAACATAACATCTCAGCTAAGAAGCACAATGAGATCTCAACTTTTTCTTGAAGACTTGCAGGGACTTGTATTACATGTATAATGAGGCTCATTAAATTTCTTAGATCATCAGCTAAATTTTCGCTTATTTATTGGATGAGCGAATACATTCCTTTTGATATCCAACTTACTTCATACTACTTATAAAGGGGCTTCATGTCGGCAGTATATAAATTTGCAAAAATTTAGCTTTTTAAAACTGCTCAAATATTTTTTTGGACCATCGGAGCGTAATCTCCGTAAAAGACTGAACATACAGACACTTTTTTGAGTCGAAACTCTACCTCTTACTCTATGAGAACAACACATCAACTACACGGATATTTTTCTCGGTGTGTGAGCCATTTTATGCTTTCTGAATGATCTACTTCCCAAAATGTTGACTTGAAGAAATTGTGAATGAAGTTGTCACCTTCGTAGGGGTGACGCAACGATGTTTCAAATGTCTCACGTTCAGTAGCAGTTGTCAGAGTATTCAGTACTCCTGTATTTTAATGTTATTCCTTTTTATGCCAATATTTTTCATCGCTTCTTTTCAATCGAACAGCTCGTTAATTGAGTCGGCAACCTCGAATGCTGATTTGAAGTGTGAAGTTCAATTAATTGCATGTTATTCTATTATTTAGTTGCTGACAGCCTCTTCTCTTGAACGCCTTTCTTTAAACCACACGTAACATTGCAAGCAGCCAAATTATCAGCCATAATGATCAAACAATTGCAACAGACTATATCAGGCAATAGAGAGCCGAAAGTGGCTGCTCAGAGTAAACAGCTAGCAGCCAGAATATCAGAAAACAGTCAACTATTCCGATTTTTTGATTCAAAAAATATACTTTCTATATATTACTGACGTTATTAGTAGTAAATGAACCCAGTATATTCATTTATGAGTCACCATGATACCTTGCTAATAATCTTGCACATTGTTAACTGCGACTTCAGTGAAGTATATGATTATACACTGTAAATCACGAAGTCTTAAGTACCAATCTGAGTATTAAACGAATAACCAATAAGAGTACTAAAATAACCGAACGTAAATTCACAGAACTACTAAAACACCGATCAAGTAATAATTAAGTGTCAATATAATGAAATATCAATATAATGAAATTATCTAGTCAAATTCAAATGAACAACCAATGTCATACTTGAAAAATCGAAATAATGATTTAAAAAGCACAATTAACAAACAGAAAAACGTGTTTAATATGATATTTGTTTTAATTCTGTAACTATTCCAAGTAATTATTAAAAGCAGCTTCCATGATTGAGATGGAGTGTAGCGTATTGAACAATGCTCTAAAGTGTAGCTCTGGTACATTCTCCTTGCGGACATGCTATGACTACTTTAAGCGTGTGAATTGTTTTTTTTATCATCGCAAAAGGTAGGGTGCAACTTTGATGACAATCAAAATATTTTGTAAGACATATCAAATTTCTATATTTTAAATTCACTGTCATCGCTATTGGCACTTGCTTACTGCATCTGACGTTTTATTCCTTTGTGTCCTTTTGTGTAGTATAGATGCCTTTGTATAAAGTCTACATATTTCCGCTTCCAAAGAGTGCATTTTAACCTTGTTTGATCCGAACTGTTATTCAATGAATTCTGTATCTAATCACTGTCTTCAAGATGAATATAATTTAATTGATCCAAAAGCAGGGTTTTCTGTTTAATTGCCGCAAAACTTCCTAGACGGATGTGCATGCGGTAGAGCAGGCTAAATATGCCATATATGGCATTTAATATGGCATTTATCGATTGCTGGAAATGCTGGTCCCATGCAACTCATTAAATGAGTACAAAAATGAGTGCGAATTGAGTACTGTGCATTCGAGCCCAAAAAGTTCCAAAATTAGTACTAATATTTTCGTACTCAAAGAGTATTAGAATTTGAGACTCATTTCTTGGTAAAGAAATTAGTAAAGAACACTTCAAAAACTTTATTAAAATATTGTATCAAGATATCAAGTATCCAGAACTGCTTTTGCCACAACTCTTTGTCTAAAAATGGAACGCAAGTTGATCTATTGACAACAAAGGTCTGTCGCAGCACATTGAATATCTAAAGAGATTGACAACTATTAACTCGTCCAACCTAGGAATCGAACCGAAGTCCGCGGAGGTGAGAAGCTCGCACCTTCTTCACTAGGCCACGCTGACGGTTCAAAAGGAATGCGAGTGAAGGCAGAAGTCATCCCCAAGTGATATCGACAGTTTATTGTCCTATTATTTTTGATAGAATGCTACCAGCATTCATGTTGTAGCGAGACAGCATATCAGCATGTCATTCGGCTACGTCACACACTAGATTGATAACAAAGCTGTCGATGTCACTTGGAAATGACTTCTACCTTCACTCGCATTCCTTTTGAACCGTCAGAGTGGCCTAGTGAAGAAGGTGCGAGCTTCTCTCCACCGCGGACTTCGGTTCGATTCCTAGGTCGGGCGAGTGCAGTCGGGGAATGAAGAATGTTGGCGTCTTGTATTCACTTAATAGTTGTCATTCTCTTTAGATATTTAAGTTTATTTGTGAATTGCATCTACAGATAATTGAAAATTTTAAGTAGCATAACATGCAATAAACGTAATAACACAAATTAGTCCGTGCGGTGAGACAAAAATTGAATTTGTACTAATATATGAATTAAATAAATAGCAAATAAATAAAATAAATTAATACTATGATACACATATTAATTTTATTATTAAAGTATTACCGGTACGTAGAAATAGCATCAGTGAAAATAGCATGTCAATTGGTTTTGTGCACTGTATAGTGCATGGATAGACAGCAAGTTTACTGGTTCACATGTCCTAATCATCTCTTGGTTGCGCACTCATCAATTGCTGGGATGTCAATTAATCCGCATAGTGCATTGAAAAACATGCTTTAAGCACTGGTTGAAAACATAAGAAAAACAACGCTCACGAATAATCATCTCTGAAAACACGAATTGAATAAAATGTCGCCACGATGATCATAAGAGAGTATTAAATTGATTTTCAAAAGCGTGGTTTTCATAAAGCCAAACTCGAAATAAAACTTTTGAAGCATGCAAGTTTTAAAGCAATGTAGGCTATGAGCACAGTTAAAAAATATAAAAAGTTTCATATAAAGCTGCATTCAACAGCTATTACCATGTACAGAAGCCAAAACTGTGTATCCTGTCAGTTTGGCAATTCAGCTATTCATGTGATATTAGAAGATTAAGTAATTATCTTCAAATAAATTGTTATTAAGTAATTATTCAAATAAGTTCACTGGTTCTTTTTCAAGTGTCCTCAACATTTTTGTCATTACCGCAAAAGTACACAAATATACAAGATTAACAATTTGCAGTCAGTGTGAGAGAACAAAGACATACCTTCACTAATTGTTTTGCCTTGAACATTCGCTCACCTCACTGCTTACATGGTGTCTATATATTTCAGAAATTCAGCTATTCATTTGATATCAGAAGATTTATTTAGTAATGTACAACATAAAGTATGATAGTAATTTAGTAATGCACTGCAGTATGTATAGTATGAACTGAGTATCATTGCACGAATGTGACTATCAAATCTATCTAAGCATCAAATTACACTTGCATGTATATAGAAAGTGTGGAATATAAAGCCTAAAAGTCCGGCAGCCAGAGCGAGTATCTGCAGGGAACGAGGCCGAAGATGAGACTTTCACAGCATGATGCACAACCTATGCCTACTACGAATCTGCGCGTCTGTCGAACACTAATACGTTCCTCTTCTTGTCAGACATGATCAAAGAAAACACACACGGAAAATGGGACGGAGATTGCAAAAATGAAATTTTCTATATGTTCTTTGACTAAGCGAACTAAGTCTAAGAGAAAACATAGAAAATATTGAACACCGATAAAGTGGTCCAGCATGTTGGTGTTCGCCGACAGTAGGAGGCTTGCTAAATCTCAATGTGTGTAGCTTCGTAGATGAATATTCATGAACATAATAAGGAATGACCTGAAGACAATCCATGACAATCCATTGCATAAATATATGTTCTTCCTTTTGTCGTGTTTGAAAAGAAGAGGAAC
Source organism: Prostheceraeus crozeri (assembly GCA_907163375.1). Lineage (NCBI taxonomy): Eukaryota > Metazoa > Platyhelminthes > Polycladida > Euryleptidae > Prostheceraeus > Prostheceraeus crozeri. Next base: position 284,281 of record CAJQUW010010840.1, read on the forward strand.
TAACTAGAACTTGGCAGACGTGTAGATTCGCAGAAAGCTTGGGGTGTACATCATTCTGTGAAAGTCTCATTTTCGACCTCGTTCATTGCAGAAACCCGTTCTGGCTGCCGGACTATAAACCAATGATGTTTATTGCTTAGCTTCATTAAATTTGACAGAGGACATTTCTCAACTACGAAGTGGTTTTAAAACAAGCTTTTCATTTATTAACAATATGGTCATTACTTACTTTTTCTGTTGTTGAGTTGCGCTATAAGAATTTGACGTGAGGTAACTGAAAATTGAGAAAACAAACAACATTTTTGATGGTTTCAGTGTTTCAAGTTTCAAAAAGGAAGCGCATCTTCATAACGTCAAGTATCACTAATGTCAAGCCTGCCAATCTATATGATGCCACCGGTCGGATATTGTACTTTAGTGATGTGGTCATCACTTACCGACTGTTTGTTTGTTGACTGCTGGTTTGGGAGGTGAAGCTGGAGGTGGATATGCAAATCGAGAAAAACAACTCATTTCATGAGAAATATTCAGCTTCACTTCCAAGTTGTATTTCAGCAAAAATGAAAGCAAAAGTAAATGAGCTGAAACTCAATCGATTCTCATGTCTCACAATCATGTCGCACATTGACGTGCTATACATCATTCGAGAGCTTGCATTCTCAGTTTTAAAATGAGCAATGACAGACTTGCGTCTGTTATTGTATTTCCTGAGCAGTGCTCAAAATGAGTGTGATAATTATTCAATGAGTGTGCATGCATAGAAGTAGATAATACAAGTAGTATACTTTCTATGGCATAGTTAATTTCTATGTGCGTATGAGATACTACTCGCACATCGCATAAGTAGATCCATCATTGACATCTTTGGAATTTTGGAACGGCAATTCAATTCATTTGCAGGCATAGAAATTAACAATACCATAGAAAGTCCTAGAATGGAAATTGCATGAAAACTATGGCGAACTTCGGGGGAACTTAGCTGATGCCTAGCAGATTTATGTTTTGGTAATTAAAATTGCTTCCCAACACATAGACTTCTGTCCCCCCTCCCACTGGCGAATTTTTTGAGTCTTTCTACGTATTATGCCGAAGGATAATAAATTTGGAACAATACTTTTGGCGTGAGAGATTATTTTGAGATTTGAATGTTTGGAATATTTTGGCTGATTTCGGTAAATATTCACTTCTAAAGTATACAGACGTATTGCGGCCTCAATTCTTGATGAAATATGTTGAGATCACATGAAGGATTCGTCCTATTATTGAAATATCTACATATTGCAATATTTATAAGTCAATATTAATATATTGAATTATTGGAAATATTTACAAAAATAGAATCTTTGAATTTGAAATTATCTGCTTATTATGTATGTATGTTTGAAATTGACTTTTTATTATTTTGCACTTTTTTGTTCTGCATCTGATCAACAAATTTTCAATTTTTTCAACCTCAGTCTCGACAAAAGTCAGCGAATCGGGTTGTTTCTTCACCTGCAGAAACTAAACAATGAAATGTGCGATTTTAGTTATATTTGAGCTGAACTAAAAGTTTGAATTATTTGACCTTTGACCTCATCTAATACAATGATGTACTCTCAGAGCGATCAATCATCATCGTTTTGCTAACCACCTTAACCAGATCTTTCGATTAGTGTATGGCTTATTAGTTTTTGTTGTCATTTTCCCTTTCAAATAGTGATCAAATGGAAATTTGTCAAAAATTGGCTGTTTTTGACCTTCAACCTTCACCTCAACCCAAGGATGACCTTAGAAATAAAACTGATACTCAATCCCCTTTCAATGCACTTTCGATTGATGTGTGGTTTTGCAAATTTGCTGGAATATTTTGGGAGATCAGCAGGGGGTAGAGGGGCGCGTTCGGATAAGCACCACAGTGTGGTAAGGGCTATAGTTGAGTGTCTAGTCAGAAGACTAGATGCATACATTTTGAGGTCACATAGCCTCCAGCGCAACGGCTCATTCAAAACTTCTTTCACGAATCATTCACAATCCTACACGTACTTGCTGTTGCTTTAGTGATGATCCTATACAGATGGGCGGCTCGCGATTTGTCCATTCCGTGAGAAGTCATGATTTTCTCCATTGTTTCTATACCTGAAATGAGAAATTTCCAATTTTGCATATACGAGATCAACTCTCATACCCTTCGCAGCTCACAATGTGACTTGAAAGATAAAGGAGACTATCAACTTACTTTTTACGCAGTTTGTTGCACCGTTACCTAGAAGCAGAATTTCAGAAATAAATTAGTAATTATTATCAGAAAACTTCTAGAAACCTACAAAGCTTACTCAATCAACAATCAACAAGAGATTTCAACATTCAACGTTCACACTTCAAAAATTCATTCTATATGATAATTTAGGGCATATGTGAAGAATTTGCATGGGGACCAGCTAAAAACGTCAAATATATGGAGCGTTTCATAAATAATTGCATAAAAAAGCAATTATGTGTTATGTATATATAGTATTATGTAATTTATATATTTTTAAACGGTATTTTTGTGCAGAAGCTGTGACTCACTTCTAAGAAATTTTTCATCATTTGAAACCAGGGCTGGTAAAACACATATTTTTTCGTAATTAATCAAAAAACGAAGTTTTTCCCATGAATCACGCTGTCACACAGGAAAAGTGATAAGGAGTCGTCCATCGGACACACGGCATGAAATTATACGGCTGATGAAGTTCACTTCCCTCTGCTGTGTTCCATCAGCCGCGAGACTGTTCTAAAGTTGGTAAGATGATATCTGCAAGTCTTGCCTGGATCTGAAAAACCACATCTTGCTCTGATCCATAAATTTTGTATCAATGTGTGATTGATCACGTGATTTCTTTATGAAGACATGTTACGTAACCTCCTCTTTTGCAAATTTGTGTATGATGGCCACAAAAGATCTAGCGCAGGGGTGCACAGCTTGTTTTTGTCGAGGGTCAATTTTTTGAGGAAAGTATTGGCGGGCCACCTTCATATTTCATTTTTGATTTGTGCAATTTTGCAGGCAGCATTTCTACTTTGTTGTTCATCTTGACTTCAATTGTAAATTATTTGCAAATACTTTAAGTTTAGGACAATATATAAACAAGTGAAGAGTCCACAGAATACAAGCTTGCATAATCAGTTTTGCACAATCCTTATATAATTATATGGACATCTCCATTATCCATATTGTTCTTAAAAAGAATTTCCTGCCCAGTGAAAGTTTTCAGAATTCGCAAGTGACGTAAATATCATAAATAGTCGTGTATTAGTACTAAGATCTGTGAATGCAAATGCACATTCAATGAAAAACACATTACCGGTTGATGAAACACTATATCAATGAATGTCAGGTAAAATTTTTTCTTCCGATTGTATTTCATTTTTCATTTCGCGATCTCGCATGGACGGCAAAATATTTTGTGAAATCGGGCGAGGCTTTCGCACGGCATGTAAATGGGTGGTGGGTTAAAATAGATCATTTTTATTATTAAGAATCGGCTACTGGTTTTAATATTGGTGGTCAATATAGTGACGCAATGTTTATTCACTGATCATAATTGCAATGCTATGACACCTGATGTGTGATCGTGCAGGCTTGATGCTGCCAAGTGACACGGTCGCACAGTTGCGACTCGAAGCTCAGTTGGTAGAGCAAAGGCCTAGTAAACCTGGGGTCGCAGGTTCGAATCCTACCAGCAACACATCATTTGCGTGGCAATTTGATCTATCGTCTAATTCATTTCATTGTTGTTGATTTGATAATAATACTTAAATTGATGACTACTTACAAGCATCCATTAGCTTTTCGATTGTGTCCACGTAATCAATCTCAAGCACTTTAGCTGCATCACTCTTCGTCAAGTAACGTTCTATTGTACTCTTTTGGCACATGATTTGGCGCATCCAGACATCTGCAAGATGATGAGCAAGATGAATAAATGACATATTTGTAGGCAACACGGTCTAATGGTATTATTGTGATAATTCGTCGCACTCAAAATCTATTTAAGTGCTTCGCACATTACATTTCCTTAGATGCATGCTTATGGCTGAATCTCCTTTCATATGTTCATCCATTCATTGGTGAAATCTCCCAGATGCTGAGCATCAGGATCAATCCGACAAGTAAAACAATATCACAAGACAAGATCTCAGCAGCATACGAGTAGGTGTGGCATCTTTGAGGACACAATGGCAAATCGCTTTATCAAGGAATACCGAGTGTTTCAAAAGTTTTAGTGCGAGATGTATTTCATATTCAAAGACCCAGAAAGTCGTAATTCCAGTTAAATATATATCGAAATGTCATTCAAATGCATTTTCTTTAAAACCATGACATAAATGAATGCGTATTTTAAAATCTTTCATTGAGTCGCAATGCATTTTTAGTGGGATTTCATTGGATTTTTCTTGAATCACAGACCTTAAGGACTGCAATGAATCAAGGCGCATGTTGTTGGCAAAATCCAGAGATTTAAGGTGCGGCCAACACCAATAATCACAGGGAGTAAAGTCTGAACTACTTGCCTGCCATTCTATCGGGCTCCGACGCCCAAACCACCAGCCACTCAATTTACAGTCAAGAATTTGTCTCACCTTTACCGCGTAATGAGAAGAAGCTCCATCCTGTTAATAACGCATTCTTGGCTTTCGAGCGAAGTACGGAACGATGTGACTGTTCAAGAATTCACACGATCAGCGTTCATTGCTTGTTCTGAGATATCCAAACCAATGAGACCATTCCTTCCGATCGCTGCCCAAACAGTGAGATCTCTGGTTGCATGGGGTTTACATTGTAATGTCCAATGAGGATTCTCAAATGACCAATAATGGGCATTGTGCTTATGAGTGCTTCCTGTTAGATAGAAATTACACTAATCAGAAAAACAATTTTTCTGGACCACGCAGGATCGACGCGAATTCAATCAATTGTGATTTCACAGAGTTGCAGCATTTTGTCTTCATCACCATCGGATAGAATTTCACAGCAACTGTCCTTGTACGTCATCATCCCATCTTTCTTCAAGCAACGAAAAAGACTAGGAGTAAAAATGTCATTATCCCGGGCAATTTGACGAACTGAAGATTGTGGACTTTCTTGGACTACCTCCTCCCGAACAAGCTCTACTGTATCGTCTGCAGAATCGTCCCGATCTCGGTCTATCGTTGGATAAGGATCAGGCTTCCAAAAGTTTTAGTTTCCAGTCATTGATTTGCGATCTTGAAGGTGCTCTGTAAATCGCTCAGTACCAATCACACACGAAGGATGCATACCAAAATATTTTTTTGGTATATTTCTGCATCTATTTGCATTCTTTTCGAATGTTATTTCAAGTGTGGTTTGCTTTACATACTAAAGCCATACCAGCACAATGTTGAAAGAAAGCATCAATGATGTCTAAAGTATGTTGATTTAAGGCCTTTTGTCAATAAAGATCACACTAATGTTGCATGGTACTTACTACTGTTTTCTAAGTAGTGAGGTAATGACATTCAAGAGTCAAACATACAATACTGAATTCGATTTTAATACATGTAAGTCTAAGGCATTTTATAAATAATCAATAAGTATTCAACCATCAACAATTATGCATTATGTAATTTTGAAATTGCGCATATCAATCCGAAATAAAAACACATTATAATTTGTGAACGCAAAAATAGTTGTGTTTGAGATATATAAGTCAACATGGTTGGACAAAAGATATCGTTTGAATGAATGGACGTTAATCGACTTGGTCCATTAAGTAGAGCTATCCAAGCGTATGTTAATGTTACTAGACAAGTAGCAACGACGACATACTGGTAGAGCATAAATTTCACAGTAACACTATTCTAGTTGATACCACATCATCGAAAAGTAATATTCACGACTGGTACTACTGAAAAATGTTATTTGACAGTAGCATGTAATATATACATATTTTTTTGCTATGTGACTAAATCTTGACATACGAGGGGCGTACGAATGAGGCCGAATTTGGATCGGATCACGTATATAAAACATACCAACAACTCGTGTTTCATTGTAAAACAGCCAATCACAGATAGAATAGTTCGCATCGCTGCATACCAATCACATGCGAAAGTAAGTGAGATTTCGAGTGAAAAACATACCAGATCCTGCAAACATATGAGAATCTCGTATCAAACGTTAGTTTCAAATTGTATGTGAATTTGGTATATGTTTGTATGCAATTTTCGTATCCAGCAATTTACAGTGTGGAGCACGATTGCACTTTTCTTGAAATTTTCTCTGGCTTTCTCCTCCAATCTCATGCGCATGAGCCCAAGCGCAAAACATCACTTTTTCCTCGAGAGAATACATTTTGAATGACGTATTGATTAAACCGCTACCGTTTACTTAGCTGTAAATTCAGTGTGACTGAACTCAAATTTTGAATTCAATATTCAAATAGTCAACACATCATACATCATAACTCATTCATACACAGACATCTATAATCAGCATTCAATGCTAATCGAACTAAACGAATTGATATCCAGCAACTTTTTCGTGCTAACAGATTTCTAGAATAACTGGGAATACCTTCTCATAGCTTAGTTCAAAAAAAATATCTGAAGCGAGGTTGTATTAAGACTTTTGAAACACCAGGTATATGACTATCAAAGTACACATGGAAATCGAATTGTTTTCCTATTGACTGTACTGATGAAAACACATTCAAGATGCTATATCCGAGGTTTTACAAACTTATGAGCAGCACACTATGATAGCTCACGTAATAAGCACAGCCACATGCATGGCTTTGAAACAATGTGCAAAGCACAGATTGAAAATCATCTTTAAAAGGCATCGTTAGAAAACTGTTATAATCGTAGGTCAATGAAGTAAGCATGACTAAGTCTGAGTGTATAGGAATCAGACGCCAAATGCGAATTCTGGTCGAGTTTCTGCTGATCTCATAATTGTTATGTTTTTAAATCATGACAAGTATCACAATTTTTCTTCAATTTCAAACACGATTTGTGGAAGTTTTGAATGATTGTCAACTCCTGTAGAGAACGAACCACTCGTCCTCCTAAGGATTTAGTAGCTTTATCTTCAACTTAATCTCAAGCACTTTATGAAATGTCTGGTGCTTTTTATCAAATGACCAATAAAGTTATCCAAATTGATACAAGAGAAAACGAAAATCTGGGAATAGGTCAAATGTTTATTTCGATAGAAAATAAAAAAAGTTTATCAATTATGCTGAGTTCCGATACGTATTTCAATGACCAGCGGTAAATATCATTAGGGAGCATACATTACATACCTCTACACCTACCCTTACAAGAATTCCTCATGATTTTTCATGAGAATTTTTCTCATTTATGTCTCATGAAATTTCATGCGGATTTGGAACGTTTTCGCATAAATTATCTCATCAAATTTCATGAGTTTCTCATAAAAATCTCATTAATTAGTTAATTAACAGATGCTCTTTCGTACTTCTGAGTTTATTTTTCTGGCAATGAGTTGTTGAGACTTTCTTAGCCTCACTACGCTGCCCCTGAGCATTTCCACGTCATGTCCACAATACTACTTCAGTATTCGCAATAATGAACCAAGATTGTTACTACGATAAGATATTGAACTGTGATCAACTGATCACGAACATCTCTATCTTCAACATTTTGCATTCAACATCTAATTGTAAAGTCAAATTATATATGCATCATTTCGAGAAGGCTGATGCAGATCGCTAGGATATATTCCACATTGCTGCTTTTTATCCTTTATAGACTAAACTTGAAGATTCTTGTCGATTAAATAAGCTTTCTTATGACTCTTTCATTTCGCAGCCAGCATGAATACTTTTCTACTTATAGACTTATTCTCACAAAAACCTCATGAATGCTCATGATTTTCCTATGAATGCATCATGAGATATTATCCTCATAAATGTTCTCATTACCACTCATCATATTCTCATCAAAACATCATGAGTGAAATATTTTCTTATGAGAATATCATGAGACTCATCATAACCTCATGAGCTCTCATAAAAATCTCATGAATCCGCATTAACTTTCATGAGTTCACATGAAAACATTTCGTGAGGGTAATGATGTTGATCGGTGGTCAATAAAATGCGCACATCATTATATCAATTAAATATTTTGCATAATTTGTCACATACAGTAGGGAGGGATATATAGGTAGAGTATCGACTCAAAATGTTTATATCAAAAGATTCAGTTTTTTGCGGAGATTACGTTCCCGTGGTCTAAAAAATTATTTGAGCACTTTTGAAAAAAGTCAAAATTTTGCCAATTTTTATACTGACTATATAAGACTTGACTCTAATAATAATAATAATAAGCGTATATTTCGAAAACAATAAGATAATACAAGAAATCTCCAATGGAAATCGGGGAGATTGACGGAAACATCAGTACATTATACAGAGATAAGTTAATGAAGTAAAAAGTCAAGTCGAATTGTTGTAGCACATAGAACAGGATAACACAAATCCATTAAGTCTTCGCATGGTTTTTACATGAGGAAGAATCAGTCTTTTACTGCGCTGTGATAAAGGAGGAAGGAGTCGATGCAGAATATGATTCGAATCGTTCAATGCCTGGTTAAACAGACGCATGGAAAGTTCTTTCCGACGTTGACACACATGGAACATAGAGCAATTATCACAAGTGTTAACATTAGCACCATGAATTATGCGAAAAGCCCTTTTACACAGCATCTCGAGCTTTGAGCTCTGGACAATACCTGGATTAAGGAAAACAGGAGACGCATAATCAATTATTGAACGAATGATGGAGTTAAACACAAGAATGAGCTGATCATGGTCTAAAATAGGCTTCAGAACACGTAAGATGTAAAGACGCTTTGATACATTTGATGACACATGTGCAAAATGATCTGACCAATTCAGATTGCTGTTGAAAATAAGTCCCAAAATATTAAGACAACCAACAGTTTCTAGATCACTGACACGTTGCAGAGGTGAAGCAGAAAAGTTGATATCGAGAACTTTTGTTTTGTCTTCATTTACAAGCATTCTATAGTTTGAACACCAAGATTTAAAGTGTTTATCATACTACTCTCCTGTATAAGTAGCTTCAAACAAGGTGGATATCAAAAGGAATGAATATTTTCTGAAAAGCATCCAAGCTAAGCAGAAATCAAGCTGATTATCAAGGGAATTTCAAGCTCCCCATTATAATGAAAGTCTTCATGAAAAAGTCGCGATATATTGTTCGTGCTTTCTTGGCTGAAATGTCAAGTTTTTAATTCAATTTTCACCGCCTTGATTTTATTATTCACTAAATTCATGTTTCACTTCTTGAATCTGAATGGTGATGTGGACCCATTTAATCTTTCAAAGTTAATTGAAATCATTGTCTTTGAATCTAGATTTTGCGATGCTAGTGGCAGCTGTTGCCTGATCACGCTGAGGAAGATTCTCTTGAGGCTCAGCATGAAAGCAACAGCAGGCCATCGAGTTGCTAATTTAACTAACATTATCTCACCAAGCCTGTCATGACATGGACGATCTGTAAAATAATATTATTTTCTTCTGCTTTATGCTATAATGATCAGTCAATTCCGTTGAAAATCTTCAAAACTGCATAAATGCGCATGTCTCACATTTGGAAACAATTCCGAGTGTATCTCCTTTGAGTTCATTTAATAAAATCGAAAGTGAATACACATTGGGGATTTAATAAATGCGGAGTTACCACTCTACCTAATATACCTACTCTATAATTTGTCAACTTTTATTTTTTATATCGAAATAATCACTCGGCCTACTCCTAGATTTCCAATTTCTTCTATAATGTACGGTTAAGTCATTTTCTACACAAAGCGATGCTTTCCCCACATATTGCAGCATATCGTTAGAATTTGCAATCGATAAACGTTCAAGCAAGCATTTTGTCATGAATCGTATGAGTAATTCCAATCAAGTTAGGTCTACATAAACGCATGTGCTTGTACTTCTCCGTTTCAAATTGAAGCAATTAAACATTGCGAATGTTATGTTAAATAAGTAGACTAGAGTTGCATCACATTGTTCATAATTAATTGACATATGTTAGTAGAATTTAATGAATGACAAAATTTCATCTAGATTTAATGGCGGGCAATTTTCGCTTTCAGCGCATTGCCTTTGCCTTCTAGATTGACTGAAGTAAAAAAAACAGTCGAATTAATAAAAAAAGCACGCTTTCTTCGTCGTAACCATCAACAATCAAAAAAAGCATCTTGAGCCTACCATTGTACTTCAGTTTGCATCTCACCAGTGTTTGATATTGAAATTAGCATGTTTTCACGTCTTCACTGAAAGCATTGCGCTGTAAACAACTATTGAAATTAGCAGCAGCTAAAATAGAGCTTTTGAAAAAGGCTTAACTGCTTTTTTACTGTCAAAATAGGAGATATCCGAAGCCACATGTACCTCATGTTTATTTTTAGCTGATTTTAATTTTGTCGTCATCACTCATCAATTTATGACATCATCAAACTTATCTGATATTAGTAGATATTTTCTGTTTAGTTTATGGAAATTTTAACGGCCTTTTGTGTTGTACAGTTTACAGTGTAGTGTTACTGCTGTACTGTCTGGCCCACCAAGCATGAATGGCAATCTACACATGTCAAACGCCGGCATTGCGATAACCACATGATGTCTGATGTCTAAAGAGAATAACAACTATAAGTCAATAAAAGTCACGAACACAATTGATTGCCCGACCACACTTGCCAGACCCAGGAATAGAACCGAGGTCTGCGGTGGAGACGAGCTCGCACCTTCTTCGCTTGGCCATTCTGACGATACAAAAGGAATTCGAGTGAAGAGAGAAGTCATCTCTAACTGACATCGACAGTTTGTCTTATTAGTTTTGAAAGAGTGCTACCAGCATTCATTTTATAGCGTGATAGCATATCAGCATGTCATTTGACTACATACACTAGGTTGTCAACAAAGTTCACAAGCTGTCGATATCACTTGGCGATAATTTTACGATTTGTTGTTACTTTAGCAACGTAGCTGTTTCTAAATGTATAGGCATTAATAATATACATCACTGAATTGTCTTATTTTGAAATGTATAACCCTAAGGAATAGTGTTGTTGATTCATTGGCGCAATCAAAGTTAAACTTACCTTTCATCGCACAATTGACTAACGTTTTCACTGGTCCATCTTCCATATCTTTGGTACATTTAATAACCATATTCGGATCTAGAAACAGACAAGAAGCAAAGTGAGGCATGTTTACTGTAGAAGCAGGCTTCTGTATAAGAAATCAATCACACGAGACATTAGGAAATGACAAAGTATGAATAAATTGTCAGTAATTGCTAAGCAGTAAGACGATCAGGTTCAGATTCAATGACATAGCCCGTTCACCGAGCCGTGGGCGTCCCTCGAGGATCGTCAATCCACGCCTTTCTCCGTCTTCCTCTCTTCGCTCGTCCTTCTACTTCGTCTTCGATAGTCGCCAACACCAGGCTGCCGGGTCTCCGCTTCTAATGAGAGTTTGCGCATTTCCTCCACTTGATAGTCTCCAGCAGTCCATTGTTTTCTGGCACTTCCACTTTGTTTCGCATCCATTCGCTTCTTTTCCGCTGACACCAGCTGATCTCAATGAGTCTTCTCCACCAGGCCCACATCTCGAACGCATTGATTCTCCTTTCGTCCAGTTTTCTAAATGTCCAACTCTCTGTTCCGTACGACGCGATGCTCCATATCAAGCTCTTCATTTAAGTCTTTAACTGTTTAGCAGTTTAATATTTTGAATTATCCACTTACCCACCATCACCAGGTACATTCTTCTATTATGGTCAGCTGCAAACAAACAAGAAAGAAATCTTAGCAACTGGCTATCAGTGCACAACTCTGGATAACATGCTAGTCAAATTAAAAGAAAGGGAATCACAGGAAGTGTGAAAGTGTTACCCACTTTCGGGTAGGAATTTTCTCCAAGTAAGATCTCGCAAGGACAACGAGATGACAAGATTGACTACAATGAACCCTCTACAGCAGAGAAATCTCACATCTTCCCGTGAAAAATCAAAAGGTAGAAAGTAATTTCATGGAAGCAAGGATATATATATAAACCAAAAAAGCACTCAAGGAAAAGTCAGAAGTACCAAAATTCCCGACCGATTTCATCCTGATCTAAGCAGGCTAGTCATGGGAATGAAAATGATTTATTCAACCTCAAATATACATAAAATGAAACATAGAAATTATTCTGTTTTCTTTCAATAATGAGCAAAAAAGATTTGCTCCAAGGGACAACAAATATTTATTGCAGTCGTGCGGGCTTTCGACTGTTGGTATTAATCATGCACATAAAGTGATCAGCAAAAAAGATTAAAGCAATAAATAAATTATATAAATCAATAAATCATTAAAGCCATGTATCGCAGCTCAAAGGTCAAAAATGCAAAGGAAGCATGCTATTAAAAGGAAAAAAGGAGAGAGAAAGGAAAAAATAATGCTATAACTAAATTATAGATGTTTGTTTGCCAATTTGAGCTGATTTTTCGCCAAGTGAAATAGTGAATGTTGTAACAACTTGTTAGTGGTAAGTAGTAATGTTCGCATATTACCTTCACATGAAAATAGATTGTATACTCAGTTTGATCTGTTAAAAGGTAATCCTTTTTAATTCACAAAAGGTTAAACTAAAAAAATATTTATTTTACATAAATGTCTAGTAAATACTGTGCTATTATTTAAACATTTTGTTATTGTTGTAAATTATTGAATGTCAAGAGATGTTATGCAAATTGATACAAGCGGATTATCTATTTACTTATCATTATCTTAGAATGTGATAGTCTGCACTTATTTCTTAGATAGATTAGCAGATTAGCCATTACGTGGGCAATGGCAAGGAGATGAAGGATAAAATTGAGTTGAGGCGGATTACTAGAGAAAATAAGAGAGAAAGTCAAAAGTAAAAGGTGGCATAGGCCTATGGAGCGCATTTTCGCCAATTGTCACCAGCGAATATGCCGCATATATGACTGAACTGTAGCATGGTACTGTGTAGCTGACATCCGCCAGTCTTTCGCATGATTCGTTCCCACAAGTTGGAAAAGAGTCGTCCAATGATGCTAGATGCTGACAGAATCCTTTGGACGGATTGCTGGCGGTAGGAGTGCCAAGATGACATATATCTTAGTAAGAGGGTTAACAACAAGGTACGCGCAACATTCACTAAGAGATTCCGAAATTCTGAGGTCGGCGGGAATTGAGTTGAATTCTCTTCTAGAGGTCACTATCTTCAGATTTTTTCTCAACATCAGGAAATGCTTTGGTTTTTAAATGATCTAGCTGTGACTTTCAAAAAATTTAATTGCATGGCGCACATTAACAAATACACCAATTGAATGTGCTTCATCTGCAAGCAAATCCGATGATGCAACAAAATCAAATAGCATCATTCAAATCTATATTCAGTTAACTTTTCCTATATAATTGGAACAAGCATGCGTCAATGGTACTGTACCGCAATTTTCGGAATGACATTGTATGGAATTGTGGGATCATTGCGACATTGAATCAGAGGGGGGAGGAGGCTCGTTACCTCCGAGTGTTCAGAACTTAAAATAGCACGGGTAAATTAGGGTTAAGCCTATATTACGACACAATCCCATATAACCTGCATTTATCAGCAAATGTAAAATCTTGCTGTTTATGCTTATAAACATAATGTCCTTCTTGCATTCAGCTGTTAAACCAATGAACTTTTATGAATTTTTAACCATGGAGTGGAACCATAGAAGTGCGAACTAGAGCCGATATGCACATTGAAAATAATATTTGGTAGTGGACATGCACTGTCGCAACAATGAGAAGTTCTACACATTTTCCCATTCCATTTAAAAATGTTCTATTCAGTTTAATGCATGTTCCATTCTATTTAAAAATGTTCTATTCAATTTAAAACATTCAGTTAAGAACGAGCTCTATTCTATTACAAAAACAGTATGACAGTCGTCAACTCATCAATGTAACTAAATATCGTATTGCAAGTCTCTCTTATCCACAACATAGGCGTAAACTTCAAAAAACTTTACCAAATGAAATAGACTAACTAACTCAGTACTTGATATTATCTCCTGCTATTCATACCAAACACACGGAGCGAGCGAGTATCTTAGCATAAAAACGTGTAGATCGCGCACCCAAAAGAGTGTGCGTGTATGATGCATGGGATGATGGCGCGCTAAACCGATCTAAAGATTCTTACTTTTGCTATTGTTCGATTTCTAAGAATGACGCTCCGATTCAACGCTCCGCTCCGACAAGACTTACAATACGGTGTCACATTGGTGAATTGATGAACACTTTTAAAATAAAATACTTCATTATTTATTGTTTTTCATGATCCTTATTAGGAATATCCGTATTATTTTATTCAGCAGATTCCATGTTGTACATGTATCATGAAATATTATGATATCATTGATTATTTCGATGTCATTTTGTTTTTGTGGTAGAATAGACCTCGTTCTTAACTGAATGTTTTAAATTGAATGGGACAGGTTTTGATCTGAATAGAACATTTTTAAATTGAATGGGACAGGTTTTGAACTGAATAGAACATTTTTAAATAGAACGGAACATACTTTAAACTGAATATAATATTTTTAAATAGAATGGAGCAGGTTTTAGATAGAACGGAACAACTTTTAATTAGAATGGAAAAAGGTGTAGTGGTTGATTATAGTTAGGTACTTTGTAAAGAATAATCCAAGGGCCTGCAACTAATTAGATTCTTCCAAAGATTCCCAAGATTCTTCCTGACATTGAAACAGATCAGTGCCAAATCGAGCAGCTGCAATGACCAGCTATTGACCTCTCAGTTTTCCACCAACTTCGGTTCTCTAAAGTCGGATTTCTATGGTTTTAACACTGCTAAAAATTATGATCCTAAAGTTCTTACCTGTATATGATCTTGAATATCTTGCAACCCTTCTGGCGAATACCGGACCTAAAAAGTAAGAGGAATTCTGTATGCTGCTACAAAATGCACAATTTATGATGTTGTGAAAATGCTTCAGTTTGACATAGTTAAGCAGAACTGGGAAGAACCAAGCTTTGCAGAATTATCAAAATCTGTTTTTCCTTTACAATGTATGTATCGGATATATTTCAATCAGTGTAGATCATCCTTAAGTAAATTAATTGACAAACAAGTAATGTATAATTTAAAATAATTCGACTTTTTCATTTCTATGCTGTATATTTGAATTATTTTTCAGTTATAATACAATTTATTTTTGTAGTATGATATTGAGGTTCAAGAGTCAAACTTTCAATATTGAATTCGATTTTATTACACGGAAGTGTAAAAGTTTTTATATATAATCAATAAATGCACAGCTATGAACAATGTGCATTATGTAATTTTTAAATTATGCTAAATGATAATACATTTATAATCAGTGGCGTCGCGTGCTCCTAGAACATAGGCCTTTGCTCGGCATTGGAATACATGCTATTTCTATACCAGACATTTTTTATGTTCCAACATTAATTTTCATAAAAGCTGAATTTTCAATAACAAATCCCGAACAATTTTTAAGACCAAGTGAATTTGTACATGAGAAGTTGATTGCTGATGTCGCTTAACCGACTTCCTTAAGGAGCTGAGATTACTATATCCCCTCTCTGTCCAGACCACATTTTCTTGAGAAAAAGGGAGGCAAGGCCAACAGTTTCTTGCGTTTCTCACGGCCACCAGTCAGCCACTCACATG
>CAJQUW010010841.1:0-25699 GCA_907163375.1 Prostheceraeus crozeri
GGTAATCGTACAGGCAAAAAAGTAATAATAATACCATAGAAATTACGTTATATACATATACAGTTTAAATCTATTAACATAATTGAACGAACTTCAATTTATTTGAAACCGAACGCAGCTTGAGGCATTTTTTAATTAACATAACATGATTCAATGCTCGTGGAACACGATATGCTTTGCATAGTATTTGCCTCCTGCATGATACTGATTCTTCATTGGTAGAAATCAATTAGAATCGCTATGCATGCAATACAGAAGTACCATGCAACAACCATACCACTTGTTAAATGCACTGATGTAATCAATGAAGGTAATAGCAGGCGTTAATCGTAATATTGCATGCTTTTGTGTATCGTTCAATTCGATATTACTAATTTCGCCACAAGCAGGCCTATACACCTGATATCAGAGTTAATTACCTACTTTAACGACAGAGGTATGTACTAGACGTAATAGTATTAGACAAATCTCCTATTTCTCCTCAGGGGTAAAAGCTCTAATGGTCATGGCATATCGATCACATTGCTGATTGTGGCGAGATTGAATTCCGGTTATTGCGCCATTGAGGCAAACTTTGGGTGATCGATCCTATTGATTATTGCCCAGTCATTTGTACATGCTAAGTCACTTATAGTTTCTCCGTTAAGATGTATGTAAATAAAAAATCGATAAAAGAATAATTTTTGGTAGGAGGTACTTAGTTTTAATCCTTTTACTCCATAACTTTTTTAGCCTATTGGTATCACCTAAATCCCCAACTAATGCCACGTTCAGTCATTTTGACGCGCTATCGTGTGACTTAGAGCGTGTCGTTAGGAGGTAACAGAACTTTTTTCCTCTGTCAGGAGTACTATTGTATCAACCAATTCATTGGCATCCTCAATAATACCCTGTTATTGGCTTAAACACATTAACCTTCTGCAATATTGATAAGAATTTTCTAAAAATTAGAAAGAACGTTGACAACCATTCACTTCTATTCCAAAACAGATCAAACACCAAAAATCATGCCATTTAAAAGGGCATCAAAATTACTGTAGGTGACAGCCACGGTATTCACTTCGTAATCCGAACACACACCAAACATCTGGTGTAAACTTCTTTCTTCTACCCCGTACATACCCTTAACACTAAAGTCAGAATTCGCGTGAGTCTATGCTGTAAAACATAAATGTTGAGAATACCAGGGCGAAGTTTATATTATTGCCGCTCGCCACGGTTTCTGCGCGCCGCTAACCTACGATAGAACCCAAGCATGTTCTGTCTCGCTGAGCATAAATTGATCCGTCACATGTTTACTCTATACATGCAACACTGAACCAATAGTCTATATAACAGGACTGCCAACTACTAACTTACATAACTGGTTGCAGCCACAGATTTAGACATCTCTCTTCTGATCCGTTTGACTAGAATGAACATAACTGCAACGTTATGAAATCACAAGCCGACTAAATAACATACATATCCGGAACAAAGAAAACCAGTTACATTTAAACCACTCCAAATTGTAATATTCGGACTGTGAATCAACCGGAATCTCACAGCAAAGAGACACAGCATGTCAATTCTAACAAAATTTGTAAACGTTTTTTTTCATGCGCCCTGCTAACTGTGTGAAAATTGTGTCGGAGCCCTACATTATCGAAAAAAAGTTTCGCAATGATCTGATTGCTTCGAATCTAAGGCCAGACTCTGCGTGCGATCGACATTGGAATATTAGACAATCCGAAAGCAGAAACGCACATATTTGTCCTATCTCTGCAATTTTAAAAATTGTTCTTTTTGTGCCCACGTATTATGCTTCACTCTTTCCCTTTTTGTGGGTATAATTTGTGCACTTCTACGCAAAGGACACAGATAAACAAGCAATTCGTGTTGCAGCAATATCCCGCATACCACGGATGTTTGGGTCTTGTGGAAGTACGCGTTGCACCGTGAAGGACCGTGATTGACTTGCATGTCCCCTAGTGTATCCATCTCTAAACTGTATTGCACTAGTGGACAGAATTGCAGAAAACAACATTGCAATTTGATATATGATTTTATGCGTTTAATATTGGTAATTTTTATTGTCATTTTAAAACACGATAATTGCAATAAAATGATACAATATATAAATTGGGCAATTTTTTGTAGTTTTTCGTTTGCGAAATTTTCATCGTTACATTTATCGCATCATCGATTCACCAGTGTTGCTTCCTTTACAAAGATTTTTGCTCTCTTCAGGATAAAAAATGAAAGCATTCATATCACTGCTACTTTTTGTTGATTATAATTGATATCACTGTAGTATACGAAAATTGTAATAAAAATACCTTAATGACTATATTGCAATATAGTCATTATAATACTATGTATATATATATATATATACACTCAAGGAAAAAATAAAGTACCCGGTTAGACATTTAACTCTATTTCGAAAAACAACATGACCGTGTAGCCTACTACTTGTGCTTCATGGTCGATCACAGGAGCATTATCAATTTACCTGTAAGTCACGAAACGCGCATGTACAGAGAAAACCGTCAATATTTCGTAAAACCACCTTCAGCATCAGTCTAAAAGCATCTTAGCAACGGTCTAAAGCTAAACGTGAGGAAAACAAAAGCTTGTTGACTATTGTGGTTGCTTCAAAGATGCTGTGAGTTGAGACTCTCTTCCCCTGCATCACTTTCAAGAAAGGTCAGATTCCTTGGGATTGTCTTGGATCGCTCCTTTGGGTGAAAGAGTCATATAAAGTATGTTGAGAAGAAATGTGCTCAAAGATTGTATATCCTAAGAAGGATGAAAGCCGTAACAAGCGATGACAATTCCCTAGTAGCCCAGCCATGGACACAGAATCCATGATCGATGATTCCAATAAATCCATGGAAAATTAAAAATTGAAAATCATTGTTGGTAAGCATGTTTAATGATTGGAAAGCTTATATGCATTGTCAAAATACATCGATCATCATTATTGAACCAAAAATACGCAATTATAATATCTTCAAAACTTGTATTGATGATTCATGCATAAATCTCGGTTAAACATTGATGATAAATTCACATTGATAAAATAAAGATTTCAATCCCTTTCAAATCTTATACAGTATTCCCGGGTTGAAAAAACCGAGATAATTTATCTAATGTATGACTGATGGTGATAAATTTTACAAATATTAGATAATTGTTTTATAAAACAATCAAATACTGCATATTTGATATTTTTTTAATAATTTCTGATACATTTTTGACTATTATTTGACAAATATTATCAGAATCACCTAAATGTTCATATCTGAAACATTTTACAAATATTTATAAATTAATTTGTCGATGGTAACAAAAATATTCCTGCATACTTATGTAATTGTTAGCATTAAACAGTGCAGTAAGCGTAGTTCTGAAATCATCTGTTTAGCTACATGACAACAATGTTTACGTCAAATGATTGAAAAATTACAACTTTTTATCACTAGCCACAGGGTGTCAAAACGGAACCGAATCTCCAAGACAAATACGTGAACAATGAATTGAACTTGAACAGTGTAACTTGCAAAGGAGCAGTGTCTGTGTTAATCTTCACATCACATTGAAGTCGATGAACATGCAGTTTGATTTCACAGACAAGCACAATAGCAGCACCCATATTCCCCATACTTCATTAATAATAGCAGCTCTACATTAATATGACGTTTGTTTCTTCCTTGCATGCCTTCAGTCGAGGACTTCTATGTAATACGATCGAGTGACGTTATAACAACATCAATCTTGCCTTACACGTAGGATCATTGCTTTATAGAGTGACTCACGCATAAGAGTGCACGTGCCCTCCGCCGTCTTTGGCGCGCACTGACTTACTTTGCTTTCTTTTAACAATGCGTGACCTTACTGGCCATACTGCTGCGCTCGTATCGATAAGCGCTCCTCAGTCGAACAAAGGGCTGCGAATTGTAAAGCTGTCACTGGATGTGCCAACGACTTTTCATGCTGATTCTTTACATTGGTAAACTATGATTTCGTGAAGCTCTTCGAATTAAACGAAATATGATAGAATGTGAATCGAATACCTGTGTGACTAAATTTCTGCCGATTCTCTCAAGTTTACGTGCTGGTAAGGAATAGAGCGGAGGCCACGTAAAAGAAGGTAAGACGATCACTCATGCTACAAACCAAGTTATTATTCCATGAAGTGTGAGTTAAATTGTATTTTAGCTGTAAACGTACACCTTCATGGTCTCCTTCTTTTTTGAAATAATGTGCTTGAGATTGTAAAAAAATTTAACATTTTTTCTAGACCTACCGGTGCTAAAGTTTTTGATTTAAAAACAATGAATATTTTTCTGAAATTCAGTAGGAAAGTTCAAGCGTCGCATGAATTATCACGTGAACATTTTTATAACTGTGCTTCAATTGAGGGTTCCATTTCTTTTTCTCACTCTGACCCAGGTTTCATTCGGGAATAGATATTGGAGAATGTGACACGGCTGTTTTAGAAGGTAGGAATTCAAAAACAGCTTAGTTTTACTCCTTGTTCATCCGGTAGATATAGTGCGTACTAGGTTTACAGCATCAAGTTTCAGTAGTATCAGGCAAGGAAACTAAGTAGGCCTATTGATAGAGGGTAACATTATAAATTGGAAATTAGTAAGATTTCTGTAATTTTTTAAGTGTCATGCTAAAATCATGAGTTAATGAAATTGAAAAACATGATATTAATATACTATAAAATGAACCAGCACATGAGGTCTTGAAATGAAACCTTATTTTCTCAACCACTGAAACGAATTTTAATTCGCACATTCTGCGGTCATGACTCAAATAATTCAGAAAGCAGCGCCACTGCTCTCGGTTTATACAGCATGTTTGAGACGAGTAGTAGGTGGATACTTGCTTTTTTTAGATGGGGCTGCATGAATCCAAATGGTCCCATCCCCTGATTAAGAAATCGGGCTCAAGCTATATACATTAGACGCTGACCAAATGGACCTCATTTGTGATTTAGCTGGTTATAAAAGTAAATCGTTTAATTTTCATAACGACTGATATGTCAGAGCTTCCGAATGTTTTGTAATCCTGGATATTTTATGGCAAATGATATTGATCGGCAGTCGAAGTCGCGGGTATAATACTGAATCTATTATGAAGTACTTACGTTGCATTCTTAATATTTTTTGATTGTGTTTGCATGCAATACATATTATAATGCAAATAAAGTTCTTGGAATTGCTGAAGATTAAATCAAGTGACTTCTTGGTTTTCTTAGAACAGGAAAAAGAGAAAATAATACTGTTTATGTAAGTACCTTTGGAATACATCCAAAACCTCGAAGCCTATCTTTTAACCCAAGAGGAAAGACTGTGCAGAGTTTTATCCAGAAATCCTCCTAAAGAATGACGGATATAGCTTGAGTATTCTAAAGTTACCTGATATTTCTGTTATGGCATTTGACAGCCGGTGATCTATCTTTCGTAGAATTAGCGATTTATATATGTGTATACGTTTGATACCCCTTCCATGTTTCTACACAATTTTTTTATCTTCCAGGTTTCGTCGTCGTAACATCAAAAGAAATTGTCATAGAGAGTAGTTAAAAAGCATATCAGAAAGCATTTGTGTTTAGACCCAAACTCCCTCATACAATTTCACATTTGATGAAAAATGTGTAACTTTTGATATAACTTGGCAATTAGAATTATTACTGTGTCGCTATTTGGATACAATCAGAAACTATCGACGTGATTTGGAACATGACAACAGTGATATTCTTGGAGGATGCGGTATTGGTGATACAGATATTATTGTCCTGCATCTACATCTCTCTACTGATGGTGGTGACAACAATTGTATAGGTACAAGAAATCAACAGTCTGGCCTGTCCCATTGTATGCTTTTGATTTTGAATTTGCCGTTACATCTCACGAACCAAACGAGAAAATGTTATCATCCTTGGACTTTGGAAAGTAGGGTTAAACCTGATTGTGTCACTTTTTAACAAGAATTATTTGAAAACGTCTGGTATTGGTAGCCCAATGGACTTGAATCTGGGATGCTCATATATCATAGTTCTACCGAAGTTGCTGATAGATTACTGCTGTGTTTGATCTACCGCGCTATACTCGCCGCGAGTATCTTGAATCACAACAATTCAATGGTAAATTTGGATGCTTGGTGCATCGGGCAGAGTGGTTAAGAGCTTTCTTCCTATTTATGCAGGGGTCACTCTCGAAAGGTTTTTTTTTACGGACCTATTAGTGATGATCAATATAGGGAATACAGTGAACTGGCTCATGTGAACAGTGAAACCTAATTTGGTATTAAAGGAAAGTCTTGTTTGTCAAATTATCTTAGTATAAAAAACCCGTCACATGTTTTACTTGATCCACTGCACCTCGTATTTGAAAACTTTTTAAATTGTTACTGAAAAAGCATTTTAGACTCATCATCTATATAGAGAAATTTATTTCAGTGGTAACATACTGTCATACCCTATGACAAGTATTAGAAACAGTAAAGATTATCCCGTTTTTATGGCAATACCAGTTTCGTTAAATGATCGTTTCATTTTGGAAAGCTCGGTGATTACATGTACTTCTTCATTTTTCTATAGTGTACCAACGATAGTATTGTCCTTGATTTTATAAACATATAAATTGACCAGAAATATTATTTCATTTTTGACATATTTTGTATGGTTGTAAGAATGTGTTTATATGAGATCTGCGAGATCGTTATAACATAGCATCAAAGAACGGTTTCGTTTACTTTCACTCTGCATTTGAATACTCTGTATGATACCTACCATGTGTACTGTAACTATGCATCCAGCTTGTTTACATCTCGGTGATCCAAGTTGAAATCGTTTTGGAGCGTTACCATTTTGCTCTTATGTTTTCTTTCGAAGCCCAGATGAAAGCGCTAAAATTGCATACCCAAGAAACCACAGATTACTTCAAACAATATGTGACAAATATTATCTGTTGTTAAAACATAGCATTGTTATTTGGATGTTGCTTCTTATGAAATTAAGTCTGAACATTTGAAGCTTTCTAGACATTGTACCGATAGGAACTAGTGATGAATATCATTTTCTTAACAAGGGATTTATTCGTAAAGAGTAAATTAAAATTTTGTTCGAGATCATATAGCAAAAGTGAATCGATACACTGCTATTTTATACAGCTACAGTAAATAGTGAAAATCAATTAATTGATTCATAGAATTTATTAAACATGTTGATGGTCGTATTGTTGCCAGGCAACTGTGTCTACAATGTTGCAAACCTGTACATAAGCTTGATTTCTCGAATTATGCATTACATGTATACCTCGACATCTTATTGATCTTTTGTTACAAATGACTTTAATTATTTGTTGTAAAACATACGGAGGAATTTTGTGAAATAGCCTGTATCATCTTTGCTGGAGCCTTTGAGTGTAACTTTGAAAGTTTTGATAGTAATCTGGTGACTGTATGACATTGGTAATGCCTGTGCACAGTAATATCGGAATATAATTAAAACACAGATCTAGGAAATGAAAAGATCGCTTATTCGCAGTGTCTTTGTATGTCAGCTAAAGAAGCCGAGAAATATTTTGCTTGCAGCGTTTCGTTTGCAAATGATGATAAAATAGGCATCAACTTTAGTAGTCTGTGCTGTTGATTACTTAATGATCGGAAGCTTGAGACAAAATGAGCAAGCTACACGACGAGTGACCTACATATCCTAGATCTGTGTGAAACTTACCTGTTTTGTCGCCGTAAAAATACTCTATGCTGTAATGATATTGTATCAACTGTATACAGAATTTCAAATTACATGTCATAAAAGTTCACATTGTTTGCTCTAACATACCCATTAGCTGCTAAAGGTCGGGCAGCGCCCGACCCAAAAAGTTAACAGTGCACGCGTCAACAGAAATTGTTTCAACTCGTTTCCACGCGGAACTATGAACCATCACCACACTTGCTCACGCGACTAGCGATATTTGTATAACTCCTCCATACGCGAAGTAAATCAAATCATTGAAATAATAAAGTTAGTTTTCAATACAAGTATAATGTTATTATAATAGTAATTTTTTAGCCACAACATAATTTTACAGCCTGTTAAAGGAAATACGCTTATCAAACTTCCGACAATCCTATGACTTAATTCATTATTTGTTAATCCTTCAAAAGTGAAAAGGCCGTCATATCATGGGAAAATTTAGTAATATTTGCTGTCAGTATATAGCTGCCTTTCGTTATATATCATAATTTCAAAATAGTTACATGTATGCTACTTCGGGAAGATTCGAATTAATTACGCTTATTCCAACCATATGAAATATTGGATGGAAACAATTTGTTCTAAATTTTGTGCGTCAATTTCATCATCAGATTCCCCCTCAGATTCCGTATCATTTGATGTATCGGAGAAGTCGTCACTCAAATTTCTCCATCTTGCACCACTTTCGTGTAGCCATGTTAAAAACTGTGCCGGATGTCTGCACTTGATGATTACTTGCTTGAAATT
The DNA here is from genome assembly GCA_907163375.1 of Prostheceraeus crozeri. Taxonomy (NCBI): domain Eukaryota; kingdom Metazoa; phylum Platyhelminthes; order Polycladida; family Euryleptidae; genus Prostheceraeus; species Prostheceraeus crozeri. The sequence goes on from CAJQUW010010841.1 coordinate 8,507, forward strand.
AACAACAATATTTCAAATCATGCATAAACAATGTCGAACTATGAATCAATGAGTCATAAAATCCTAGTCCATGTGAAATCTTGTCTATTTAGCAATATCTATGGCTTGGCGCTAAACAACAAGCATGTCTACAAAATATTATTCCTCATCGATTATGAATGTCATTCAAGTAGATATCTATGCTTATAACCGCATTGCTTAGATTTCATACAGAGCCGACGCTGCAAATATGCGTCGTCTATGCGAAATAAGGCGCCAATTTGCTAATGTTTGCAAATGACACAATATGAATTTGGTCGATCGAAATAAAATCGTATCGCTTGTGTGAAAAGATGCTTGATGTTGATAATTTAATAAAGTTACAATGATGCTTGTATGAGATGGAAATTTATCCCTAGATAATGGTCACCTTAAAATTTATAATATAGGCCTACAGGTTTTAGGTAGTGAAATGTAAGAGCCTATTTATAACAACAAATCAATTGGCTTTCCTTTATCATGTAACACCTACATTATACTTATCTTTCATGTTTCATTGTAGAGTGTTTTCATTTCAATTATTGACAATATCATCAGCCTACCCTAACATTTAGGCCTACAACATAATTAAAATATTGATGAAATATTTACCTTATAATTTTATCACATGAGAGGTAATAACGCTCGGGTCGGGCGGAGCCCGACTTTCCGCGTGAGACGTAGTTATCATACGGTCGGGCGATGCCCGACCTTCGCGTGTGGGAGTGTTGCACGGGGTCGGGCACCGCCCGACCTTCCGCGTGTGGAGGTGTTATTCAAAAATACACAGTCGCAGCTAATGGGTTAATGATCGGAAGCTTGAGACAAAATGAGCAAGCTACACGACGAGTGACCTACATATCCTAGATCTGTGTGAAACTTTCCTGTTTTGTCGCCGTAAAAATACTCTATGCTGTAATGATATTGTATCAACTGTATACAGAATTTCAAATTACATGTCATAAAAGTTCACATTGTTTGCTCTAACATACACAGAAATGCGAGGATGGTTTTGTGTACATTGCATTTTGTTATAAGGATGAGAATTCAATCTCTATAGAGTACGCTTAAGTCGCAATAAATTGTGGGAGAAATATACAATAATTGCAATAAATTGCTCGTGGAATATATAAGAATTGCAATTAATATAGCAAAAAAAACAAAGAAATTGCAATAATTTCATTGTAATTAATTGTCAAAAATATTTGAGAATTGCGCAATTAATTACAATGTTTCCGCAATTATGTCCACTAGTGTGACCTTCCACTTCAAATACGAGCTGTTGGAATATAATATTTTGCATATTTTTTCTGCTCAACGCACTATAGGAACAGGCTTGCAAAATGAAGGCTATTCAGATCTGTGTGAGAATGGCAAACTGAACCTGCTGGATCAGGTGGACAACGACTTAGTGTGCGACGTTGCCGCGGTAATCTAGCTCAATGTTCCTTCTTTAAGAACTGATCTAACTGCTTGAGGTCCAGGAGCAGTATCAAAAGCTGCGGGCGTACCTTGTCGCAGAAGAATTCCATCCATTTTGCATTGCGTCTCTTTTTCATCGCTTCTTCTGCGACACTCATGACATTCGATCAACGCGATAGCCATCAAATCTGGCACCATCATTGCCATCATCCACAAAATATGGACAGTCTAATTAGTCCGAGAGCTACTAACATTTTCTTCATCAATTCGCGCACGAGCTTCTGATTAATTTTGACATGTGGATTGTCACCCAATATCAGTAAAACGACAATTCTTAAGTTGTGATTCCAGTCGTCTTGCAAGTTACAAAGCGTCAAACATCACAAAATTCCATTTGTTTTTGTTATCCATGGACTTTCGAGCAATTGGTACACTCAATAACTTAATGACCCAATATTCATTTAAAAGTCCAAAATGAGATTTTAGGGCAGAATTCTCCAGTAGCAAGCAGAAACTCGACATTCCTCTTAAGCAGTAGCTTGACAAAGTTTCCACAATGAAGACGTCATGTCAACCGATGTTATTGTTGCAGATAAACAAACAGACTGACCTGACTACAAAATAATATACACAGAATTTATATTAGGTAGAACACGTTATGTTTATTGACATTGTGAATTTAGCATGCAGATGGTGAATGTGAGATAGACAATTCTCATTTCTTCTTCTTCAATTCTATTTCTTACTTCAATTTTATTCCGGCTTCGCATCACCTGCGTGTTTGATATATTTCGGTCATTTTTTGCTATTATTTTTTAGTTTTAGTCACACCATTCCAGTTCGTCACATCAGCGCTAATTATATGATCTGCTGTGAATCGGTCAAAAATTTATATTCAGTAAGGGTTGTATTTTTCAGTATTTAGTTTAACCGACAGACTTACCAATTGAGTTCCGACTTAACGCTTCATGTGGGTGGTATACTGTACACTCATACGATCGGTAGCCAGCTACAGCTTTCCTGCATGGTGTAGCGTTAACAAAACTTGTTTCTGGCAGTTAACCCAATTTGAAGAACGTGTTTTCCGAATTTTTCGGATTAAGGGGAAAATCAAATTTGTTGATTTTTGTGACTGATGGCAAGACCCTATCAAGTAAAGCGATGTCCCTCAGCATCCCTTGCATGTGATATTTGACAAATCATCATCTAGGTCTTCTACTCGCAAAGGATTCCTTCACAGAAAGTGATGGCCAAAACCAAGCGGTTTCAGTCGTCTTTAATTAGATTTGCTTAACTTTCTTTCATGTTTTATCTTCTCTAATGTTGTACATGCCACTTCCGAATCTTGTTTTGAAGTGTAATAAAGCCATATTATTATCATTATTATTTGCGCAAGTTAGTGGGACTGCAAAAATATACAATAGCTGTTTGTTGGTGGCAATTTCAACTGCTCGGTCTGACACCGATCCAGGTGACTGTTGCCATGTCTTAACAGAAGAATCCGAACATGTTGCACCCAAAATAAGTTGTGTGAATATCATTTTCTGATCAGGACAGCCTGTTTGCTCATCTACAACAAAAGCATCGGTGGTCATGACGTTTTCATTATCTTCAAGAGCAAATTGGTCAAGCTGCTGCTTCCGAGGAATGTCGTATTTCTGCCTGCTATTGGAGAATTCTGCCCCAAAAGTGCAATCAAGATCAAACAAATGACAAATCTCATTTTGAGTTTTTAAGTAAATGTTGAATCACTACGTTATTGAGTCCACCAAGCTCGGAAGTGTATGCACTCTTAAAAAAATTGGTTTTTCAGCCTGTCCCGGGGGTGAAACCAAATATGGTTTTCCAGAGAACCAAATGATATTGGTTCTCTGGGAAACCAAAAGTCATCGGTTTTCTGGGAAACCAAAATTGGTTTACATCTTTATATCTTGGTTTTCTGGAGAACCAATATTGGTTTCACGAGTGACCCGATATTTGTTTTCTATAAAATATATATACTAAATAATAGGCCTAATATAATAATAGTATAAAATAATACTATTAATTCATTTTTTAATATAATTCTGATATGTTCTAATATATTTACTTCATTCGTACTAATATCATTTTAAAACAACATGCACAAATTGTTGGCTCAACAAAGTGTGCAAAAGAATTACTGTGAAAATGTTTCAAAAATGCGTGAATACTCAAATGAGGTATTTTGAAATTTTCAATTTATCCCAACCATACAGGATTTCCCAGAAAAGCCCCCGAAACGTCATTGTTTCTTATTTTTCATTTTTTTCAAGTCAAGCTTGCATAAAATAATACAAGAAAAACGAGGGACGATGTCTTTAGTCACAAAATTTCCCATGAAGAAGTTGAGACATTTGCTAGTCTTCTCCAAGGTAGTAAATAAAATCACAGATAGGCCTTCCGCAGGATGCACGCCCATCGAATCCGGTGCAGCGCAAAAAAAACACGTCGTCGAATTTTTTGATGCCAATACTCGTTGCCACTGGAGTGGAACTCGCTACTGAAAAAAGAAAAAATAATCTCAGAAGGGATATCCTCAATATTAGGACTGTGTTGAAGAAGCATTTAGAGAATTACGGCAATATATACGATGTTATTGAAAAGGTGTGTAATAAAATTCAACTATGAAATCAATGTTTGTTGATGCGATAATAATGTTATATAGGCCTACACTGTCATAAATGATATCACATACAGTCGAAGCTCGTTAGTTCGAACACGGATAATTAAGATTTCGGTTAATTAAGATCATACGGCCGTGGCATTTTTGTATCTTTTGCATATATAAGCTATGTTTAATTAAGAATTTTGATAATTGAGAGATTGAAAATCTGGAATGCATGGTCTTAATTAACAAGCTTTGACTGTAGTGTATTCAGAAATAATGATAGCAATAAATTTCTCAGACAAAATTTTGCACACCATTAGCGGCAATGCACATATAAAACGACGCCATGTGAACCAAACACCACAAGAAGAGCTTTTCTGTACAATTAGCGGCATGCAAAGTAAATTCGCTGTTAACAACAAAAGAGAGTTACGCATTATACTATGCAAAATATACTCCTCTACACAGTAAGTGGTATGTTGGGCTTGCATAAAACACGTGCGAAATCAAAACTATATAATAAGCATGAAAAACAAAATTTTTCATGCAAAATCAGCACGAATTAAACGGCAACAATTATTGATTACTGCACTACTGTAATTTGGCGATGATATATATGTGTACATTAACTGATACTTGTTCTTAACTGAAAGTGCAAATGTAATAAATAAGTAAATAAATTTTATTTATTCATTTCCTACATTTTGCACTTTCAGTTTTGAACAAGTGTCATTGGTATAACTAAGTTTCAAAAATTCATTTATTCATGATTTCCAATGTATAGGCAAATTGGAAATTCATCAAGGCTAAAATTAAACTTGTATAAAGCTACAATGTTCAGCAATAATATAGGACTTCATATATATTCTACAAGCTATAAGGCTGATATAATTCATCATATTAGTTAGACATAGGGATCGACATTGAAAAATGGTCGAACATGAATATGAAATCATTGCATACATGTATTGTAAGCGATCTCTACATACATGTAGCTACAAACAGAGTAGTCACGGTAGTCATGAAATTTAACGACAAAATTGCTAGATGCCCGAATGATTTACAGGGGAATACTTACATAATACTCATATTCATTCATAATTAAATAAAGTAATTTAGATTGAATTGCGAAGAGCATTTAAGCATGTCAGCTATACAGTACATGAAGACTGTTGAAAACAACTGTTAAAATCTTCTGATATACTCACATTTTGTATGGATCATATATAATTCCATACATAGCGCAATGAGGGATAAACGTTGAAAACAGCAAAACAAATTTCACAGTACCACAAGAAATAAGATGACAGCACGTTTAAGTCACTGCACATGACATGGTCACTAGAGCAAATGCGTCAATGAAGGAAGAAAATCAGACTCACCTCATTCTTGACGTCATGGCAACGATACAAATGTAGATCCTCGAAACCGATTGTTTTTCGTAAAGAAAGACTTTGCTATCAGTAAGTCATTAGGAATTTTATTAATGATTTATTAGTTTGTACATACATCTGTAAAAACTTATCAAAGAAGCATTTTTCTCTTAAAAGCAAAGTGTCACGTAATCTTTTCCCTTTGGAGAGATTCCGTTCGCTAAATTTAGGCCAAGTCATCGCAGCGAGATAAGAGAGTACGGGAATTACATATGTACAGCAGTGAAATGAAAGAGAGTTAACCTTCAGCAGATGATAAAGAAGACACCGTAGTGTTAATATATAGAGAGAGAATGATAAAACTCCAATAACTGCCCAACATTCAATTCTAAAGTAGAGTTTTTGTGCTTAATGAGTCCATGAAATTTAAATTTCTGGTGTGAAAATGAGAATGTGAAATACAAATAGGCTGGGAATGGTCCTAAACAGCACAAACTTTAAACACTTCAAATCATCCTCAAATAATCCATCATTCATACCACTATTGAAAGATGAAGATCCGCTGGTTAATAATCTAATATACTTTTTGGGAAATCATAGTTCTGCTATCACTAACATGAATGTCCGTATACAACTCTACACAAACGAGGATCTGTCAATAGATCTCCTTCGACATGCAATAGTACGTAGAAAATCAAATTTGATTTCCACGACACTTAATACCAGGATTCATCAAAAATCAATTTGCATTTCATTAATTGGTTGTAATCATTTGATTTGTTGCTGTCAGACGTTGCAATTTTTATTGATTGCCTCTTGCATCAAAATTGATCTGCTGGTTGACCCCAACCCAATATAATTGCAAACCGAACTGGTTTTCATGACAACCATCTGGTTTTCCAGAGAACCATTTGGTTTCCCAGAAATCCTTTTGGTTTTCTGGAGAACCAGTTTGGTTTTTTGGAGAACCAATTTGGTTTTCCAGAGAACCGTTTGGTTTTCTGGAAATCCATGTGGTTTTCTGGAGAACCAATTAAAAACCAAAATTTTTTAGAGTGTGGATCTAAATCAACAAATGGAATATTGTAATGTTTGACGCTTTGAAGATTGCAGGACGACTGGAATCACAACATAAGAATTGTCGAGAAGTCAAGATTTCGGAATTCTCCATTTATTTATTCAATACAATAAAATACACTTCACGAGCTTCCGATAGCTCTCGGCGCACTTTAATCATGTGAATAATCATTCAAAATCTTGACTTCTTAATCACTGAACCCATCTGGAAGAATATTCAGCATATTAACAAATGGTGTTTTACTGATATTGGGTGACAATTTACATATTAAAATTAAAAAGAAGTTCGTGCGCGAATTCAGAAAGAAAATGTCAGTAGCTCTCACATTAAATATAGAAGATAGCCAGCAAGAACATGCAAGAACGATTTCTCAATTTTATTTTGTTATTGTAGAAACTCACAATCGAGTTGCAATACGTGTATAGAAATTTACTCATTTGCTTAAAATGCATCGCAATAGTTGCTTTGGCGGTACAAGAGTTGTTTTGGAACTAATTTTATTGTAATTTAATAATTTTTATTTAATTTGGCACGTGCTTAACATAAAAAATGAATTTTATCTTCATGAGAGTACTTTAAAAGCACCAACTATGATTCTCTTAGTCTATTCCCACAAAGCCGATTGAGAAATCGCTCAGCACGACCTTTTTATGAAAGCCTTTACTGAGAAATATAATTATATTTTTAACATGACAAGCTTGTCCCAAAAATACCGGTGCACCGAAAGTTCTTCATTCTGCAGAAGTGACAATACGGTTTATCAAGTTGACCTTTTTATAGAAACTTGAAAACTTGTCAACAAATTTACTTTATTCACAGAAATTAGATATATTCCCTGTTGGTTACAGCACTTACCTCGCGCAACTATAATAAATAATGCATTAATCATGAATATTTATTAACCACAAAGATTGTCCGCCAATGAGTATGTTAACAGTGAACTCTTTTTCAAAATCAAAATACTTCAATTGTACAGACTGGTTAAAAGTTTTAAATGAACTCTGATTTCTGTTTTCACTGTAAATGCTGCAATTAGGTGAGCTGATATAGAACAACACTGATAATTGCATATGGATATATGGATATGTGGACTACGGAAGCGAAAGTATAGGGGAGGCGCCCTCACGAAATTTTTTCATGAGAATATTGATTATTATTCAGTTTCGAATGAGTGCACCATGACATGAATCGCTTGTAAGCCTGTAAGTTATCGATGGCGATTGACTTTAAATCACTGATGACTGACTATTATAACAAATATAAGAATTGGACGCATGAGTGATGTAGCGCGATGAAATACCGTTTCAATACAACTCTTGTTAGTTAGTGTCAATTGTGCGAAATCGAATAAAATGATGATTCATGACCTTCAGGTTATATAAATGAAGCCTTGTTTATACATTCAAAGCAGCCGATGCGGTCATAGTCCATTTAAAATGTCTTGTCTTGATGACCAATCATGAATAGCGATAAAATCATTGGCAAACATCATTTATAAGTCAAAATACACAAAGCCCCTGTAGCTCCAAGTCAGTGACCATATTAACATCGTGGTATGGGGCTAAATGGATGCGACACTTTTTTGCAAAATTGGTTCTAGTTTTTTTCTAGAGAATCCTAAACCTCAATCTTTTTTGGAGAGTTGGCTGTACCGTGTACGCTCTTCTTGCCCTATGAGCTGCTCCGGGACGAAAAGAATTGCATTTGTAAAAATTATTCATGAAAACCCCTTGTGCCGATCCGCCCATAGAGTAGGGATATACTTACTAAGTTATACTAATATACTTACTCTATGTATGGTCCTGCCTTCCCTATATTGTATTATTACTTTATAATACTCATATTAAAAAAATTGGTTGAAGCGCAGCTGCCGATGAATAGAAACTTTATAATTTCTAACCCTTTAATGAACATGATAGAGTTAACAATTGGCATAAAATTACAAAATCACATTATTAACACAAAAAGTCATGAAGCTGATTTGAGAATAAATTTGGATTTTTTTAAAAAAAACATGGATTTCGTCAATACACAATCAATTAATCAACAATTTCAAAATACTCAGCAAAACTCAATTAGCAGCAGCTCATGAAACCGATTTCTCATTGCTGAATTGGCGATTTCTCATTGGCGAGGGCACTATTTTCAAATTCAGTCCCAAACTCTTGTTTTTATGCCACCAGTCACGATTAGATGTGTTACACACTAAATGCTTCATCGAAACATGCTAAAACATTGATGGATTAACGACTGCTGACCGGTAACTTTCTTTCCTAGTTCCTACTCTGTAGCATGTTTCCAGAGTAACTGTAATGGGGTCAAGCAGACCATTCCTACATAAGCTTTAGTCGCTTTGGTCATTACAGATGTGATTACGGAAATAGAACTAGTTGCCAGCTAGCATCTATCCATTGTTTGCGATCACTTATTTATTTTCACTCGCCGTAAACAGTCGATCATTTATGATCTATTGAATTTTAATTATATAATTCATACTACTATTAATTTCTCTTCAATAGAGGGTTTATTTTCACAATTAAGAATTAGATTACGAATATGAACTTTATTGACGAGGCGTTTCGTTTGACTTCTCACAATGGAGTTCTCACAGATATGCATGACTACACGAAGGTCATACACCGCGGACACTAATAGGCTTTCAGAGTGATAACACCAATGCTTGATGCAACAGGATGTACGTAAGGATCGAGACGCGTGAAGTAGAGGAAGTTGGAGAGGTGTGGAATCGCACGCAGCTCCGTGTCATTCAACTGGCCATGCAGAAAATCGTAGGTTCAGCGTAAGCTTTCTGCAAAGGAATATAAGGAAAATAGGATAACATGCGAAGAGATGAAAAGGGATGGGAAGACAAGGAGGATAGAGGTATAACAGAGATTGGAGTTTTAGATAGGCATACTGATAGAACATGAAAAAGCATCCTGAAAGCTCTTATTTATTTGACTTTGAGGCTTTGATGTTTGTCTATGAATCTGAATAATGCATCACAAAGCAATCTTGCACATTAGACATACTACGCAGTGTTCTTTTTTGAAAAAATGAAAGCTTGAGGGAAAGGAGCGAATTTGCAATAGATATATAGGACTTACGCTGCAAAACACATACATGCAAACCTAGTTTCCTACACAATTATTCAATAATTGCACTTGCCCATTCCGAATTACTCACTGTCGCTGATCAATTTTTAGATCTACAGCCCTGTTAATTGAATAAGCAATTTCTTAATTTTGGTGACTCGAAACATGAATGACTTGATTTCGAGTCGATTGCGGAGAGCCACTGCTAATTACGGATATATGTTACTAAAAATAGACTCGTGGGACTTCCCTGTAACAAATTTGCTTGTGAACATCTTGTACCAATACTATTGAAGTTAGCCATTGAGTTTTTTCGAGAGGAAGCGGAAGTCAGGATATCTGAAAACAATGGGCAGAAGAAAGGATCTTTGTTCATCCACCAAAGCCTGTATCAAACTTTTGCATGTCGAAAACTATACACAGAAGACCATTGCTGAAAGGCTGAAGATCTCAACATCTGCGGTTTTGTCTTTCATAAAATACAGCATGAACAGACCATCGAGGAGAAGCAATTGCAAAGGAGTGAAAAAAAATTACAACTCGATCTGATAATGTCCTAAAACGATTGTGCTTGTTGAACAGAGAGCTTACATCGAATAAATTAAAGAGAGAATTTTTCGATCTACTGGTATAGAAATTACAGCTTCCTCTATACGAAAGAAGCTCATCAAGCTCGGATTAATTTCGAGAAGGAAGACGAAGAAGCCGTTATTGAATAAGAGACAAAGGGCTGCACGCGTAGAGGGGTGCAAAAAGTACAAAGATTATCCTAAAGAATATTGGCGAAATGTTTTGTTCTCCGAGGAAAGCAAGATTCAACTGCAGTTTCATGGTGGAAGACAAGGAGTGCAACGATTTGTGAAATAAAGATCAAAAGACTTTAGCTACATTCGAACGGTCAAATTCCCACAATCTGCGATGATTTAGGGATCCTTCAGTCATCGTGGAATCGGGTATCTTCATTTATGTGAAAAGACGGTTGATCAAAAAGAATATATCAAAATTATAGGGACGAGAGTGCTTCCATACAAACGAAGATGCTTTTCAAGTTTTGTTTCACAAAATTAAAACTGCGCTCCCTTTCTTTTTAAGCCGAAGTTATATTTATTGATTTAAAATACAAATGAGACGGGTCGACCGGTTTCTGCACTCAGTGCCTTTCTCAAGACCCAACACTTAAAAACTTGCAATGGATCATGCATTACATTTAAATACGAAGACATGATCACTCACATCAGTTCATCTTTCCGATTGATTTTAGGCTTCAATTTGCGTATCAATTCACTCTCAGCTAACCGAGTTTTTATTGGATTATTCTGAATATCTATGAATGACAAAATGAAGGCATCTATGGAAGAAGTATTGGTGTGGTCAAAGTGTACCGAAGACATATGAACCGATAGAGCACTTTACTATCGCTATTGTCAATGCTACGACAATGTTCTTGGAAACGATTATCTAAAAGGACGGTTCGTAAACCTATGTAAAGTCACCACACAAAGAACACGTGAATTTATAAATAACATACCGTTTCTCACAACATGATCATTATTTAAAGATTCGCAGATTTTAACAGCTACAATTAGTAGAAGAATTAGAGAATTGAACTTACTGAAATGCTTCGTATTTGTTTTTCCAGGTATTTGAACTATTCTAAAGGGCACGTCATATTTTTTCACTAACTTATTTTAGTTTTCTGTCTGGTGTAGATTCATTTATAAAAGCCATTGTAGATTGCTATTTGTATTATTTTCGTCCCTGCTATGTTGCTTAGGGCGTTTTTTCTTGAACATCCCTCCAATGATAATTATTTTTTCGTGATAGTTTTTTTCTTAAAGTCGTTTTACATGACGTCCAACATCATCGCTAATCAGAGCAACGTACACCTATGTATTTTTATCGTGTTTTTAATGAAGTTTTGCTTAACGAAATCTGGAAACATTGCTAAAGTTATCGAGACATATCCCAAATGATTTTCTTTATTGTAAGGCTGAAGTAAACTTCCCTTTCTATTGATATAGATAAATCCAGAAAATGTAAGACGCCATGTTTCCTGGTGCTTCTATGGTAAATTTTATGTCTGGGTGAATAGAATTAAAAATTTCTAATATGCTATATGTAACAAAGACTTTCATAATGGCAAACGGCCAAGAATTATGTCATCAATATATCTACGGTATAATTTGGGTTTTTATGTCATTAGTCTCTAGTTTTTTCAAAGCCAATTCTTCTATTATTTCATAAAAAATAATCGCAAATGGTGGCCCAAAGTTGCGAACCCATAGGACAACCTTTCTTTTGAAGATATACAATATTGTTGAATTCAATCTCGTAATTATAAGCAAAACCAATCTTGAGGAATTGTTCTATGCTCATTGATGTCTAGGTTGTAGTGTCAATTAAATGCCAGTTTTTTCTTTTGCGAAATTAGAAACTATTTCTATTCCTTCTAAAAGAGGTGATAGAAGTATATAAATTTTTTTACATCCAATGAGATGAACTTAACATATTTGTTGTTAAAGTTCTTAATCGCTGATAAATTTTCCTATCAAAGCGCTTGTGTTAGGTAAATTTGACGGGCACGAACTTTACTAACTTATTAAGTAAATGTCCTAACCTAACCAATCCACTCTTTCAGTAGGAGTATTTTGACACCGCGGCTAATTCGGTCTTAAAGATAAAACCCCGAAACCTTCGTCCTTATTCCTTGTGATCCTGCACTCGAACCTGAACTGTTCGCCGGCTTTGCTCCAGTTGATATTAATTTTCCTATATCTCTAAGCGATCGTTATTTTACAGTAGGTTTCTAATCATTTTATTAGCTTGATTTTCTATGCCGTTGTATACGAGATTTTACAAGTTTTCTATATTTATATCATCACTTAGTATATCTTCTAGGCGATTCTACCATGGACTGCTCGTCGGAGATAACCAGGCGATTATTTTGTCCAGAAGGGATAACTGACAAGTAGTCCTTCTCCTTCAAAAATGTTTTTAGTTTTTCTAATCATTTGATTATTAAATTTACTTAGCGCTTTACTTTTTTCGTATTCATTCTGTATTGATTATTTTCATGGCTTCTGTCTCAAACATTTTCAGTTTTTAAGTTCTAACATTTTCATCCTAATTTAGGTTGGAAATTTAACTGTATTCTTACTGAAGAATATTTATTCTTATTGTAAGGAACCGAATCTCTATTATCATAATAGAGCTTTCCAGCGATAATTTTGACAAGTAGTGAGGATAGACAGTTGTGATTATTCATCTCAAGAATGTTCATTATGAAGGTGGGGCAAGCGAAACCTAGGGCCCCTACTCAGAAAACTGAGAATGTCATTTGGAATGCTGATATCAGTTTCCACACGAATCTTACTGTCGTACTTATTATTACTGATGAACTGATGTGAGCGATCATAATCATCAAACCAGAATGAATCATGGAAATCAAACATATAGCTTGGTCTATAATTCACTTCATAAAGTGTTCTGTCAATGATATAATTCTTACCAGTCCAATTACTCAACTTTCGTTGGTGTCGTTCAAATGAGAGTTTCATTTCAGCTTTCACTGTTCCCTCAATCTTTGTTAGGATAGTACTACACAACTCCGTTGAGCAACTTCTGGTGAAATTGAGGTATTCATAAGAAAACCATCTATTGATATCATCCTTTTCCATTTTTATTGACGATATCGCGCCTCGCAAAAGCTCCAATTTCAATGATTTTGTATGCTTTTGTAATGACGAGATGGTTTTCCAAGATGATTCCGCTCCAGCTCACCGAGCGAAGACAGTAACCAACTTCAAGAATCGAATGGGGTTGAGGTCTCTTCCTTGGCCTGGGAACAGTCCGGACCTCAAACCCATCGAAAATTTATGGGGCATTGTAAAGAAACGGGTGAATGAGAGAAAACAGAGGACCAAATCAGAATTACTGTCATCCATAATTCATGTCTGGCATCATTCCATTGAAACAAGTGTTTTGACCAAGTTGGTGGATAGCATGCCAAAGCGAATCATTGCGGTGTTGAAGTCAAAAGGAGCAGCAACAAAATAGATGAGTGAGCATCAAATTAATTGACTTTTTATCAGTCATTATGAATGACAAGACAATTTCAATATATTCACTGTAAAAGATAAAGATATAGTAATTTCAAAAACTACTATGTCCGCTGTTTTTTGTACTGTGAATTGCTAATTCAATTCACAGGGCTGTATGGCTGTGACCCTTTTGATCCTAACGTCGAAGATACATACTCTGTATGATGTTAGCCTATACCAATTCCAAAGTATACTTTGGAATTGGTATAGGCAGTTATATATCAACTGTTATATATCAACTAGTTATATATCAACTAGTTATATATCAACTGCAGATGAAATGTCAGTTAGGCTATAGCCTAACTGACATTTCATCTGTAGTTGATTTCATGAAAATGATAAATCTGAGGCACACTGTAGGATGGCCTACACAATCTGCGTTGTCCTATAAAAATGCATAGCTATTTGCACCATTGAAATGAAAATCATGTACTCATTATGACCTTACACTTCGCAGTTGAAATGATAAGCCTACCAATCAAGACAAATTACGAAACAAAACAACTCATATAATCATATTGTTACAACAATTCAAATGCTTGATCTCACACTTAACTGGATTGATTTTTGAATGAAATTTTTGCGCCTATTTATTTACTGATGATTCTAAACTGTAATCTAGTGCGTTGTCGTATAGGCCAATGAACCTATATTTTACTATCATTCTATGATGGAAACTTAATGGCTACATGGCTAATACCTTAGCTATGAATTCAATCTCGATTTGTTTCCTAATGTCGAAATCTCGAGTTCAAAGTTTTCCAAATACCAAAATCTCAGGAGTTGAGGTTGCGCGCAGTTCGGTAAGTCCATATCAGATTTGTGTCAATTACTCAGAAGATGTAAGTGATTGCATACAATGGCAAATTATTGCAATTGCAATTGAAATTACAACACAAGCATGGACTATCATTTGGTATTAATGAAGACATGCTTCCATGCAGTGAAAGGTTGTAACTTTTGGTCAAAATATGTCTTTATCATTTTGTGAAATTCGTCAAAATTACCAATCTTCATGAAATGGATTATAGATTCAATAAAGCATAGTGAAAAGCACACAATGTAGGAATATTTACAGAATTGATTTTTATCACCAATAAATAACCGCGTTATGGATAGGCCTTCTCGGCGTCAGCTATTGGGACTGATTGTCTAATTAGAAATAGAAATAGAAATGTATTTTCACCAAAACAACCACTATACACACATGTGCATATTATATTCAAGAGAGGTGCATTAGATTTATTGTACGAGCGACTGTAGTAGTGAGTGGGACTAGAGCACTGTCGGCAGTAGAAACCTAGTCCCGCTGAGAGAAGTACGAACGTCAATCCACATTTCACACAAACGTCGGAGGAATATATCGCAATAAAAGTAGGGTATGTATAAAAGGGAGTCATGCATGCATGAACCCTAAATGTAGGGTCTAAACTAATTTCTACATTTATAGAGTACATGAAGATAGGTTTAGAATAGGAAAAAGTAAAGTATATCGCCTAATGAAGTTGGATCGATTCAGAGTATCAGGCAATTAAGGTTAAATTTGTAAATAATGGTAGGCAATTTTGTGTCCTTTCGAGTATTTTACCCAGTGAGCATACTTCTAACATTTTTTAAGAACATTTTGTTCTGACTGACTTTTCTGATATATTTCGGTAATGTATTCCACTCTGTGGCGCCGGAAAAGTCAAATTGCGTGCTGTTGTTGTGATTAATCAAAGTAAGTGAAGGAGGCCAAAAATGCTTTTGCTCTATATACATATTCTGTTGGGAAATAGGAGCAGATAGCAATCATCCGCAGCTTTGAAATTTGAGGTGTGATAGTTAAATACCAGTGAAATAAGGAACATAGTAAAGAGAGACGTGTCGAAATATAGTGGGCGCGGTTTATGGGGGACATGAATGACGTCGGCTAAGGGCATTTTAAGGTTGCGATAAACACTATAGCATATTTCGTGGATTAAATGCCTCTTAACTGATGTAATTCATTTTTCTCTCTTCGAAAGAAACCAGAAGACTAAAAGTAGTCAAATCTTCTGGCTGAAGCTCTGGTTGAGCTTATTTAACCATAATCCAGATAGATCGTTCGAATATCACAAATGTTTCTCAGCTAAGAAAAGTGAACTTAAGAGTTTTTCGGGTCTTCCGATTTCTATGGTATTTCGAAAACTTGCAATTTAGGTGTCACTTGCCAGTTCAAACAAATGTGTAATCTATCAATTCGAAATGTACATAAGGGGATTGCTTTGCTTGAGACCTCCTGTAATGAAATTATATCATCTTATAAACTAATATACATGTATATTAATATATTAAATAATCTGTAATAGCATCTATCAATTAACGCATATCTGATGACTTGGTAGGCCTACTTCTGTAATAATAGAGAGCGAAAAATAGCGAATGCTAGCCAGAAGGGGATTCAAAGCTTTAGAGTTCAGACGGCCTTTCCTTCAATCTAAATACCATGAAATCAAAAAGTAACATTCGATGTGACGCTTGCATAAAAAGACATTTTAGAAAGATAATCAGGCTTGTCGTTGGGATGAATATCCTGCCCAATCCCAAACCAATCCCAATGAGAATTTCCCAATCCCAATGAGAATGGGGATTGGGATCCCAATAGATCCCAATCCCCAATCCGAATAGAAATCCCAATAGCTAGCTTTAGAGCTAAAAACGTACGCAAGGGCTTACCGCTTAAGCCTACCATGTGTAATACTTTTTGAATTGACGAAGGCCACATGAATATGTTGGTCTTAATGGTAATAGGGGCTTTAATTGATTTTACACAATAATGTATAATAGGCGTACTATATGGCTAAATTTTGCACCGAGACTGCCTTCACATAAGAGTTTATAGGGGCCTACATGTATAGCTGGTATGTATGTACGAGCTACAAACACACTTGGCATCAATTAAGCCTATATCGGATAATTCGGTGTTAATAAACAGGTCGCCACACGTGTTCTTTTTCAAGTCATTGCTCCTGCGCAGTGTGACAGTGTTATAGCGTCATACTATTACCCGTTTCAATCAATGCCTCATACGCACCACAAAGCACGAGTCGAGCACAAGAAGGTCTCCGAATATTTTTAGTGGCTTAAGGGATGTTTAAAGCCATCGAGTAGAATTACGGACTGACTGTGTCAATCTGGTGAATCACACTAAGAGCTCTCAATGTTCGAATTCGAGAGAGGCAAGGTCAGACTGAAGACACAGCAAGATGATCTAACCCGAAAAACATTTGTAATGTACTAGACAATGTCAACGATTATACGCCATGTATATATTGTTGGGATGGGCCTTATTGTTTAATTGATCTGTTAGGATTTATTGGATTGGCGGAGGATTTTTAGTAGTCCAATTCCAACCCAATCCCAATACTGTTGGGATCCCAAGTAGGATCCCAATCCCAACGCATAGCCTGAAGATAATGTATACTATCTAACATGACCTCAAATTAGTTCCATGATA